>JBBBDQ010002092.1:197500-307500 GCA_037127315.1 Ascarosepion bandense
TCTGTCTATTCTCAGTGCCTGTTTCTATCTATCTATCTATCTATCTATCTATCTATCTATTCTCGATCCTGGCTACCTATCTACCTACTATCTATCTATCTATCTATCTATCTATCTATCTATCTGTCTGTTCTCCGGGTGTTTCTATCTATCTATCTATCTATCTATCTATCTATCTATCTGTCTGTCTATCTATCTATCTTAGTCTGTTCATTATGTGTCTTTCTAACTATCTAACAGATGACGCAACCTTCTTAGTAACTTTACGATTAGAATTGTATTTATTTGTGAGAAGAGTATGGGAAATTTTTTGTATTTCTCTTCTTCTTCTTCAACAGAAGCCATTGCCAGCAAGACTTTTTATGACACTTAACAGTTCCGTATTGTTTAGTTTGTTTGAAACGAGAGTTTACTGTTTCTGCATCTTTTTACTTTGCCATCGATCCCTCGAAAGCTGAACTTTCAATCTGTCGTTTGTAACTCCGTAATTAATGTTATCTTTTTTATTTAATGACTTAGAGCATTTTTCCGCCATCCTTAGGTTGGTTATACTTTATTTTTTCCTTTGGCACGCCATCTTCAAAGTCTCTGTGATATCAGATTTTCCAAAGTCCCGCCTTTCTTCATTACGTACATAAAAATTTCACCTGACTCTTCGCGGCCGCTAATTATAAGTGTTCTTTATATTTACACATTGCGCATAAAGCTTTGTAAGTGTACTTTTTTTAAACATTTCACCCCAAGCGAGGCATTCTATTGCCCACTATTGCACAGTGGGTTACACTGAAAAGTGATGGGAAAGTCTCCTGTGAGTTGCTGGCATGGTATTCTAGGCAGCCTTCTGTGGGAACAATTTTGTTCTTCTAATCTCGTATTCATCTGTAGGCAGCAGATTGTCGCCATTCCTGCCATAGAGTAATAAGATTACATAAAATATCAGCAGTGGGCCTCAACTGGAATAACTATATCGAATCTATTGCTAAAAGTCGTTTCTCTGTGCAGAGCCCGGAATTTTTTCCCGTCTGAGTCCATCCTGCACATATATAAATCTATCATCCGCCAGTGTATTGAATACTGCTACCACATCTGGTCGGGTGCCCCTGCTATTCTCCTCGAGGTTCTTGACAAAATACAACGGAGAATCTGTAATGTGATCGATACCGACTTGGCTGACCGGCTGCAGTCACTCTCACACCGGCGTGATGTGGCTTCCCTGTGCCTCTTCTATAAATACTTTCACGGCTTCTGCTCCGATAAACTTAGATCACTGGTACCCCTTAGGTATGAATTTGCACGAGATACTAGATTAGCAACTACATTACTCTTTTACAGTGAAACAGATAAAATGTAACCGCAAGTTATACTCTAACAGCTTCTTTTCTCGCACATCCCGCCTGTGGAATTCCCTTCCATATACTTGCTTCCCCGACAGCTACAATCTCCCGGAATTTAAGTGTAAGGTCAGTAGACACCTCTTATCACACTAACTCGCACCCATTCTCTCATACACTCTTCCCATCTTCCCAACCCTCATCCTCGGTATCCTTACCCATCTATCACCCTCCTTCCGACATTTCCTATAACTAACCACTCTTTCTCATCACTTTCCCCTATGTAACCCCCTGCGCAATAGTGGCAGTGGAATGCCTTGCTTGAGGTGAAATGGTTAAAAAAGTACACTTTACAAAATATTTCTTTTTCTTTATACTTAACTTAGCTTTGGAAAGACCTCTTAATGCTTCTTCAGTTTTCAGTATCGCATTTTTTGTTTAATGTTAAAACGTTTTTGAAATATTGAAATTGTTGTAATTGTTTAAATTTGGTATTTTCAGTTTATAAATTTGCATGTTTCGCCGTTCATTTGTTGGCATTCATATATATATATATATATATATTCTAGCACTTGATCTTTATTTATTTCTTCTGTCTTTTCTCTTTTCTTTACTGCATTTTGTAAGAGTTCATGTAGTTAAATTTCTATCTCCTATCAATACGTTATCATCATATAATTTTACATTGTTATGTTTTGATCACCAATCATAGCTCTCCATAATTTCCTATTTTTGCAGCTGTTAATAAATGTTGTCTTCTTGTTACCTCCCCCAAACCCCCACTCTTGGTTTTGCCATCTTTGATATATATATATATATATATATATATATATATATATGTCGTTGTGTGTGTGTGTATGTATATATGTGTGTGTGCATATATGTATATATATATATTTATATGTGCGTGTGTGCATATGTATATATATGTGTGTGTATATGTATATATATATGTGTGTGTATATATGTGTATATATATGTGTGTGTGTGTATATATATGTGTGTGTGTGTATATATATATGTGTGTGTGTATATATATGTGTCTGTATATATATATATGTTTGTGGATATATATATATATATATATATATATATATATATATATATATGTATATGTATATATGCATCAGGCAGCCACGTTATTTTAAGGTAAATCGGAAGTTTAGACCTATTTCAGGCGAACCATCATCAGCTTCCGTCTTTATTGCACGAAGGATTTTACACAAATAAAAATTTCAGAAAGACCTCAAAAAAAAAAAACGAATAAAAATCATGGTCGATCCCATAAAAGAGATTTTAGAAAAAATACATCATTGCATCAGTTCGGCGAACACGCACACATATTTATACGTAAGCATATATATACGCAACATCTAATCAAAAAACACGCGTAAGAGCTAATGTCAACAAAAATCCAAAGATACATTCAACCTGTCAGTTAGACTGCTGACCCGTAGATTTCAAACGTAAAGAAAGTGGGTTAGGTGTGTGTGTGTGTGTGTGTGTGTGTGTGTGTGTGTGTGTGTGTGTGTGTGAGAGAGAGAGAGAGAGAGAAAGAGAGAGATAGCGTTAAAAAGAAAGGGTAAGCATCTAAAAGCGTAAACGAAAAGGGAAGAAAAAGAAAGAAGAGAGGAATAAATTTAAGATAGAAAGAAAAAAAGATGATAGGAGAAAATGAAAATAAAAATAAACATAAATATTATAAATTAACGGTGAAAGGATAAGAAATTGGAGCCTAAAAAGAATTTTTAGACACCAATTTCACCACCATTACTAATCACTACTACCGCTTTACAATAACTATTTGCTACCACAACTGTTATTATCATCAAATATTACTATCACCGTATTAGTCCACAATCATCATTAACATAAATTACTCCTCTCTGCCGTAGTAAAATTAACACCACCGCACATAAATACTAACAAGCATTACAAATCAAAATTTCTACCATTTAATTATGCGCAACCACAAAAAAACAAGCTAATAACCGACTTTAAAATAAAGAATAACAAATGAAATAATAGCAATTTTTACCTAGATCCTATCATACGTAAATATGTACGTACGAGAAACCGGCAACTGTCCGCGCGTTGACATCACTACACTATTCGAATACACCAACCGAATGCGCATGTATGTGTGCAACGGCACACATATTCTTATATATGCCTTGCCCCACACGATTCGCATATATGTTTGTGTGAGCCTCGTTGGGTTTAAGTCAAGCACTGCATTTTTATGGTACAGTTTTTTCATATTTGCTAAAAACATGTTTAATAATTTCACAGCTTTATAAATTATTTCTCAGTTCTTCAATATCGTTCACATAGTAAAGTGTAATAACTTCAGATCAAGTCCCAAACACATGTCCTACATTTTAACCCAAATCTGAGCAAGGACATAGATTCATACTTATTTCAAGTACGAAGGTCATTCAATAAATATGGTGAATGTTTCCGTATAAGAACTTTTACGGGGGTCATTCAATAAATAAGGTGAATTTTTCGGTATAAGGACTTTCACGAGGGTCATTCAATAAATAAGGTGAATTTTTCGGTATAAGGACTTTTACGGGGTCATTCAATAAATAAGGTGAATTTTTCGGTATAAGGACTTTCACGAGGGTCATTCAATAAATAAGGTGAATTTTTCGGTATAAGGACTTTCACGAGGGTCATTCAATAAATAAGGTGAATTTTTCGGTACAAGGACTTCTAATACAGATAGAAGCTTACTTTTTTTTATATTTTTCAACATAGTCTCTCAGCAGTATCACACACTTTTCCCATCTGTGCACAAGCTTCCGTATTCCCTTTGCGTAAAAACATTTGGACTGTTCAGTGTATTACATTTAACCCTGCTTTTCAGTCTCTCTTTCTTCAATACGACCTGGTCTTTGATTTACAGTGTTTAACCTTCACGACGTTATCATACACTTTCTTCACAAATCATGAATCTCTCTTCATCCGTTCTCTCTCCATATCTTCTCATTCAATTTTTAAGTTTCTATTTTGGATGTTTTTCTAAATCTTTTAAAGCCTTCCGTCTATAAAAGATCTTAAGTGTTAAGGTTTCTCACTTCTTTAACTTCTCCGTTTAATTTTTTAGATAAATCATTTTAAAACTTCACTTCCGACCGCTCCCTGTCGCTTCTCTCAAACGATTCTCAATTCAAAAAAATCTTCAATCACACGATTATCTACCACAATTCACTCCTTATCTAGCCATTTTTTTTTCTTTGTATTCAGGTTGCTTATAATTTTCTTCGCCTCCTACCTCATTCGAATCGTTTTTTTCCCGCCCTTTACCATTAACATAATCCCGCCATCATAAGTACAGTCCGGTCTTACCCCTATCCCTCCATAAAAATCTGTTCACCATTTCACCTACCCAAACCTTTCATATCACCTTACCCGCTTCTCGTGATCACGTTAATTAATTCCTTACCCACCTCCATTCCCTCGCCATACAACCAATCGCATTGCTCCTAATTCTTATCTAATCTTTTTGCCATCATGTCTTCTTTACCACCTTTGTTTTTGTCGATGCCGACAATGTGTCATGCTAGTGATCTGCGTGTATCAATCGCATTGATCTTTTAAAAACACACGAAGCGACCGCGTGTCATGTGTTCTTTGAGGGCTTGGTGCGCTATCAGTTGATCAATAGGTCGGTCACAAAGGTATTGTCGACCACTGAAGCCCACACACGACCCGACCGACTTCCCTCCCTTTCCAAAACGATAGTTGTATCTTAGTGTTAAACATAAAACGCACGAGCAAACGATATTTCACCGAGCATATCTTTTGATAAATTCACAAGAAAAAATATCGACGGAAACTAATCAATAAACAAAGTCCGAATGTAAACAAAAGTTTAATGCATAACAAAAGTTTAGAATAGATCAGCGCTTACCGAACGGTGCGGGGCGCCTCATGAGAGCGGCGGAAGAAAATAGTTGGAGAGGCGGAACGGTTGAAAGATAATCATAGATTTGGAAACAGTTTCAAAAAAATTAATGCGCTAAAAATGAATGTCATTTTAAAGTTTAAAATATTATTCTAGATTACTTGTGATTCTATCCATGAGTGCTAATAGTAATGGTTACAATAATTCACCGAATTTATTATTGTGATTGCATTATATAAAGTATTAAGAATAGGGAAACTAGGGTCGACAAATTAGAGGAGAGAGTTATCAGTGATAATGATCATTCCTCGAATCCGAAGTTATCTCTCTCTGTTTTTTTTTTTTTTTAACTATTTTTATCACAAAACATTTGTTGACGAGCAAGCAATTTATTTTTTTTTATAAGCGTTTCACCCCGAGCAAGGCATTTCACTGCCACTACTGCGCAGGGGGCTACATAGAGTGGAGAAAGGATGGTTAAATATAGGAAATGTCAGAGGGTGGGTGATAGGCGGGTAAGGATACCGAGAATGAGGGTTGGGTAGATGAGAGTGTTCTGAGACTAATTGGAAGTTAGTGTGATAGAAAGTATCTATTGACCCTACATTTAAACACCTGGAGATTGTAGCTGTCGGGAAAGCAGACTTGTGGAAGGGAATTCCACAGGCGGGAAGCGCGAGAAAAGAAGCTGTTGGAGTAGAAATTACGGTTACATCTTATCTGTTTAACTGTAAAAGCGTGGGACCTAGTTGCCAATCTAGTATCTCGTGTAAATTCCTGCTTAGCGGCACCAGTGATCTAAGTTCATCGGAGCAGAAGCCATGAAAGTATTTGTAGAAGAAGCACAGGGATTTAATTCCAAAAGTGCGACCTTGGGAAAATGTCTGGGAATCGTTGGGTTCTCAATAGAAATATGTTTCGTAGTCGTCTATTTTGTGGGAAGTGTTGATAGTTGTCCACCTTTGAAAGACATTTCAAAATTTGTAGTCGAGGAAACGGTTCATTTTTATCTAGTAAGAGAACATATCTGCATCCCAATTTAGGAAGTATAGATTTTTGCTGTTATGTAATAACTGCAATATTGATACAGTTTTTTTTTTAATTTGTTTATCAATATGCATATCTAAACTAGTATTTCTAAATGCTATAACTAGTAAAATTTCTGGAATGACAGACGAACAGGTAGTATATTTTCGATATTTTATTGAAAAAGAAGTTTACAAATATGGCTGAAATGTTGTAGCTGATAACATAACAACTGTATTGCTGATAAGGTACCTAATAGTTGTAATTGATAAAAGAAAAAACTGTAGGAATTTAGTCGACGAAAAAAGAACCATGAATAAAATAATAATTCACATATTGTCAGACAGTTAAGTGCCATACGTGATACACTCATGGGCGATCTTGTCTCTTTTGAGAGATGACTGACTGGCCAGAATATTATCCCGCAGTAGACTGCGATTACTTTCTGCAGTAGACCGGTTGCCGACCAAGAATATAGAACCCAATCTGTCCTGTTATTTAAACTGGAGAGAAGAGACGGATTAATACCTTCCCAATGGTATTTGCGCGTAAGTGAATACAAGGAATTCAACTGAAATTTGAACTCGGCTACCCGATTTCTTGTTCCAGGCCGATATCCACTGCACCACAACGCACATCCTCATATGGTACTATGATAGCACATCACATATTGTACTATGATAATAAATTAGTTATTCTTTGGTCGATAATATTAAACCTATAAATACTATTTTATATTGCATCTCATCCGTGTTTTTCATAACACACAAAATGTTATTAATAATATTTTTAATAAGAAGAGACAAGTGCAGGCGTACCAGGTAAATTATTCATATAGATATATCATGAATTTTAAATTAATATTTTCCAGACAAGGTTGGTTAATACTAAAATGACAGTGAAAACATTGACTTGCTTAATAAAACACACACGCACACGCGCGCGCACACACAAACAAACAAACACACACACACACACACATTATTATTAATAAATATACTACGATTAAATCACGGCTCGCAGTTTTTGCACTGCGCAATGTGTATAATATGAATTGACCGTTTTTAGACCTGAAATTTGTTTTTTGGTACAAGCGTTGTTTAAGGTCGTTATAAATTATAAATCTTGGATGTCAAATTTCTAATTTATTAAATGTACAATTTTAATTTTGTTGAAACCGGAACTTAAAAAAGAAAGTTAAATCGTGGAAGTTAAAAAAAGAAAATATTAAATGTTTTGTGGACCATAATTAACGATATATAACTATCGTTAAATATGGCCAACAAAATATTTAATAATTGGTGGGTAAAATTTATTAGATTTATTTTATTTTCTGCTGACGAAAGAATTTTTTATTGAAAAAGTGTAAAAGGTATGATAATCTAAACGACATATTTGCTGGGGACACAGGCATGTGTGTAAGCATCCGATTTTTATTTGTCTTGAAGTTTCAGTCAGTTAAGTGCCGTACATAATATACGCTTGGGCGATCATGTCTCGAAAGAGATTTGACTGATTTGTCATTACTTTCTGCGGTAGACTGGTTGTCAACCAAAGCTATAGAACCGAATCTGTTCTGCTATTTAACCCATAAATGGAAAAACGAGACGGATTAATAACTTTCCCAAATGTATTTGCACGTAAGTGAATGCAACGAATTCAACTAGAATTTGAAATCGGCTCTACGATTTTTCGTCGATATCAACTGCTACATAACGCACATTCGCATTTTAAAGAGGTAAGCTTTTTTTTCAGCTGTGTTTTGCTATCAAAATACGGGAAGCTATTAAATCTCTCTCTCTCTCTCTCTATATATATATATATATATGTGTGTGTGTGTGTATATATATATATATATATATATATGTAAAAGATTGACACCGATTTTACCAGAATAATAGATAGATAGATAGATAGATTGACACCGATTTTACCAGACTATATATATATATATATATATATATATATATATATATGTTCAGTCCGTAAACGGTGAGGAGAATCCAACAAGATCAGATTAATATAAAATATTATGTTATATATGAACTCAATGGCTATTATATTAAAAATTTTCGGAAAAATATTTTGTACCAAATGGGGTTCGAGAAAAAGAAATGAGCTCATTAAGCTCATATATATATATATAAATGAAAACTCAACGCGTCATTTCAATTGGTTATAAATTATAATTCACTTCTATGAGCTTAATGAGCTCATTTCTTTTTCTCGAACCCCATTTGGTACAAAATATTTTTCCGAAAATTTTTAATATAATATCCATTGAGTTCATATATAACAATATTTTATATTCATCTGATCTTGTTGGATTATCCTCACCGTTTGTGGACTGAACATATATATATATATATATATATATATATATATATATATATTAGTCTGGTAAAATCGGTATATCTATCTATCTATCTATCTATTATTCTGGTAAAATCGATGTCAATTCTTTGTATCTATCTATCTATCTATCTATCTATCTATCTATCTATTATTCTGGTAAAATCGATGTCAATTCTTTGTATCTATCTATCTATCTATCTATCTATCTATCTATCTATCTATCTATCCCAGTGAGTTCAACAATATATATATTTATCTGTCTATCTCAGTATGTTTAACACTATCTATCTAGCTAGCTAGCTAGCTAGCTATCTATCTAAGTTAATTTTTTTTCTTTTGGGGGGACAAAAAGAATCCCACCTGGTATATAAACTAGTAAATGTTGGTCCTCGGTAAACTGAAGTAAGTGCGTTGTGGTGCAGTGAATATCGATTTGGAACGACAAATCGAGGTGCCGAGTTCAAATTCCATTTGAATTCCTTGCATTTACCTACGCACAAATGACCTTGGGAAAGGTATTAATCCGTCTCTTCCCTCCACTTTTGTGTTAAATAATAGAACAGTTTGGGTTCTATAGCAGAAAGCAATGACAACTTACTGTGGGATAATATACTGCCCAGTCAATCATGTCTGGAATTTGGCCTTGATAAATATTGTAGAGTTATATTTGTCCTCTGGACCTAATCGAACAAATTTAAAATTAACCTCAATGATAGTCATGATGTTGTTGACATCAACTTGATAAACCATAATGACATCACCTGATCCTTTATCCAGTGTCGTAATAATTAAGAGTTATTACGCCGAATACCAACACTTATAGGTTTACATACCAGGTAGGATTCTTTTTGTCCCCCCATAACATAGGATTAACTTAATTAAGACCACTGCTCATAGGGACTTAAAGATTTACTCTAAAACTAAGTTGGGTGAAGAATTCAGATTTATTACTACTACTCTCTGTAATAACGCCTATCCACTGGACGTTGTCCAATCGGTGATTAGGAGTTACGTATCGGAGTTCAACAAAGTTAAACCAGCTACAGTACAAAGATATCCTGTACATCTGCGCCCCCGTTGGTTGGGTTCTATCAGTGATAAATTACAATTCATTGTTACTTTGCTGTTGATAATCGTATATTTTTATACTAAATCTGTTCTTTATTCCATAAGGAAGGATATTCGGCCCCTAAGCTATAAAGCTTCATTCATTTATAACATAATTCAATAAGTACCGTCCCTGATATGTAGATGATACCATTAATAACAAATCCATATAATTTTGGTGAAGTAATAACCTTAAAATGGCACGTGACAAAATTTGCACTGAATCGGATTATTAGTTTACAAATTACAGTCCTTTAAGTGAAGCTACTGTTGTAAATTTTCAAAACAATGGAACTTTGTGCGTTGATAAAGCATTTCTTTCTGTTCAAGCAAAGCAAAGCAATAGCTTGATAAGTGTTATTCGGATTCTGCTCCGAGGAAAACATCTGGTAAACCACCTTTTGTTGGGATGAATATAAGCATGCTGGTAGGATAAAATTAAACCTTACAAAGGGCGGTGAAACTCTTAAGGAGCCAATGACCAGCTAACTAGTGGTGGTGTCTCAATAAATCACTGTGAAGAAGGCAACGGAATACTACTCCACTATCTACCCCATGCTTAATCATGGCTTTCTATAATAAATATATGAAGCACAACGGTGTGAAGGGGATTGCTTTCAAAGGAAACACCTCTTCGCCCGATAAGGATTGACATGAGCAACAGGTGTCACCTGACCGTCATCCGGTGACTGTTAGCACCAACGGCGTAAAGGGGGCATTCTATTCCAAAATTAGTCCGTCGCCCGGGAGAGAATGACATGAGCAACAGGTGTCTCTGGACTGTGCGCAACAAAAAAAGACTTACCTTATTATGGAGCCTCGACATATTTGGAAAAGATATTAGGGCAATTAGGAATATCTACTGGCAGCAAATTGCCTGCACACGAAAAGGTAACGATTTCGGCAGATATACAAAGGATTTTCAACGGATTTATTTAAATTCTACAATGAGAATATTTTGTGGACCCTAGATGTTATGCCAGGATTTGTCATCGGAGGCCACAATCTGAACAACATAAGATACGCAGATGCACAATGTTGATTGCAGACACGGAAAGAAAACTGCAGGACCTCCTGCAGATAATAACTGAAGAGAGTGACAAGAAGGGACTACAAATAAATTGCAAGAAAACCGAGTGCATGTTTATCAGCAAAAAGAGCAGCCCAACGTTCCAAATACAGGTGGGGGATGTCAAAATCAAGCAGATACAAAAATTAAAATATCTGGGAAGTGTTCTAACTGAAAACGGAAAGTGCGACACAGAGATCCAAAGGTGAATTGTCATGGTGAAGGATGCGTTCCAGAAGCTGAGTAAAGTATTAAGACACAGGAAACTTTCAGTAGAAACAAAGAAAAGAGTACTTGATTGCTATATGATATCAGTTCTTCAATATGGCAGTGAGTGTTGGACAATATCAACAAAAATGAATAGAAAACTTCAAGCAGCTGAAATGTGGTTCTACAGAAGGATGTTGCGGATATTGTGCACCGAGCATGTGAGCAATAACGATGTGTTGGAAACAAAAAGGAAATTAATATTTAGCATCAGGATGAGACAACTGAAGTTCCTGGGACATGCAATGAAGAAGGAGGGCTTGGAGAACCTGATACTAACAGGCCAAATAGAGGGAATAGGAGACAGATGAAAGCAGTGGATAACATATTTGAAGGGCCTGAGCAGATGGATGACAGAACGGGGGCTGCGTGACGTTACAGGAAAGCGTGATAAGAGCCACCAGGGATAGGGAAACGTGGAGGGCCATGATCGCCTACGACCTGAAAGGACAAGTAACATAAAAGAAGAAAAATGTTTTATTTGCAGAAATTAGTAAGAAACATTTCCCTGAAATTATTGTCCGACGCTAGTCACTATTTTCCACCTCTTTCTGGCAGCATGTTTCAAAATTACATTGTCGTGGTTTTGATCGTATAGCGGTCATTTATTCTTTAATTCTCGGCTTAAACGCATCAATTGTAGTCGATATCAATCTATCGTGACGATTTCGTTCGGTTTGAACAGCTTATAATAAATTGTACCCAGCTGATCCCACTTTTGGAGCACAAGCTTTGAACCATGGATATTCGGCTTTGCCAGAGATGTTGATGCATGTCCGGGTTTAATCCACGATCTCCTAGGCTTAGGTTTTTTTTTCTGTCGCCCCAAGCAAGGCATTTTACTGCCACTGTTGTGCAGGGGGTTACATAGAAGGAATGTTATGAGAAGAAGTGAGAGGTTGCAGGGGATGTCAGAAACAGAGTAGAAGAAGGAAGAGAATACTGATGAGAGTGAAATGGATAAAGAAAAAAGCATGAGAGAGAGGATGTAGTGAAACAGGAGATGACTATTGACTTTACATTTAAATTCTTGGAGATTATAGCTATCGGGAAAGCAAGTATGTGGAAGGGAATTCCACGGGCGGGAAGTGCGAGAAAACAGGCTGCTGGAGTAGAATTTGAGTTTACAATTTATTGGTTTCACAGTAAAATGGTGGGACCTAGCTGTTAATCTTGTGGTTCGAGGAAATTCATATACAGGAGGTACCAGTGAGCTAAGTTCATCGGAGGAAAAGCCGTGAAAATATTTGTAGAAGAGTCACAGGGAAGCCACACTGCGTCGGTGAGAAAGCTACTGTATCCTAGCTACCAAGTCGAGATCGATTATATTACAGATTCTCTGTTAAACACCTAAGTGGATAGCAGGAGCACCCGGCCAGATATGGCAGCAGTATTCAATGCCCGGGCGGATGGTAGATTTGTATATGTGCAGGATTGTTTCGGATGGGAAAAACTTGCTGGGCCTACACAGGGAACCGACTTTCTTAGCTGCGGATTTAGCTGTGGATTCTAAATAGTTATTTCACTTGAGGTCTGATGTGAGAATTAATCCGAGGAGACGCAGTGTTTTACTTTCATGGAGAGAAGCCTGATCCATATTAATGGGTGAGAGGAACGATTGTCTATGGTGGTTATTAGATAGCAGCTTCGTTTTGGAAGCATTAGATTTAACGAGCCATTTCTTACCCCAGTCCACCACGGACTGGAGGTCCTTATCAAGCTCGGCAGCGAGGTTTGCTTTGTCAGGCTACAGAAGTGGTGAACGAGTAACTTACAAGTTTAGAGGGAGATAACTCATGACTACCAGAAGAGGCATTACTACGCAAGGAATGAAAACCATATACCCCACTGATTGTAATAAAATGTTCGGTTTAAAATTCCTAGCACCTGAAGAAGCCCAGAACGTACAACAGCCGAAACTTCGTACAAATGGCAACAGGAACGAGGACAATAGTCCGAATAATGTAAATACTGTTCAATGTTGGTTATAATATTTTCTTTTACATAACATCTAAATGTACACGCACCCAGTTATGGGTGCGCCATCAGCGAGGATTATTTCGCGGTCCTTTTATATATATATATATATATATTGATTGTTTAATACTTAGTTTTTGGTCACAATAAAGTTAGACCAGTGCACATTTGTATTAAAAGTGTTCAATACAATTATATTGTTAAACTTGAATATTTTCCATTTTTAAACGAGTTATTACGCGACCAAGATTTCTACCATGAGTGGTGTCTTCAGGCGATTTTTAATAACTGATTTTACCGTTTACGGTTTTCTTTTTAAGAACGCTCATGTAACGGTGTTTTATTTGAACGCTCACGTGGCAGGAATTTTTTGAACGCGCAATTTTTAAATTAAAACGAATTATGGCGTTTTTATTCCATGTAGTATGAGCGTAAGAAGTATTTCTTAGTATGGATACACTTAGTCATAATTTCCATTTTTTCATTGAACAGTTCGTTTTTGTTTGTATATAAATATATATATATATATATACTCAAAATTTATAATATAAATATGTTATAATATTACTAAAAAAGTAGCCATTTTGTCTCGTTTTATCGAGTGATGAAGTTTATCCTTCATCACTTGATATGATACGGATAATGTTGAAACAAAATGGCTACTTTTGTAGTGATATTATAACATATTTATGGTATAATTTATATATCACTATATATATATATATATATATATATATATATATATATAATGTTGTGAATTCCGGGTGAGGAACCGCACAAAATATTGAACAACAAAAACATATTGAGAGAGAAAAGCAGGTTATATTGAATGTAGTATATATACTTAAACGCATGTTAGTAAATCCAGGAATACTATCAGTAAGAAAGAAATATATACAAGTCTTGAAGTGAAGTCGTGGAAATAGTATATCCGTGCAGATTATTCTAGCTGAGTGCAACTCAGAGCTAGTCTGACTTCTGATGCGGTAGTCTGTGGGTCAGTTCGGTATCACTCGGTAACTTACGTATCAGGTCCATTAATCTCCGTTAAATGTAACGGATCTCTACTGCCAACTGCAACTGCAACCACAACCGCTGTTCTCTCTATAGCAGGAGTATATGTACATCCAGTCGTGTTCATTATCATATACAAAGGAGAGATCCTACAACATATATATATATATATATATATATATATATATATATATATGGTAATAATATATTTAGGAGACATACTGAATTTATAAATAAATATTCTCCAAGACAAAGTGTATATAAATATAAAAGTAAACATTGATGTCCACACTATGCGGTGAGAGTAATGTGTCATCCTTCAAGCCAATCTTCAGGTCATGTATGTTGTATTTTGGCACGATAAATTACTATGATATTCTAAGAGCAGATTAGATGTGGCACAAAGTCAAAATTATTGGGCACCTAGTGAGGATTGAATTCACTACTCAGTTGTAATGATTCAAATGAGACATTACGCTAAGTGTTACACCACGTCGAGTGGCACTGTCTGGACCATTTATATATGCTGGTTAGTGATGAATTATGGGTAGTAAGGTATATTGTATTATCCTGACGGTTATTAGGTAGACAGTAATGATTATGTTTCAATTCCAGGGGCTACTTGGTAGAAATTATTGTGAGGGTGAATGCAGTTATTTGTAGCTATTTCGAAATGCTGTTTGTTAACTGCTTATTCTTTATTTATTATGAGTGGTCTCGGGCCGTCAAAAATGCCGACAAAATATTTATATCGATATGTCCTAAAATGACGGCAACATATATATTAATGTATCTGCTGCTGATTATATTCTGTTAAGACATAAGAAAAAAACAAAAAAACAAAAACGAAATAATCTAAACCCTTGACGTTACAAGGAGGTATATATATATATATATATATATATATATATATATATATATATATATATATACATATCCCAGTGAATACAGAACGAAGAAAGAATTTTTACAACGTCCAAAACGTTAATTTAAAACAGTGCTCGATGTATAATATACAGAGCTGTGAATATTTATTATAAATTATATTTTAGAACATGTACATAATTTTTTTATATCCACTACAAATAGTACATTTGTTTCGAGATTGAAACTTCAATGTCTCATCATGCGGTGTGGATAGGAATGTTAAATGTCTAGAAATCAAAGACTCTCATTAATCAACCATATTAAGTACCAACACCACTTTCTTCAAAATTCTAACGGTCAATCCACGAGACTTATTCCCTTATCACTAACCCCCACCAACATCCCACACACAACTGACCAAATATAAGAAAAGAAGCTTTCCATTCCTGTCCACACCGCCTGATATATATATATATATTATTTATTCAGATATCATAACATGAACATGTTATAATATCACTAAAAAATAGCTATTTTGTTTCGACACCACTTTTGTCTTATCAAGAAAATAAACCTCATCACTTGATAAGACACAAATAGTGTCGAAACAAAATAGCTACTTTTGTAGTGTTATTATGACATATTTATGTTATAATTTCTAAATAAATATTATTAGCTCTGCTTTGTATTGAGCACTTTTTAAATAACTCGCAATTCTTTCCGCCTCCATGAAAGTGACAGGAGAAATATATATAAAGCGCAGTGGAAAGATATCCGTCTGATGAGGTTATTTTCATTCATTTCTCAAGGTACCCAAGTACTTTCAACTTCTTTCTGGGATCATATTCAGGGGTGTGAGTTATGGTAATAAATGTAACCGGAAATATGTACAGTAATTTTTAGCAACACAGTTTTTCAGTTACATTTTATACCATAACTCACACGCATGAAGATGATTTCAATAAAGAGGTTGAAAGTACTTGGGTACATTGAGAAATGAATGAAAATAACATCTGTCAACAGCTCATTTCTGACATCTTTTGATTGTTATACGCGAAAGATTATCCGTGAATTTGAACGGATTTTATTCAAAATAAGTAAACATAACGTTTGCAATTTATTTAATCTGACATGTTTAAAAGAAAATTTGCTGCCTAAATATATATATATATATGTATGTGTGTGTGTGTGTGTGTGTGTGTGTGTGTGTGTGTGTGTGTGTGTATATATATAATCTAGACAGGCCTATATCAAAGCTTTCCAGTGCGGCTAGGTTAACTATTAACTTCAAACCCGACTATATATAAATACATATATACCCTACCGGCCATAAATATTAGGCAACCCCAGTTTTTTTTGTTTTTAAATAATGTATTTCATACTATTTTTAGTATTTAATGCCAAATGAAAATAGAATGGTTTCTCTGTTATTATTATTTGCAAAATTTTACAAAGCATGGAAGCAAAGATGAACTCATCCGAATCACTCTAAATTTTGTTAATTCATTCATTGATGAAACTGCAATATAAGTAATTATTAAATATTTATAAATTCGCTTGATGCACACGTCATTATGCAGTATTAATAAAAAGAACCATTCTGTTTGCGCAATGTTCTGTGTGTAAAGTGGACGGTAGAGTGTCTCCCGGTCAGGTATAATTTCCTGGGAAACATTTACAAAAGGTTCTTGGTGGTTAATTCTCTCTCTTGCCTTTAATATACCCTGTGAGAGTAAAATTTTCCAAGCTCTCCTTCATTATGATTTGCGCTGGAAAATTTATAAGAATCTTTCTTATTCTAAAAGTGTTTATCCCTTTTGTATCCATTTTCTCTAAAATTTTATCTTTACTCACATTTTCCGTCCATGGAATGCATCCTTCTGTAGAGCAATATATATATATATATAGGAAAAACTACTAAGAAGTTGTAACTTTAAAAATGTATTTTTTGACAGTAATAGATAAAAATAAATACGGTCAAAAAATACATTTTAAACTTACAACTTTTTAGTAGTTTTTCCTATACATATTAAGACAGTTTACGTGGATCATCACTATGTTACACACACACACACACACACACACACACACACACACACACACACACACACACACACACACATATATATATATATATATATATATATAGTCATCCGCTGTATCTTAGCTCATCAGTACATTTAGACATTTAGAGAGAATTGAACCCCGAATGGACATCAGACGGCGATTCTGCCATTGAGCTATGGGGCTCAGAGGTAGATTGTATCGTGTTACATAAAAGCACACGCCAGTAGCCGAGAGTGCCCAAATTCATTACTGAATGAACGATGAGTAAATAACGGTGAGTAGCTATTACACACACACACACACACACACATTATATATATATATATATATATATATATATATATATATATATATATATAAAACAAAGCGGCTTGATGGCAAAACCCCAAAGGAGATCTTATTAATATTAATTTTAAATCGACCTCATGTTCCATGATATTAAAGATTGCCGACAGTAGCGAATCTCCCCCCACCTTTCCGACATGCGTTTCTTCCTGTCTGCAAATTTAACGTACTGATTTTTTTTCTCTATCACCTCTTCTTCTTTATTCTTTCCTTTTTCATTCCTCCTCTCCTTCCCTTCTTCCTTTCTCTTTCTATTTGCTACGAGGTTCATTTTCCTTTTCTTTTTGCAAGTTTACTTTCAGTTTCTTTACCCACACCGGCACACAAATCTTTGAAGTTTTCTATAATATTAAAGAACGCTGATGAAGCGAATTAAATTCGCTGAAATGATCATACGATTATAAATTTAATTTTTTTTATATCTTTTTTTTTTTTATATATAAGCCATTTTCAAAGATGTCAAGTTACATTATATCTTTAATCACGTATAACCCATAATGACAAACTGTTTTTATTTACATTGTAGTTATAGGCATTTAAGGAGATTTGTGGAGATTTCATAGTTTATCTTGTTCAGGTTTCTACTGTTTAGCTATATACATAAAACAGTTGAAACCTAACCTGAACAAGATAAACTATGAAATCCCCATAAATATCCTTAAATGCCTATAATTAACAACAGAAACCATTGCTTTATTCCAATGGCTTCCCATACTTAATATTCCTTGTTTTCACTCTCGCTTGGTCATGTGTGACGTCATGAGCTGTGATGCGATAATTGTTTCCAGTGTCTTAGTTTGTTGTTGCTTGGAAATCTTTCATGTAAACAAAAACAGTTTGTCATTATGGTTTGTTTTTAAATATAAAATGTCATTTGACATCTTTGAAAATGGCTTATATAAGCCGAAAGCTTAGATTGGATTATTAAACATTTTGTATAAATATTGTACTTGTCTTTCTTCATTAAATGATAATTTGCATAAAATAAATAGACAAACCTTGTCTATATTATTTAATGAAACTGGCATTAATGAAAAAAATGCTGCCTAAATACACACACACACACACACACACACACACACACACACACACACAATACATACATACATACATACATATATATATCTTTTTATTATTTACATCTTACATGTTTTTCAAGGATTGATTATCTCGTTTATTTAAAGTGTTGTTTTGTTTCAAAAATGTTATATTTTCTGCGTTGTATATAATGCGTATATATTGTATTTCTCATGGTGTTTATTTACAAGGTATTCATTTTGAATTTTCGATTTCTATGTAACGTCGTAAAATACGGGCACGATAAAAAATTTTAATTACATTTTTTAAATATCAAAAAATAAAAACATAAACCTTGTAAAATTCAACCGTATAAAATTAAAATATATGCACTGCATACAACGCTGCATATAGGCTTGTCCTGGTTTAAATGATTGCCAATTCTGCACATGTATTGTTTCCTTCGAACAAAATCGAAGTCGGTAATCTTCATCGTGACGAAGTTCATGTACATCATAATCGCCTGAATCTGTGTTCATCTTTGATATAAAGTGAAATCGAGCTGGGGAAGGAGAAACCCGTGTTGTACCAATCGGCGAATCATAGGGATTGTGCTGAAGGCGAAATTCAATATCCAATTTTGACTAAATTTCGAAGAATAGTCGATCTAGCTGAATTAGCTACGTTATCAGATGCAATTCAGCAGCAAGATATATCCCGAGAATCTGCAGACTTCTTAGAAATTCCACGTCAGAATAGTTCCAAGATTGAAACTGGTAAATTATGAGAAAAATGCAAAAAATACATAGAAATCTTTTCAATGCAGCTCAGAATAAAGCCAAATAAATATTTAAAACAAGAGTCACTTGGGCGATCTTGTCTCGAAATAAACATGATTGACTGGGCACGTTTTCTCGCTGTTGGTTGCCATTACTTTTTGTAGAAGACTGGTTACCACCCAAAGCTACAGAATCAAATTTGTCCTACTATTTAATCCATTGCTAGTCGAAGAAGAGATGGATTAATACCATTCCCAACGGTATTTTTGGTAAGTGAACGCAACGAATTCAACTGGAATTCCAACTCGGCTCTATGATATCTCGTTCCGAGCCGATATCCACAACGCACAGACACTTAAAAGAAAGGAGAAATAAAAAAAAAGTTCGTTTCTTCGGACGAAAGACTAGACGCTATGAAATCATGCAAATCTAAGTCTTTCAGATTGAAACTTCACAACTAGGACTCGCTATGCTGTGTACACAGTAGTAAACTAACCCCATTCCTTTTACAGAAAATAACAATACACAATAATAATAATAATAGTAATAATAATAATAAATGAAAAAATATAAAAATAAATAATATTGATAAATTTCACTCGAAAAACGTCTCCTCTAGAGCTGTTAATTTGTGGAACAAACTTCCGAGTGAATGCTTCCCTGACTATCTTGGTCTCTTTACGTCCCGGGTTAACCGATATCTATCCTACTCATTCTAATAATTCTCTCATACTTCCTCTCCCAGGACTTGGGGGATGACATTTGGTGAACTATCAGTATATAAATAATATATTATAAAAATTGCCTTCTCTAACTACTTGATTTTAGCGCTTTTTTTCTTTTTGATTGGTTGCCGCCCAGGTTTAGACAGCCGAGGATATCTTGCTTTGACAGACTCATGTCTATCACAAAGTTAATTGTAGTAAAGCGAACTTAGAACGAATTTGAAATCGAGCCGCCGATTCAACTTTCAACACGTTAGTGCAGTTAAACAAAAAAATTACTACACGAAAAAAAAAAAGAAAAAGGAAAGAAAAATTAGAATAAACCCATGAGATAAACATTTTCTAAAAAAATTACAGTTGATTCCTGGAAAATATTCAAATCAAAATTTGACTTAATCCATTCATTTTTCTTTCAGTCTACGGTTTCGCTTTAACTGGAAACAACTATTGCTTTTTAGTCTTTCGTGCCAACGTCTAAAGAGTCTGAGCTCCAGGACCATGGATTAGTTTTAAAGCTTTCATCACACCCGAGCAACGCCCGGCTATACTGCTAGTATCGCATGAGAAGAAGACTTGAAACAGGAAGTTATATATATATATATATATATATATATATATATATATATATATACAAAAGGCAAGATGTTTGTGCGTGTGTCTGTTTATCTGCCTGTATGTCTGTATTTTTTTCAGCCCTTTAATTTATTTTTTGCTTCGGGTTTAGCTCTAAGTAGGTATAATTGTAGTTCTTAGTCTCAACCATGATACCATTTACTCAGAGGACTTATTTACCCTTTAAAATTCAGTTTACGACAAAAAAACTTATTTGATATCGATACCAGGAAATAAAAATTTGACTTACATCCATTTGTTTTTCTTTCAGTCTACGGTTTCGCTTTAACTGGAAACAACTGTTGCTTTTTAGTCTTTCGTGCCAACGTCCAAAGAGTCTGAGCTCCAGGACCATGGATTAGTTTTAAATCTTTCATTACACCCGAGCAACGCCGGGCTATACTGCTAGTCAATAATAGAAGGTGATGAAAAGGAACATTTTAGAACGAACGGGTTTCACCCCCACCCCAAATAAAAACTGCAATTAAATAGTATAGCTATTTAGCTTCGAAAGAATCTCGCACTCATATGGTATCAGTAATGATATATATTTTCAAGATATAGGCAGACATGGCTCTCCACATGCAGGTTTTTCTTTATAATTTGAGAATTGCCACGAAAAATTAGAATTCTCCTGTAGTCTTCTACCTGATTTGAATTATCCTAACATTTACCTGGAGGAGCAGTAGTAAATTCATGTCTTTTCAAACTCAGGTTACATGATATATTAAACAACCAGTATAATACTTAAAGCGTTTGTGAGCATGAATGTCAGAAGAGGGAGAGAGGACAGGAGGAGAGAGAGAGAAAGAGCGAAGAAAATAAAAAAAAATTATAGAAAGAAAAAAGAGAAAAATAAAAAGAGTTTTAAAGAAAGAAAGAGAGACAAAGTGAGAATAAAACGAGAGAAAGAATGAAACGTTGCTTTGCTGCAATATTGTTTCGTAGTGTATATATTCTCCCAACTTCTTATCTACCAGTCAATGACTACTCCACGTTATGTCTTCTTGTTCCCTTGGCTGAGCAGCAAAAGTTGTGAAAGTTCCGCTGCACGTTCATAAAAGAGTAAAAATATGTGGTAAATATGAGAATCGGAACATGTTGTGAAGTAAATAATACACCCCCGGTAACAGGCTGGACGCTTTCAATAAAGAACCTCAAGTGTGTAAAAACCGTTAGAGTCACTCAAGAGTACTTCTAACATACATCACGATAAGTAGCCTGAATATTATACTCGCTAGAAAGTAAGTTATAAAAGAACCCTGTCGTCCACAGATCGTTATTTATTCAGGGCCTCACTTGCTCTACTTGAATGTTTAATTGATACTTAACATTCGGAACTTACGAATTATCTCTTCCTTTTGACACGTTCTCATACAAACTCTCTTCAATTCCCAATATCACTAAACCTGGCTGGCAAGACAAACGGAAAGATTCGGAACTATATGTGTGACATTATGTCCCTTACCAAGGGGGGAACAGAAATGTCTTCAATCGCAGCAGTGAGTATTAATATTGACCAGTGTCTGAAAATCATTAATTTCAAGCGTTGTTATTACTTGACCTCAAAAGCTTACCTTTATCTATTTATTTTTTTGTTCCCTTGAGTCAAATAGATAATATTAAACTCTATGTACAAGCCAAAAGTCCTAAAACACATGAGATTGAAATATCTGTTTGCGTGTCTGCCATAGTGGCATCACCCATTCAACGAATTGAACTCTTCCATCTACTACATATATTTCCCCTCACACGAGGTGGAAACAGAAGCGCATAAGGCAGAGATAGCCAAGACTGCTACCGTAACTACCATTGCGAGTGCTAGTTCGAGGATTGAATTATATTATAACTATCTAACCTGTATTTATCGTTCTACTAACGGATTTCCAATATTTGTATTTTGCTGTGTTTAATATATATATCGTTATATCCTATTTTGGTTGTTGTTGTTGTCGTTGTTGTATTTTTTCTTGCTGCACTTCTTAACCAGGTTCACAACAGTGTCCCAATGATAGCTTTACAGAAGATATCTTGAGTGAAGGTGTTTTACTAGCATAAAAAACATACACTTAATTTACGGATTATTTTACAATTTTTTTTATCTTTAGACCGGTAAATATTAATACTGAATGCTTAAAATGCCAGAAGGTTGATTTACAAACGTATACCCAATAAATATGACCTATATAGTAATGATGAATAATTTTCGATTTGTTATAGTAAAAATTGCTTCAATACATTTTCTAAGTAAAAATATGTAAAACCTCTTGATCTTTAGGCCGGTAAATATTAATACTGAATGCTTAAATTGCCAGAAGGTTGATTTACAAATGTATACCCAATAAATATGCCCTATATAGTAATGATGGATAATTTTCGATTTTTTATAGTAAAAATTGCTTCAATACATTTTCTAAGTAAAAATATGTAAAACCTCTTTTTCTTTAGGTCGGTAAATATTAATACCGAATGCTTAAAATGCTTGAAGGTCTATTTAAAAATGTGTACCCAATAAATATGCCTTTTATAGTAATGATAAATGATTTCATATTTTTAAAAATTCTAATATCTTCTAATTAGTAATGTGAAAACCTGTCAGGTAATTGATATGCATATCACGAATGACAGACGTTCTGGTTAAGGCGATAAATTACATCCGAAGCAAGGCCCCTTATCAAAAGCTTTCGAAGTGCATGGAACCATCTCTTAATTGCTGTTGCTCTCAGGTTCACTCTGACTCGTTCGGGCTCCAGCTATGGTCAAAATCACGAAAATATTACATTATGAATGACACACATTTTCGTAATAATCATCGTAAATAATTAGGCTGGTAGAAATAAACATATAACACTGTTTGCTTATTAACAGAATATCTGCTTAAATACGAGTATCGATTAAATATTATCTACCAACAAATAATTTCAAATTGTCGGTTGTTTATAACCAGGTTCCGTTAATCTTCGTTAATGTTTGTAGTATATATATATATATATATATATATATATATATATATATATATATATATATATTAAAAAAAGATTAATTCAAAGATGTTGAATGGCCATTTCGATATGAAGAGCCCCACGGGGGATAACACATCACCTCAGCAACAGAAAAATCCTTTCAGAAAATGGAGAAAAATTAGTCTACTTTTCCTTTTTAAATAGATATGCAAAGAAATTAAAAAAGAAGAAAAGAAAAAGAAAAAGAAAAAGAAAAAGGAAACAGAAAAGTAAAAGAAAAAGAAAAAGATAAAATAAAATCAAATAAACAAGAAAAGAAAAAATTGACATCGTCTGGGTTCGCAAAAAAAAAAGGAAGAGAATTGTAACTAAAAATTAAAAATTAACAGACAGCCGTGTATATATATATATATATATATATATATATATATATATATATAAATATATAAATACATATAGTGCAAATATAAGAAAAATTAAGACAGACGCGTTATTTCATTGTGAATCGGAGGTATAGGCCTATTTCAGGCGAGCCATCGTCAGCTTCCGTCTTTATTTAACGAAGGATTCCACACGAATGGGATTCACAAAAACCTGAGAAGACGTTATCGACCAAACATGGATCTAACTCACTTATCAACGATAATTAGCAACCAAAATATCTAGCTAAATTTACCCCACACTGAGGCATCCTAAGGAAAAGTAACGGTGATGATCAAAGTTAAAAATCAGCGGAAAATTTTGGAAAATTTGGAAAACGTATTTAGCCATTTCGAAAATCTTTACAAACGACTTAACATACGTCTACGAATACTGCGCTTTTTGATTAGGGCGTTACCACGTGTTTTCCTTAAACGGGTATTGGGAGGAGGGTACCGCTGAACTATTGTCCTACAAGGCTTCTTCCGACTTATACTAAGTTAAAACGTAGTTATTTTTTTCTAACTGGAGTAGGTAGACCTCTCTATCGCTCGGTTCACACTCCTCCCTCGTTTTTTTTGGACAGGATAGAGGCGCACGCCTTTTTTCCTATTTTGGAAGGGGTTCCCAGTTTATTTCCTCTCGCCCTGTCCGAGTCCTAGTGCTGTTGCAAGTTTTTTGCAGTGGATGGTGTCAGCGTCTCTTCATTCTGAGAGTACCGGGTTGGCAGTTTCCTGGTTGATTCTTCCAACTGGTAGTTAGGAGCCCGAACTCGTGCGTAGTCATGAGAGAATGTTCTAATCAACAGTTGAATAATATCGGGGTTATAGGTCGTGCTGTCTCATGCATGGACGGGGGTCTCTGCAAGAACCTTTGGTGGGCAACCCTGAGGCCACGTTATTCTGCAGTCTGTGCCAGTTTCCCTCCCACACATGCTGCTTACAGCAACCGACTGATTCGACTCTAGGCCTCTTTCCTAATAAAACAGTAGCATATCTAAACGAGCTAACATGAAAACACCCAAACCCATCAACATCTTTACTAACATACGTGGTATACGCAGCAACTTTTATAGTGTTGAATCTTTCCACAAAGTCAACTCCCCTGACATCCTAGCCCTCTGCAAAACTAAACTTGATCCTTCTATCCTCTCTTCTGAATTCTACGTTCCTGTTTACTTTCCTCTCTTCAGGAAGAAATCCAATATCCATATGCATGGGCTTGGTGTTTACGTCAGTGAACACCTCCCTCTAGCTAGGGTGATCTCTCTTGAATCCCTAGATCATTCTTATATGTGTTTCCGTCTCTCCCTGCTAAGCTCAGTTAACTATCTCTTCTTCCTCTACTGATCCCCCTCATCTCCCGACTGTTCCGTTCCTGACAGCATCTCCAATAGTACTGATAAGCCCATTTCCTCTCATCCGTCTGCCCATATTTTTTTTTTTTAATCATTTCACCCCGAGCAAGGCAGAAACGCCACTGATGTGTAGGGGGTTACATAAATGTAGAAAGATTAATTAGAAAAGAGTGAGGAGTACAAGCTAGTTAGAAAGGAACAATAGAAAGCTGAGAAAGCAGGTGCAATGACAGATACATGGGCGGAGAGAAAGTGAAGATTATACAGGGGAGGGGAGAGAGCTAGAGTCCAGATTTGTGTTTGGCGACTTTAACGCCCACCACGCTAAGTGGCTGGAAAACTTTGTCACAGAACTTGATGGTGTCCACACCATGAATTTTTCAATCACTCAGTCCCTTACACAAATGGCAGAGGTCGCTACGCGTTTCTCTAATAACCTTAACGGACATGACTCACTGCTAGAACTCTGTTTTACTTCCATCCCCCATTCTTGCAATGTCAAGCTGTGACACTTTTCCCCCAGCTGGCTCGCTGCCCCTGGTCCGGAACCTGTTGTGATGATGATGACCGGAAGCTGAGTGGGTTGATGCAGTCAAAACGGCACCAGCTATGACGACGCTCTATCGTCGGTAGTCGTGATGATGGCCTCATCACAGCCGCTGGTCTTTAACACGTTTATTACAACGGTGCACTTTCCTCTCTACGCTGTATTCTTTGATCTTGGGAAAACACGTTGAAAAGCCGGTAGCCGTTTCTCTACCACCTCAAACCACACCGGACACACGTGTACACTTGTGTTAAAAAAATTTCATTTATTCATTTATTTTATTTTATTTATGTTTTTTGGTGCCGTGTTTGGCAGCAAAAAAATAAATAAAATAAAATAAATGAATAAGTTCAAAGACGCCTGGATGAGTTGCGAAAAAAAGTCTTTATGTATAAAAAAAATAATAATTAATAATAAAAGCAGAATGTACAATCGCCAAATTTCAAAGTTTACGAGAGTACAAGAGTTTACAAAAGAAAGAGTCGTTTAATAATCAGACTTTCGATTTCCCAATTACTTTTAAAACAATAAAGTTCATTCAGGGCTCTTTATCGGAGCTTTACGGAAATAGCCATAGTGGAGCGAACGGTAGCGACGGCGGTAGTGGGATGGTTTGGTCTCTGTCGCTCGGCAGCTCTGAAACTCAACGTGGCTCTATACCGAAGTGGAGTATTCTTGTGATGATAGTAGACCTTCTTGTCTCCTTCGCTCGGCAATAAAAACATCTCTTTTCAGCTAGTTTAACTCTTTCTCGGATCATTCTATTTCTATACATTTTTAGCTAGGACTCTATCAGATTCGAATTATTCGACTTAAACTCTTTTAAGTTGATCAACAGTAGGCTTTTCTACGTTTCTTTACATCTTCAGTCCGGGGCTCTATGGAAGGCGACTAGTGGCCCCCAGTTGGGAACACTTTTCCCTCAGTCGTTATATCTCGACTGCAACTCCAACTCAACTGATTTTTCTCATTGGGGTCACGGTTGTTATAGTTGTCCCCAGTTATCTTGGGGGATGAATGACGGACACCGGGTATCTATGCAAATCAAAACTTCCATTTTAAAAATTTCATTTTAACAAAAAGTATTTTCCACCTACACATTTCAAGATGAATTTATGGTTTAACGAACGAGGCAACAACATCCCCAAATGACGTAATTTTCTCTTTGTCCTTTTCTTCTTAATTACCTCATTTTAGGTTTTCAAAAATATTTAAATCATTTCCCATCAAAATGTAGTAACTAAAGATCTGACCTTACCCTAACCCCATCAAAAGTTTCTGACAATTTGTTCTGACTATCGTTGTCTCCCTTTTTTACCGGGCAAACATTAGCTTCTGAATACAATGGGAAAAATATATTTTTTCGTTTTTCCCCAATCTCCAGCAAAATCCTCCACGTTTCAGATTTTGCAAGTACATAGTATCAAATATTTCTAAGCAATGCTAATATCACAAATTACAATAAACTACACAACCAATAATACCACTAATAATATTTTTTCTCTCTGTTGTATTAAACGAAGAAGTATATATTTTTATATGTGGAAATAGGGTTACAAAGCAACTCTGCTTCCTCGGAAACTCTGACCATGTGGTGGTTTCTATTAACATCTCCTTCCATGCCCACTCCGCCCAAGAACCTCAGACTAGCAGAATATCTTACTGCTACCAAAGAGCCAAGTAGGAGTCGTTCCGCGATTTCTTGGAAAAAAGTTTTAGTCTTCCCATTGAGTACTGTGCAGCTGAAGTCTCTTTTTGGGTGAAGGTTAGCATCGATGTTTTCATCTTAGCCAGAAAGTTGAGACATAAACCCCACTTGTCATCTTGGTTCTTCCCCGCTTGCTCGGCCGCCATCGCCCTCCGAAATGACTTCTTCCGGCATTAACGGAGTTACGCGTCGGACCTTAACGGGTGCCCCTTTGCCTCTGCTCGCAATGAGTGCAAAAGAATACCTGAAGAGGCTAAGCTGCTATTTGCAGTCAGAATGAAGCATCGCATAGCATCCCGTGAGTTCGATTCCAAAGGCTCTGCAAAAGTATACTAAACAATAGCAAACCCTCAATCCTCCATCTAATTAACGAATTTGACCACCTCACCTCTACAACAATCTAGGCTAAGTACTTTGCTCGTAGATTCTTCACCAACTCGACACTGGACTCGTCTGAAGTATTTGCACCTGACTTCCCACCCCGAAATGAGACCCAACTAAATGACATCAACATTACCCACTCGGTGGTCTCTAACATAATTTCAAAACTTGACTCCCATAAAGCAAGAGGCCATCACTGAGTCTATACACCAGGCTCTCGACAAGAAAGGCGAAGCCCGAACTGTTGCCCTAGATATCTCCAAAGCGTTTGACAGAGTCTGGCATGCTGGCTCTCTATGACAATTGTTTGACCTAATCTAGTATTTCCTTTCAAATTGCACAATGAAGGTAGTTTTCAACGGGCATGTCTCCCAATACTATCAGACGAACGTAGGTGTCTCTCATGCTTTCTTCTAAGTCCTATACTTCTCATTTTCTACATTAACGATATCCCAGATGTAATAAGATCCCAAGTAGGCATATGCGCTGATAACACTACGGTTTACTCTTGCCTCAATCAAAAATCTGTCAAGTCTGACAAAGCAAACTTCACTGCCAAGTTTGAAATGACCTCCAATCTGTGTTGGACTGGGATTAGAAATGGCTTGTGAATTTTAATGCTTCCAAAATGAAGCTGCTATCTATTAATCATCACGGACAATAGCTCCTACCCCCTATTAGCATGGATCAGGCTAGTCTCCCTAAAAGTCTCCTCGGCTTAACTGTCACAACAGACCTTAAGTGGAATGACAATATAGAATCCATAGCTAAGTCCGCTACTAAGAAAGTTGGTTCTCTGTGCAGGGCCAGGAAGTTTTTACCGTGTGAAACAATCTTGCAAATATACAAATCTACCATCCGCCCGTGCATTGAATGCCGCTGCCATATCTGGTCGGGTGCTCTTGCTATCCACCTAGGGGTCTTTGACAAAGTCCAATAGAGAATATGTAATGTGATCGATCCCGACTTAGCAGTTCGGATACAGTCACTTTCTCACTGGCACAATGTGGCTTCCCTGTGTCTCTTCTACAAATACTTTCAAAGATTATGTTCCGATGAACTTAGCTCACTAGTGCTCACTATATATATAAATTTACTCGAGCAACAAGATTAGCAACTAGTTCCCACCCTTTTACTGTGAAACAGATAAATTGCAAACGCAAATTCTACTCCAACAGCTTCTTTTCTCGCACTTCCCGCCTTGGAATTCGCTTCCGTTTACTTGCTTTCTTGACAGCTACAATCTCCAACCATTTATATGTAAAGTCAATAGTCATCTACTATCTCACTAACCTGCATCCGCTCTGTCATACCCCTTTCTCCGTCCACTCCACTTTCATCAGTATTCTCATCCTTTTCTTATGCACTCTTAACTGTCACTCTTTCTCTTAACGTTCCTCCTAGGTAACCCCCTGCACAACAGTTGCAGTAAAATGCCTTGATTGGGGTGATACGATTATAAAGAAAAAATAATTGTTTAAGGCGATAAGTATAGCCATGGTGATTCAATTACTATGTGTTAAAGTATGATTTCGATCTTATAAATTAACACTAAAAACCACTGTGGTGTTTTAAGCATTTAGACTTAAAATCCTGTTTCACTTCATGCAAGGCAATAAAGCCACTAAGACAGGGGGGGGTAGAGGGATTATGAACACAAATATTATTAATTGGGAAGTGAATAAAGCAATCGGGATTATAGTAGATATCGAATGAGATTGCATTTAAATTTTTCAAAAATCAAAATTGACTGGAAATCCTAGAGATGAAAGAGAGTTTTTTTTATTAATCATTTCACCCCGAGCAAGGCGGAAATGCCACTGATGTGCAGGGGGCTACATAAATATAAAAAGATTAATTAGAAAAGATTGAGTACAAACTCGTTAGAAAGGAACAATAGAAAGCTGAGAAAGCAGGTGCGATGACAGATACATAGGTGGAGAGAAAGGGAAGGTTATACGAGGTTGGGGAGAGAGCTAGAGTCCAGTGGTTAGTAGATGAGTATTGGCTTTGCATTTAAATTTCTGGAAGTTGTAGCAAGAATACGGGAGCGAGTTCCACAGGCGGGAAGTGCGAGAGAAGAAGCTGCAGGAGTAGAATTGTCGTCTGCATTTGGCTAACCTGACTATGAATGGGTGGGACCCAGTTGCCAGTCTGGTTGCACGAGTAAACACCTGTTGAGGAGACATCAGTGACTTAAGTTCGTCTGAGCAGAAGCCATGAAAGTATTTATAGAACAGACAAAGGGAGGCCACCTTTCGACGATGGGGAAGTGGCTGTGTTGATAACAAAATAAACCGTTTTTTGTTTTTAAACTAGCAGTAATTTCACAGTCGAGCCTGTCAAGAACACTGAGGAGAACGGCAGGGGAACCTGACCATAAATGGCAGCAGTACTCCATGCACGGACGGATGGTTGACTTGTATATATGCAGGATGGATTCAGGTGGAAAAAAACATACTGGATCGACATAGTGACCCAACCTTCTTAGCAGTAGATTTTGCTATGGATTCAATGTCCTGGTTCCATTTGAGGTCTGAGGACAGGGTAAGTCCGAGGAGGCGTAGTGTATTACTCTCCGGGAGAATCGCTTGGTCCATGCTTATGGGAGGCAGGAGAGGTTGCCTGTAATGGTTGACAGACAACAGCTTGGTCTTAGATAAATTGAAGTTGACAAGCCACTTTTTGCCCCAGTTCACCACAGAGTGTAGATCGCGTTCAAGGTCAGCAGCGAGATTATGTCTGTCAGCCACGACAGGTTTCTTACTGGTGCGGGAGTATATTGTAGTGTCATCTGCGTAGATGCCTACTTGGGACTTGATCTGATCTGAGAGGTCGTTGATGAAAATAAGGAAGAGCGTCGGGCTCAGGATAGAGCCCTGTGGGACACCAGCATTCGTGCTGTAGGACGAAGAGGCACGCCCATTCAGAACGACCTTCATTTTGCGTTTATTTATGAAGATTGGATTAGGTCAATCAGGCGACCGGTAATACCATAACCGCGTAGTTTGCATAGGTTACCAGAGTGCCAAACCCTGTCAAAAGCCTTGGAGATGTCCAGAGCAACCGCGCGAGCCTCGTCAGACTCATCAAGGGCCTGTAGCATGTACTCCGTTGCGGTTGTTAGCAGGTCGGCCGTGGACCTGGCAAAGCGGAATCCATATTGCCTGTCGGAGAACAGTTTGTGGGCGGTGAGATAATGAACTATTTCAGCATTGATTATAGCCTCGAATACTTTCCCGAATATCGGTAGAAAACTCATAGGGCGATAGTTGGATGGGTCCGAGGGTTCACCACAATTCTTAAATACAGGAACGACTGAAGAGGACTTCCAGCATGCGGGAAAGCAGGAAGCGGAAAGGCAGTAGTTAAATAGTTTAGAGAGGACAGTGGAAAGTTCAGGAGCACACCTCTTAAGGACTATCACCGGGATTCCATCGTCTCCACATGCCTTATGGGGGTCGAGTTTTGAAATTACTCTGGATACTACTGTCGGGGTAATATATACGTCGTGCAGTTCTAATAGGGAAGTCGGGTGGGTGTACTCCGGACGAGTCGAATGTGGAGTTGGATGAGAATCTGTGGGCAAAGCACTCAGCTTTCTCCGCAGATGACGTGAGAACCTAAAGCAAGAAGTGCAAGAAAAGAAACTGTTAGCATAGAACTTGTAGCTACATCTAACCAGCTCAGATGTAATCTTATGATATCTCGACACCAGTCAAGTACTGCACTACAAAGAAGAGCCCATCAGAACAACCACCATTAAGGAATTAAGGAAAAGACGCCGAGATCCATCCCTACGGGGATTACGACCTATCACGTTGAATACACCGGTTCTCGCTCGATCACCGAAGTTAAGCAACGTTGAGCCTGGTTAGTACTTAGATGGGTGACGGATGTACGCTGTGGTGCAGTGGATATCGGCTCGGAAAGAGAAATCGGTGAGCCGAGTTTGAATACCCTGCATTCACTTAAGCATTGGTACCCTTGGGAAAGGTATTAATCCGTCCCTTCTCTCCAGTTATGGGTTAAATAACAAGGGTAGGTATTAGGGACCCTGCTCTTAAAAACAAATCTCAAGGAATCTTGATCAAACAAAAACAATAAAACAAATAAACTCAATAAAACAAATAAAAAACGATATTCAGCATTAAATGACCTATTGAAGGTTGATATGCTGGTTAAATGAACCAACCAACCAACCCTACGGTGGTGGCGAAAATGACTGAAGCCGAGCCACCAGATCAGCCAAAATTGCTGATTCTTTGGATGTTAGCAAGGAGCTCAGGGCAAATGGCGTATTAATGAAGAGTATAATGCTACATTAAACTGACGACTTCATGGCTTGATTTTTTTCAAGTTTTTCCCATGCAAATCTTACACTTAGCAAGAAGGGATAATGGTTTTAGTTACGTTCCAATTTCAGACAACAAGCAGGATGATAAATACATATGTTTTAAATAAAGGATAGTGTGATCTCTATAGTTATTTAAAAATCCGGAGAGGCTTGTGGTTAGCCGATACCTAATATTTAAGATATATATTATTACTGCCATATCTGGTCAGGTGCTCCTACTATCCACCTAGGTGTCCTCGACAAAATCCAACGGAGAATCTGTAATGTGATCGATCCCGACTTGCAGCTCGGATACAGTCGCTTTCTCACCGACGCAGTGTGGCTTCCCTGTGTCTCTTCTACAAATATTTTCACGGCTTCTGCTCCAATCAACTTAGCTCACTGGTACCCTTATATATGAATTTCCTCGAGCCACAAGATTAGCAACTAAATCCTAAACTTTTACTGTGAAACCAATAAATTGCAAACGCAAATTCTACCCCTATCAGCTTCTTTTCTCGCACTTCCCGCCTGTAGAACTCCCTTCCGCTTACTTGCTTTCCCGACAGCTACAATCCTCAAGAATTCAAATGTAAAGTAAATAGTCATCTCTTGTCTCATTAACTTACATCCTTTCTCTCGTGCTTATTTTGTCCACGCCGTTCTCATCAGTATTCTCATCCTTCTCTTACCCACTTCCTGACACCCTCTGTAACCTGTCACTCTTTTACATAACATTCTTTCTATGTAACTCCCTGCACAACAGTGGCAGTAAAATGCCTTGCTTGGTGCCACACGGTTATAAAAAAACAAAAACTATTCTGTGACGTTCTAGATAAAATGTGAAATTACTGCTAGTTTAAAAACCAAAAAACGGTTTATTTTGTTATCAACACAGCCACTTCCCCATCGTCGAAAGGTGGCCTCCCTTTGTCTGTTCTATAAATACTTTCATGGCTTTTGCTCAGACGAACCTAAGTCACTGATGCCTTCTCAGCAGGTGTTTACTCGTGCAACCAGACTGGGATCTGGGTCCCACCCATTAACAGTCAGGTTAGCCAAATGCAGACGACAATTTTACTCCTGCAGCTTCCTCTCTCGCACTTCCCGCCTGTGGAACTCACTCCCTTATTCTTGCTTTCCTGACGGCTACAACCTCCAGAAATTTAAATGAAAAGTCAATACTCATCTACTAACCACTGGACTCTAGCTCTCTCCCCACCCCTGTATAACCTTCCCTTTCTCTCCACCTATGTATCTGTCATCGCACCTGCTTTCTCAGCTTTCTATTGTTCCTTTCTAACTAGTTTGTACTCCTCCTTATGTAGCCCCCTGCACATCAGTGGCGTTTCCGCCTTGCTCGGGGTGAAATGATTAAAAAAAAATTATTCTGTTATATTTACAAAACATTCTTTTGTTAGGCTTAAAAAATGTGTCATTTTCTTGTAGCCGAATATGATTCATCATTTTGTGCTAGTCAAAAAATGTCCTCATTTAAACATAATCATTAGAAAGAGTTCTAACATTTTCTTTATCATAAAACAGACCCTTTCTTTGGTAGAGTCATCAAAAAGGGCATGCATTTTGTATTCATTAAAAAAAAGATGCCCTGTTTTCTCCTAGTTACAAAAATGTGCCGTGCCAACAGAGAGCTATAGTCAAATTGGCTGTACTCAATAATAATAATAATAATAATAATAATAATAATAATAAACACTTTGGAAATATGTAAACAAACACCGGTAGTAACATCAACCACCACCGGTTACAGTAATAAATGATGTCACCATTCTATGGGATTACATAATCGATACAGAGAGGAAAATTGAATCTAATAGGCCGGACATTGTTGTCAAAAACGAAAAAGAAAAACTTGACTACTAATTGATATGTCTTGTCCAGCGGATTTTAACATGGTAATTAAGGAATTTGAAAAATTATCCAAATATAAAGACCTGTAAATTGAAATAGAAAAAAATGTTGAAATTTAAAACTAGTACCAGTGATAGTAGGTGCACTTACAATGATAAAGAATGGAACAAAATAACTCATTGAAAGAATACTGAGAAACTCCAACCTAAGAGATTTACAAAAAAGTCTTGGTACGTACTCACTAAGAGACCTTTGTCTATGTAACGCTAGTGTTGTGATGGGAGATAGAACAACAAGTGAAATGTAGCCATAACAAAACACCACTATCTGCCTTAGGTCCTTCTGCAGACTTGGTACGTAGTGTAACAGTGTTGATACCGAGCAAGCGAGAGACCGAATGTTTGCCCTAAGAGATCTAGAAAGCAAATGACCAAAGCTGGTCTTTGCGCCTCTGGGCTCCACGCAGAAGTTCCGGAGGTAAACCAAAAATAAATAAATATCAACTTCGTTTTACGGACCTGTAGCGGAACACTGGATCCTGATTGGTCATCAAACCTCAAAATTCAAAATACGTCAGAGAAACGGTTTTCCCATAGCTAAAAAAATCGTTTCTGATCCACCCCACGGACTGGATTGAATATTTAAGGATGGTCACTAACCGGTCACAGTCAATCAGAAGAGGCAGGCTGCTGACACACATCAAAGATGTAACTCTCAACTTCAAGTGACCCGGACATTGTCCTCTCTCTCTCTTTTTCTCCTTCTCTATCTCAATTATTGCTACAAACAACTTTTTCATTGAACACGAACTCTTTCATTAACTTCTTAATGTTTCCTATTGTACATTAACTCTTACCATTTGTTATTCCTTCTTATAATAAATTTCTATTTTAGCATTCAAAGTGTGTATTTTATTATTTCACACTTCTACACTAATCCTCACATTCGACCTGAAGACAACAAACCTTCTGATGAAAACCCTTCTGATGAATACAACTCAACATATAAGCTGTAGGGATTTCGGTTAAGTCTAACACAAGGCCGAACATAAGAAACATTAACCAGCTCCCTACACGTCATAACTATAGCAGAAATCAAATTATGATGAAAATGGCATAATAATAATAATAATAACAATGCTCGTAAAAATAGCACGCACATTGATAATTGTTAATTCAGTTCACACAGCAACAAATATATTATCGGTACTGTAGACCACAGCGAACCGATTTTGAGAGAATTAGAAATCCTACCAGGATTCATGACTGGCGGCTACAGTCATCACACCATAAAAATAGCAGATGGCACAGTGTCAATAGCAGAGCCGCAAAGAGAATTACGAAAACTTCTACTCAATTTAGTGACGGAAAGCAAGGAAATAATTTTTAAAAATTAAACATCAAATGCAAGAAGACAGAATGGATGGTTGTTAGTAAAAAGACGAGCCGAAAGTGCAAACTGCAAATTTTGAAGATACCAAAAATCAAAGACGTCCGAAATTTTAAATATCTGGGAAGAGTTTTAGCAGAATACAGAAAATGTGACACCGAAATCCGAAGAATAACTGAAGAAGATTTCTAAAAGCTAAGCCGAGCAATAAGAAACAGAAAAAAAAACCTTTTTAGAAACAAAGTAAAGGGTATGGAATTATTACGGGTTATCTGTCCTTCTGTATAGCAATAAATGCTGGACAATATCCTCAAAGATGAAAACAAAACTGGAAGCAACAGAAATGATATTCTTCAGAAGAGATGCTGAGAATAACATGACCGAATCTGTGAGCGCCTACGAAGTTTTAGAGAAAATGGTAACAAATGGTAACAAAAAGGAAAATGGTAACAAATGGTAACAAAAAAGAAAGTTAAACTTAACATCAGGAAGAGACACCTGAGGTTTCTAGGGCACATAACGAGGAAAGAAGCCTTGAAAACTCTGATTCGCACAGGACAGATTGACGACAAGAAAGACAGAAAAAAAAAACAACGGATAACATGCTTAATAAGCTTGATTAAAGGATTACGAAACAGGCAGAAATAACAAAATGACATTTATTAAAAGCTACAAGGGCAGAAAGTTGTGGAAAGGCGTGCGTGTTTGGGGTACATAAAAATGAAGACTTTTGCCATAGTTTAACGTTCTTGATTCGTTAAGATATTTGCTTATATATCGAGTTAGGTGTTCACAAGGAGGAGTCATTATTACCTTGAACCGAAATCAGTTAAACTTCGAAAATATATGTTATATCAAATTTATTGGTATAAAAATTTGCTTTTGGGTGTTTCTAGATTCATTAGTGATTCATCTAGACTAACATCGTTAGTTAATATCTATAACGAAGTGAGATCCACACGAACGAGTTTCATTTTAAACAGAAAAGCTCAAACATCCTGATATTTAGAATTCAGGGGTTTATGATAATTCTAAAGAAAAAGAGTTAGTAATAGCGTTTTCTTATACAATCAATTTTCACTTCAAGGAAGTTTTTACTGAACAAACTCTTTTAATTTCCAAGCATAATTTGTTTTATTCTCTTCTTGCATCGTCTCTGTGTAAATTAGGCCTGGTACATTTAGTTTTTTTTCTTTACGTTGCTTTTTGTTCGCTTTATTTTTATATTTCCCCCAAAGAATTTAATTTCCTCAAAACCATGTTCTTTGTTGTTAAATTCTTTCCAAATAACTAAAATAAACATGGCGACTAATCCGAAAATCAATGGAAAATTCGACATAATCGGATTGGTCATAAAAGTTTGTTTTCATTTTTTAAAAATTACGATGAAGAATAATAATGAAAAAACACAAGAAGAAATATTTAGAAAACGTTTCAAATTGCTTAATCAAAAAATTTTAAAAATGGCTAAAAATCTTTCAAAAGAAAAAGCATAGTACATGTTTTTTAATCACTAAATCTAAAACTGCTGTTATGTAATCTTGCCTTTGGGCTTTACAGTTAAAGACTTGTGTTTGCTGGAGGGTTTTGCCACTCGATGTCAAGGTTTATTTTAGGAAAACTTTCATTCTCGGTCGATCACCAACAAAAGATTTTGATTCGGGATCAAGAGATAGCTAGCTGTTTAGAAAACTGCACGGAAGATAAACTCTTGGTTCAATTTCTTGTTAGATTTACTGTGTGATGACAACGAAACATCTATTTCTTTTTCTTTAAAGTTATTAAATGTAGAAACAGAAAATGTCTCACTTTTACTTTATAGCTACATCGCTTAGAACAACAAGCCACTGTTCGTGTGGCAAAAATATGTTTCATTTTTTATTATTTAGGTTTATACTAAAATTAGTTTTGATCTGCAGGAGACAAAATCGGAGAAATTATTCTGAAATCTTGTTGCGCCCATCTGTAAATTAGTCTATACGAGAATAACTTTGTATATTTGACATAACATCGCGGGCGAAAGAAAAATATATATACTTCCAGTACATAGGAAAATGTGACAGTTCTCCAATTTTAATATTCTTCTTCTTTTATTATTATTATTATTATTATTATTATTATTATTAATTTGTCTTTTTTCATCATGTTTGAATTTCTGATTTCGTCGCACTACCTGCAAAGTCTGCGGGAAGACCTAGGGCAGGTCGTGGTGTGTCGTCATGGCTCCATTTCATGTTTTTTCTATCTCCCTTAATATCCCTAGCGTTACATAGACAAAGTTCTCCTTAGTGTGTGAGCTGTACTTAACAGGACAATTTATTATTATTATGTCATTTTTCATCATATTTCGATTTCTGCTTTGGTCTCACTACCAACCAAGTCTGCGGGGAGACCTAAGGCAGGTAGTGGCGTGTTGTTATGGCTCCATTTCATGTTTTTCTATCTTCCCTATCATCCCCAGCATTACATAGATAACGTTTTCCTTAGTGTGTGGGCTGTACTTAATAAGACAATTTTTTGTATATCTCTTAAGCTGGGGTTTCCAGGGATTCTTTCAATGTGTTGTTTTGTTCCATTTTTTATCATTCCAAGTGCACCTACTATCACTGGCACAACTCTTGTTTTCAATTTCCACATTTTTTCTATTTCAATTTCCAGGTCTTTATATTTTGACAGTTTTTCAAATTCCTTGATTGCTATGTTACAATCCGCTGGACAAGCCATATCAATTAATAGACAAGTTTTCTCCTTCTGGTTTTTAACAATAATGTCTGGCCTGTTTGCTTCAATTTTTCTGTCTGTGTAGATGGTGTAATCCCATAGAATGGTTACATCTTCTATTTCTGTAGCCGGTGCTGGATGATGTTCATACCAGTGTTTGTTTACAGTTTTTCCATAATGTTTGCACATTGCCCAATGTAAATATTGCCCAACTCTATCGTGGCGATTTTTATATTCGTTTGGGGCAAGCACAGAACAGCCTGACATTAGGTGGTCTATTGTTTCTTGGTGTTTATCACAAAACCTGCATTTTGGATCCATATTATTATGCATAATATTTGCCTGAAAGTTTCTCGTGAAAAGACTTTGGTCTTGTGCTGCAAGTATAAATCCTTCAGTTTCAGACTTTAATCCAGATGCACGTAACCATCGATGAGTATTAACTTTGTCAACATTGGATTTATTGGCACGTACTGGATATTGGCCATGCAGAGGTTTGTCCTGCCAGCGCTGTTTCATCTGTTTCATTTTATTATTATTATTATTATTATTATTATTATTATTATTATTATCTCAGTGTCTCTTCTGAAATTTAGCCATCATAGGTCTCCATAATCTGCTTCCCGTCCCTACATCGAATCGTCTAGCCATATTTGGTTGGGTGTTTCTTCCATTCCTGTTGAGGTTCTCAACCAAATGTAAAGAAAGATCTACAACGTAGTTGATGCTTACTTGGCCGCTCACTTGCAGTCGCTTTCTCACCACATGTGGTTTCCATGTTTTCTACAAATATCTTTTGCGGTTTTTGAAAAGCTACTTCCCTGCTACCCCGACGATATGAATCAAGTCGTGCTACTAGAATGTCATGAAGGGCTCACCCTTTTACCGACAAAATAGTTAAATGTAAGCACCACTTTCACTGTTCTTTTCCCACACTTCCCTCCTGTGGAACTCCCTTCCGTATATTTTTCTTCCCTGATAGCTACAATCGCCAAACGTTTAACGTTAGTTGCCATCTTCTATCTCTCTAAATCCCATCCACATCCCATGTTTTCTTCGGCATCTCCTGTTACTTTTTTTCTCTTTCGGTATTCTCCTGTGTACCAGAAGCAGTCCTGATTTTATTGGGGTGCAATTATTACAAAAAAGTCTTGCCCTTTGTACCTTTTAATAAATTTTGTTTTGTTTTGATCTATCTTTCTCTCTTGTTCTGCCATCTATTTACTCAAGCTCATTAAGTAGGCTCAGCATTGATTTCCTCCATATCTCTTTCTCTCCTTTTGTCCTGTGAGTAGCCCATTTTCCAAGCCTTGTTTCCTCATTATGTGCCATAAATGTCAACTGTATATTTCCGATGTTAAATATAAGTCTCATTTTGTTCCTATTTTCTTTCAACCATGTCATGCCTCGATCCATGGTGTTCTCAGCATTCTTCTCTAAATCTACATACTTGTTGCTGTTCATCTGCGAGGAGACTGTCCAATATCGACTACCCTATAGAAAAATTGTTATTATATAACAGTTCAGTACTCTTTCCCTTGTTTCTCTATCGAAATGTTTCTGTTTTTTTTTTAATACTTTGCTTAGCTTTTGGAAGATGTCTTAATTTAATGTTTGAAAAACATTGCGTGTTCTAAGACTATAGAATACGCTATTCCATCGTTAAATATTTGAGCTTAAGCTTCTTCTTCTTCTTCTTCTTCTTCTTCTTCTTCTTCTTCTTCTTCTATGTGCCTTGTCCTTTCAGAACGTAGGAGATCATGGCCTTCCACGTCTCCCTATCCCTGGTGGCTCTAGGAAGCTTTCTCCTGTAACGTATCGCAGCCCCCGTTCTATCATCCACCTGCTCAGGCCCTTCAAATATGTTATCCGCTGCTTTTCTCTGTCTCTTTTACCCTCTATCTGTCCTGTTAGTATCAGGTTCTCCAAGCCCTTCTTCCTCATTGCATGTCCTTTAACTTCAGTTGTCTCTTCCTGGTGTTCAATATTAATTTCCTTTTCGTTTCCATTCTTTCCTAACACCACGTCATTCACTGCCATATTGTAGAGCTGACATCACATAGCAATCCAGTACTCTCTTCTTTGTTTCTAGCGAAAGTTTCCTGTGTCTTAATACTTTACTGAGCTTCTGGAACGCGTCCTTCACCATGCCAATTCACCTTTGGATCTCTGTGTCGCACTTTCCCTCTTCAGTTATTTTAAAAACAATTCCAATTAAGAAATGTAAATCACAATTTAAAGAAGTTACACATGTATAACCCATTTGCTCGCACAGTCGCTGCTGCTAGTTTAATTTGGTCGATATGCCAGTAGCGGTTCATGCGTTTCTAAAAAATCTAATATACCTGGTCTTGGTCGCAGTTGGCCGAATATTTTAGCTTCACAACCATCCAATGTCGATATCAGTAGAACCCCAGCTTCCAGCTGAGCTGGTAGGGACATACCATAACCAGATTCGATGGGGATTTCGCTCGGTATTCTTTGTGATTCTACTGAGATTTCCTGTACTGAGAAGCAATTTCAATGCTCAACAATAGGTTTAATGTTGTTGTATGACCGAAGGGGTCACGATACTCAAAGAAGTGTGCATTCAGCACAATATTCGGTGCTAAACGGACACACGCAGTATAGTACAATAGTTACAATAATTAAAAATACATAACTTACAACATAGAGATCGCAATAGTTGCCAAAGCAATCACTCCAAATATTACTCGGATGACACGCTAATATTATGTCTCAAGTTCTACTATTTTACTTAAATAGACTATTTCAACAATGGGCCATTCCATAATTGAGAGTGCTGCAGGGGTGTCAGCTATTCTACAACAAATAATAAAATAAACAATTTAAGAGTACACAGAAAATAATACATTTTTTATCTGTGTAGTATATGATTGATGTGCATTTTGGTGTTGTGAATATTTAAGTGCCATACATGATACACGCTTGGGCGATCATGTCTCGAAAGAGACATGACTGACTGTGCAGAAGATTATCCCGCAGTAGGTTGGCATTGCTTTCTGCGGTAGACTGGTTGCCAGCCAAGGCTATAGAACCTAATCTGTCCTGTTATTTAATCCATAACCATACGGAAGAGATGAATTAATACCTTTTCCAAGGGTATTTGCGCGTAAGTGAATGCAAAGAATTCAACTGGAATTCGAACTTGGCTTCTCGATTTTTTTCCGAGTCGATATCCATTGCACCACACGCACATCAATGCATAATATACTGGAGTAATTTGTGTAAGAAGGTTGCCTATGCTCTGGTTTATACGTATTTACATCCGATGTCACGTTTGACATGTTCGTCTGCAAGAAATTGTAAACAGTTTCTTACAAATGGCATCATACCATTAATGTTTCCGTACATCGAGTAAAGTAAAAAAAAAAAAAAAAACAGTCTAAAGTTACACCATTCATCTCTGCGTTTTGTCATCGTTCATGTTTCATTGTTAGATAGACAGGAAATATAGTTATTCTTTTTCTACAAAGAAAGCAACAAAAATACTTCTTTTTTTACAGAAATCAAAAATGTTTGCTTCTATGGATTGTGAATATTGTCAGATACTTGAAGTCAAATCTTAAGAAATAGTCTATAAATAAATTGCGAATGCCACATAAATTTCCAGCAGCTTCTTTTCTCGCACTTCCCGCCTGTGGACTTCCCTTCCATTTACTTGCTTCTCCGACAGCTACAATCTCCTGGTATTTAAATGTAAAGTCAATAGTCATCACCTATCTCACTAATCTGCATCCTCTCTCTCATACTCCTTTCTTCGTCCACTCCATTCTCATCAGTATTCTCATCCTTCTCTTACCCACTCCTTGACACCCCCTATAACCTGTCACACATTCTCATAACTTTCATCCTAGTTAACCCCCTGCAAAACAGTGGCAGTAAAATACCTTGCTTGGGGAGATATGATTATAAAAAAAAATGTAAGGTCATCTCTTATCTCACTGACTTGCATGCACTCTCTCATGCTCCTTTCTCCGTCCACTCCACTCTCATCAGTATTCTCATCATTCTCTTACCCATTTCCTGACACCCCCTATAACCTGTCACTCTTTCTCATAACTTTCCTCCTATGTAACCCCCTGCACAACAGGATGCGTCGTGTTTTGCTTACATGGAGACTAACATTATCCATTTTGATGTGGGGTAAAGCGGTTGTATATGGTGGTTAAATGATAGCAGCTTCGATATGGAAAAATTCAAATTTACAAGTCAAAAACTATTAAGAGATATAAAATACAGAGAATTAAGGAGAGCCATGAAGCGGCCAGTCAGTTAAGTGCCGTACGTCATACACACTTTTGGCGATCATGCTTCGAAAGAGACATGATTGATTGGACAGAAGATTACCCACAGTAGTTTGCCATTGCCTTCTGTGGTAGACTGGTTGCCAGCCAAGGCTAGAGACCCAGTCTGTTCTATTATTTAACCCATAACTGGATGGAAGAGACGGATTAATACATTTCCCAAGGGTATTTGCGTGTAAGTGAATGCAATGAATTCAACTGGAATTCGAACTCGGCTCGAGCCGATATCCACTGGACCACATCCTGACGATGCGGTACAATGCCTGAAACTATAAGAAATAATCGATCGATAACGAAAAGTTAAACTTTGGAACTAAAAAACAAGAAACTGAAGAGAATGGAGTCCATTCCACGAAAAGACAATAAACACATGATAAGTCGCTCTCAGAAATATATAAGAACAATTTTTACAGTAGAATCTTTTTTTATGCAAGTCATATGAAAAGTTTCATTTTGTCCGTTTTTTTATTAGATAAAGAAATCCCTCCTTTAAAGCTATAAAGGAAATGAAAATATAATGAGGGAGTAGCTTTGCAGTATATAATTTTTTGTAACTCTTTTTAAGATCGTGTTGAAATATTCGGCGTTACCTAAATCAGACTACCACCACGTTTAATTTCGTTGTTTTGCATTTTTTTACTTTTTTCAGCGCAGTCATATAGATTGTTACTTAAACTTTGCGCTTAAAAAAAATTTGAAAAATTACAGTAATTAAGCAAATCTGTGTTGGGGGGGGGGGGTTAGTTTCACATACAACGTTAAAGTAAATCGAACCTCAATTTTCAAACCACTATAAGGTTGTATGAGAAACTGGTCCCCAACCAAAATTGTTTAAATGTTGAAATTTTTGCAATTTTGTTTTTGTCATTCGTAAAGTTTAAGGTGTAAAATATAATATTGCACTGAAAAAGTCCAAAATATTTAATAATGAACAAATTTTCAGGTGGCGGTAATGTCGTACCGGCGAATGGTTTCAAAATGGAGGCTCGATTTACTATAACGTTCTATGTGAAATTGATACACCCAGAAAACGTTTAAATATTGAAATTTTTCAAATTCTTTTTGTCAGTCGTAAAGCTAAGGTGTTAATCGATATGACTGCGCCGAGAAAAGTAAAAATAAAAGAAAAAAACAACGAAATTAAACGTGGTGGTAGTCTGCTTCAGGTCCGTCAAATATTATATACAAAAGTTCGTCTGTTAAATTATACGTCTCGATTTTATTCAACACCGTTTCATCAATGGTGATTTCTGTCCATTACCGTGTCTCCATTACAATTTAAAATGCCCATAAAATCTATATCCTCGTCTTCCTCTTCATCTACGTGAATTTTCCCTTCAGAAAATGAGTGATCGTGGCTCTCCTCAAATTCTCCTCAAATTCTTGTAGTTCGTCGACCTTAGTAAATATTCTATTATTCACTTTTTCACCTAATCCTTGTTCTGTCAATCGTTTACATAAACTGTTAGGTATTTTATAAACGACTTTCCTCTGAATCTCTTGTCTTCACTCTGTCCGGAAGGAGCCAAATCTTATCACGGTCCTTTACGTCATTACGTATAATTTCAACTCTATCTTTTCTGTTCCCAACTTCTCTTAGATTTGGTCGTAGTTCACGTGTTAAATTCGTGGTATTCTCAGCATCCTCCTGTAGAAGCATATCGGTGTTACCTCAAGAATCTGTAATTTTATTTTGGTGTATTTACTGAATTTATTTTCTATTTTGGTGTATTTACTGAATTTGATTTCTATCCCCCAGAAGTCGGTGTATTCCCAGTATGAATTCTGTATCATTCTTAACAGGATGTGCAATGTGGTGCGGTAGATATTGGCTCGGAACGAAAAATCGAGGAACGGAGTTCGAATTCCAGTTGAATTCCTTGCATTTACTTACGCACAGATACCCTTGGGAAGGGTATTAATCTGCCTCTTCCCTCCAGTTATGGGTTAAATAACATAACAGATTGAGTTCCATAGCCTTGGCTGGCAACCAGTCTACCGCAGAAAGTAATGGCAACCTACTGCGTGATAATCTTTTGCCCAGTCAGTCATGTCTCTTTCGAGACATGATCGCCAAATGATCACGTATGGTAGTTGACTGACTGACTGATCATTTTTAACAGTCAGTTACGTGCCATACGTGATACATGCTATGGTGATCAATCTTCTCTTTTAAATTGTCATTATTTTTCTGCAATAGACTGATTGCCAACCAAGGTTATAGTACCCAATCTGTTCTTATTTAACCTATAGCTGGAGAGAGAAGGGACGGATTTATAGCTCTACATAGGGTATTTGTGCTTAAGTGACTACAACAAATTTAAGTGCATTCTTATATCTTTCCTTAATAACTCAAGCTTCTCTAGTAGTTATAGTATTTATTTATAACTTACCTTTTCACATTGTCGTAATCTATAAAACAACTATACGTGCCTTTGTATTTGCATTGCTACACCTGCTGTCATTTTGTGCTTCAATATTGCATTCCTTGATCCAATATTTTAACGATGCCACGATGATCTTGTCAGGTTTCCCGTTTAATTTTGCTACATACTATTGCTTTTTCTATTTGTCTTGTTCTTTCAGGACGGAGGCAATTATGACATTCCACGTCTCCCTATCCCTGGTGGCCTTTAGCACGCTTTCTCCTGTTACACCACGCAACCCCCATACTGCCATCGTGTCAGGCCATCAGGCCAGTCAAGTACGTTACACGATGCTTTCTCCTGTCTCTCCTTCCTTCTATTTGGCCCGTTAGTATAAGGTTCTCCAAGCCCTCCTGCCTCATTCCATGTCCCAAGAAATTTAGCTGTCTCTACCTGATGCTCAGTATTAATTTCCTCTTCGTTTCCATCCTTTTAAAAACCTCATCATTGCTCCCATGCTCGATCAATGATATACTTGAAGTTATACTCTCAACAACGTCTATAAGTTATCACAACCATTCCTTTTATCTTACCTATGCAGATGGTCAACTATCACCAACATTCATACATTATCAATGAAAACTTAAAAGGTATCGTCATTTTTATTATAAAATTTACTTATTTCATTTTATTATCGATTTTTTACCGATTTACAGGCGGATTTGCATACACAAGATTTTGGCACCTTAGTGCCTATTACAACTGAGTAGTCAATTATATGTTCACTGAGTACCCCATGACTTCGGCTTTGTGCCACACCTTAAGGGGCGCTTAGGAAATCAACTCTTTACAAATAATTTTCTATTACTGATCTCTGATTTTCCGCAGGTGCAACAATTTTGTTCAGTTATCTATATTTAAAATCTGAGTGGGTCTAGCTAATCTGATTTTTATAGTGAGCAAACTCTTATGTTGTAATCAAAATTCATACAAATTAAACATGGTTAGCATAATCCAGTCAGTCAGTTAAGTGCCATATGTGACAAACGCTTGGGTGATCACGTCTCGAAAGAGACATGACTGACTGGGCAGAAGATTATCCCGCAGTAGGTTACCATTGCTTTCTGCGGTAGACTGGTTGCCGACCAAAGCCGATATTGCTATACAAACGTTGTATCGTGTTCTTGTCCCTTTCCACTCTCATACGTCTCTCTTCACATCAATATTCCCATCCTTCGCTTATCCATTCTCTGACACCCCCTGTAACTTGTTACTCTTTCTTTTTGCTTTCCTCTCATGTAGCCCTCTGCACACCAGTGGCAGTACTGTTTTGCTTGAGCTGTTATGAATATAAGATTTTTTTATGTTCTTCAAGTTTTAGATTTCAAAATTTTCACATTGCTTGATTTGGCATTCCCAATGATCAATGGGATGTTACCTTTGCTAACAACCATATATTCTCTTTTCTTATGGTTATCATATTCTTTCAAATTTTCCTTGACAACTTCTTTAGGAGTTAGTTTAATTTCTCTTTTTTTTTTTTTTCGCAATTTAAACACTGAGTCATGTGTATATATTATTTTGTTAAAATCACGTTCACCAATTATAAATGCTGTTAGAATTTCTAATTCTCTCAAGAGTGTTCCGTTGTAAACTTGAATAACTTTTGTTATCCTTCTTTTAAGCCTCTTTCTAGTTCTGCATATTAGCTGAATTAATTTCTATCCGTATACAGTTTGATCATAGTATAACTCATAGATTTTGACAATATTTTCTCCTGATAAATGAAACTTTCCCTAAAGTTGAAGTAGTCATTTTCGGATAAAACATAGGTATATATCCTACGGCATTAGTATTAGTCTTTCTCGTTCTGGTGTCGTTCTGAGCGTAAATATTGAACTCTTCACTTCAATTTCTTTCAACAAAGGCGCACACTTATCCTATTTTCCGTTTAATACTGCTACGTGATCCGTTCATCTGTATTCGGATGATATGTCCCTATATATATTTTGTTAATCTGATTGTCCGATGAAGCTCACATTTATCTTCACCTGGCTTATGTTTCACTTGGGCTTGACACACTTTTCCTAATTGTTGTGGGATCTCCCCCTTTTGTATATGATAATGGACTCGACTGAGTGTACATATAATCCTGTAACAGCTAGAACAGCGATCTGGAATCAAAGTTGTAGTCGCAGTTTACAGTGGAGAATAACCGTAGAGATCCGTTACAGTTATCGAAGAGTTCCGACAGATACCAAAGTTACCCAGAGACCAGACTAGCTCTAAGATCCACTCAGCTAGAATAAATTACCCAGACATACGATTTCACTTCAAGACTTATATATATTTATTTCTACTGATAGTATTTCTGAATTAACCCGCGCTCTAGTTTGTATAGTATGTTCAATATAACCTACTTTTTCTATCTCCATATCTGATTTTGTTGTTTATTATTTTGTTTGGTTCCTCATCCGGTATCAACAACCCTAATGATAAAATCGCCTTCGAAAAGACGGATGATTTAAAAACGAGGATGAGGTTAAGTTGAACAGAACAGTAAAATGAAGAGAAATATTGTGATTTTTCAAAATAGAACGTACGAGATGATAAATATATGATGTCCCACAGATATTATTTTGAAGACGACTAGACGCCATTGTTCTAGCAAGGCTACGTTTCTTTAATATTAATCATATGTATCTTTTTTCTATCAGAACTCATGCTTATGTAAGTAAAAAATCCTTAATACATTCAACAATCGTTCAATGGTCAAATTCTCAAAGTTTTGGTTGAAAATAGAAAACAGATTCAGTCAGTTTAGTGCCATATATGATACACGCTTTTGGGCGATCATGTCTCGAAAGAGACATGACTGACTGGGCAGAAGTTTATCCTGCAGTTGGTTGCCATTGCTTTCTGCAATAGAGTGGTTGCTGACCAAGGCTATAGAACTCAATCTGTCCTTTTATTTGACACATAGCTAGAGGTAGAAGAGCTGTATTATATTATTAAGTAGTAATTAGTGAGGGATTGGTTTATTACTTCATTCCAATATACAACTGATCCCCCACTTTATGCCCTGTAGAAGCCTTAATCATGTTTTCAACTATTATATTCAGTCAGTTAAGTGCCATACGCGATACACGCTTTTAGGCGATCATGCATCGAAAGAGACATGACTGACTGCGCAGAGGATTATCCTGCAGTAGATTGACATTGCTTTCTGCGGTAGACTGGTTGCCAGCCAAGGCTATAGAACCCAATCTGTTGTATTATTTAACCCATAACTGGAGGGAAGAGACGGATTAATACCTTTCCTAAGGGTAATTGTGCGTAAGTGAATGCAAGGAATTATTCTTTATCTACCAAGCAGGTTTCTGTCAAGGAATTTTTTATTGATTACAATATTTCCCAATCCTGAAATCACATTTGGAATTCGTTTTCTCTGGTAAGCTATTTTATTGTGCGTAAGTGAATGCAAGGAATTCAACTGGAATTCGAACTCGGCATTCCGATTTGTCGTTCCGAGTCGTTATCTACTGCACCACAACGCACACCGGTAAACAGATTACGGCCAAAAAAAAGCCATTTATAAAATTATTGCTTCCGTCTTGAAAAGTAATTTTTTAGTTAAACGTTGTCTCGATCATAGCTATGTATTATTTGATCAAATAAAGCAGAGGTTTCAACGGCTTGCTATATCACTGTAGGAATTATTTTGAAATCATTTATTTTGTGATTTTTACCATTTCACCCAATTAGGGAATTAGTCACTCAGACGAAAGGGTTACTAAACGTTACAGAATTTGAGAACACCATACAGGTAAGAAAACAATAAAATAACAAGAATTAAGAAGACAGAGCATAACGATTGACATTGCATTCACATTTTTGAGGATCAAGGTTGACTGGAAAGCAAGAAGCCTGAAAAGATTTACAAAAGCGATCAGTATGTTAGAAGAATCTGTTAGCATAGTAATTATAGTTACATCAAGTCGTTTCAACTTTCAAATGAGGAGACTTTGACACCAATCTAGTACTGATCTTAATTTAATAAAATCTAGGTATCATAAAGGAAAGTTCATCAGAAAAATTACACTGAAAGTATTATAAAAAGGCACAGGTAAGCTACGTTATGGAGATACAAGAATAACTGAAGCCAAGATGCTATGCTAGTACCAGTAACATTTCAGATTCATCCCATAATTTTATTCTGAATATCTAAATATACAGCTATAATGACTGGACTAAATGTGGATGCAATATTTAAAGCAATGACAAATCGTGGTCATGCACATATTTAAGATAAACTAGCAGTATAGCCCGGCGTTGCTCGGATGTAATGAAAGCTTTAAAACTAATCCATGGTCCTGGAGCTCAGACTCTTTGGACGTTGGCACGAAAGACTAAAAAGCAATAGTTGTTTCCAGTTAAAGCGAAACCGTAGACTGAAAGAAAAATGAATGGATGTAAGTCAAATTTGGATTTCCTGATATCGATATCAAATAAGTTTTTTTCATCGTAAACTGAATTTTGAAGGCTAAATAAGTACTCTGAGTAAATGGTATCATGGCTGAGACAAAGAACTACAATTATACCTACTTAGAGCCAAACCCGAAGCAAAAATTAAAATAAAAGGGCTGAAAAAATAGACATACAGGCAGATGAACAGACACACACACACAAACATCTTGCCTTTTATATATATATATATATATATATATATATATATATATTATCGATTTACTGCACTATTGTAAGAAATGCAACCTTGAAACTTCTGAATATCGTTTCTTATGTCTTTGTCTATGAGTGTATCAAATTTGATTAAAATCGGACCACTCCTTCTATAACCCGATTTTTTCGATTATCGATTTTCGATATTTATCGGGGGTACCTCGACACAAAACCGAGCTAAGATCACTCGCAAACGCTTATAGTACAACTGCAAATTTTCAAGAAAATCGATTCAGCCGTTTTGGAGTCTATAGTTAACACACACACACACACACACACACACACACACAGACAATGTTCCATTTATAAATAAGTTTAGATTCGTGCGAGAAAAATTGTTTAACGCAACCAAGTGGACCAACCCGATTAGCATTTGGGGAAAGTGCAATTGCTTAAGTTCAAGATAAAGACGGAAGAGTCAAATAAATCAATCACTCGTTTCCTGTTAAATTTTAAATGTAAATAAATTCAATCTTTAAATACTTTTGGATTTCATAAGCAATTATCAAAGGGTTATTTACGAACAACAAAAAATAATACATTCTATAAACTGTATAATACGATTACAAAATTCAAAAACATTAAGAATGAAACTAAATGTTCTAACATCTATAAAATCTTAGGAATTTAGAATTACGAATAGTAAATATATTTCATCAATTAAAAAATAACTCGAAAACACGTACAGACACGGGAAGACCAATAAAGAACATCATATATATAAGACACGATACTTAGAAAATGTATCAAACAGCAGAAATAAAAAGGATAATTAGTTGGAAATAGTTTATGAATGCTGGGGAATCTTATAAATTGGTCTATGTTTTATTCAGTATATATATATATATATATATTGACTGATATATTGACTGACTGATTTAGCTATTATTATACATTCATTAAAAATATTTTAATTTAAATCTTTGGTGATTTTTTAAAAAAGTGTATAAATCTAATTTCATTTATTTGGGTTTTCTTAGAATTGTAAATTCTAAAAAAATTGTAAAAATAGCTTCTGAAAAGAATAAAGATTGTGGAGAGAGAAAAAAACTGTTCTTTTAATACGAAATGAATAACTATTTATCAGGTGAGATCAGAAAAACCTGGAAGAAAAGGTGTGTGTGTGTGTGTAGGAGACACTATTGCTTTCGTAAATAATGTTTCAGATATTACTTAAGTTTTTCTACTAACCCTGTCAATATATATATATATATATATATATATATATATATATATATATATATATGATAATAATCCACGTATACTGTCTTAATATGTATAGGAAAAACTACTAAAAAGTTGTAAGATAGAAATGTATTTTTTACAGTATTTATTTATTTCTATTTCTACATATATATATATATATATATATATATATATATATATATATATATATATATATATTTGATATTTCAGACCGGCCTCGGCCTTTCATCAGAAATAAACAATTTTAAAAATTAAACACATACTCACGCGGAAAGAAAGAAAAATACTGGATTTTAAAATTAAATACATGCAGACTAGGGTAAATAGGGACTTAGGTATTTTGAAACTTTATAAATATTTCAATAGTTAAACATTTTTTAGAAACACTTAAAATTTTTTCTTTTAAACAACATTTAAAAATATGATTACTGTTAGATTTACGTTTAAAAATATTCAGACTCTGTTGCTTTCTGCATCACCTGACGGACGCTCCTCGCGACGGACGCTTCTAGTTTAAATTTTAAACTCATATATTTCTGATGAAAGGCCGAGGCCAGTCTGAAATATCAAATATATATATATAATAATATAAATAAATAAATACTGTAAAAAATACATTTTTATCTTTCAACTTTATATATATATATATATATATATATATAAACTTTAATCCAAAAGGAAAAGTAAGAAGGTAAATCCCAAAGACCTGATCCTAATTAATATTAATATTTTGATATTAAGAAATGATACAGGTGGAGATCTCAATGTAATTAATATTTAAATAACAGAGCCAATTATAAAATAAAATAAAATTCGAAGTTCAAAACTGTTGTATGATCATTTCTGCATGAAATTCCTAAGAGAGACTTCACGTATCATCGGCAACTTATACTAAAAATAAAATAATAATTTACCGGCGGAAGTACAAAAGTTTCAAAAAATTTACGTCACAGAAAAGAACTAGATAGGTGGAATTAATAAATAGGTAGCAATCAATGTCTATTTTTAGATTTTGGACAACATTAGTTTTTGATTGAGCTGTAAGCGAAAAATTTAAAAAATTGGGTTTGTCTAGATCTAAAAAGTGTGAAAAGGAAGTAAAGGAACAAATCTTTAAATTTTTTCACTTACAACTCAATCAAAAAGTAATGTTGTCCAAAATCTAAATATAGACATTGATTTCTAGCTACTTATTAATCCTACCTATCTATTTTTTTCTGTGATGTAAAGTTTTGAAATTTTTGAACTTCCGCCGGTAAATTCTTATTTTCTTTTGAGTATAAGTTGCTGATGATACGTGAAATGCATTTCCTGTTATTGCATCTCTTTACCCCTTCCTTATTGTGTCTCTTGGTCCCTTCCTTTTTCGCTTCTTGCTTTCCTTTCCGGTTTTATCTGCTTTCCCCTTTTTCTTTTTCTTTTATCTTGTCCCCCCGTTTTCTTTCTTTTTTTTTCAACTTTCTCTCTTCCTTACACTAAACAATCGTCAATCCTCCTGTATCCTCGCCTTCCCCTTTCTTTAGGGCTCTTCTCGAATGAACGAGAACCATTTCGTATATAACCGTCACAAATGTCTGTCCTAATATGGACATGTGGGCGTCTACGGAGAATCAAATAAAAGAGAAGAAATTTTTTGGTGGGGTAATTTTTCGATTACCTACTGTTGTACTATTTGGATCTGACGATCCGCGTTAAGAACATCAAAGCGGTGAAATATGTATTATCCATGGTAATAATCGAAAATCCTTTATAAAATGTTAGTCTGTTAAATTAAATAAAGGAATTTAACATTGAGTTCTTTCGAGTTCGTCTCTTTTGGAATTTACCCGGATTTCATACCAAGTGTACTATGTTATATATATATGTATATATATATATATATATATATATATATATATATATATATATTATAAATTATGTTTTAGAACGTATACATAATTTCTTCTATATAAGTCCTCTTCCCTACATACCGTAGCCTCTTCCCTTATACCGTAGCCAGATGCACTCCAACTACCAACTAGATGAAAACATCCTAAAAAAACTCATAAATACTAATATTTCTCCGACAGACTCTAACAAAAGAATTAAGTTCATTATATATTACACTAAATCCACTACATCTAATTCATTTGTCCGCAACGACTCTTCCCCCACCGTTAGTGATTTGCAAAAAACCAATGTAGTATATAAATTCATATGTCCATTTAGAGAATGTATCTCTAACAACCTCAATAATATCTACATCGGCCACACCACAAATTTGCTCTCACGGCGTCTGACGTTGCACTTAAATAAAAATTCAAATATATTCCGTCATTTAGAACAACACGGTTATCAACGCACACTTCTGAGAAAAACGCTCGTTGATAACACGTACATACTCAAACAAGAAAATAATAAGCAGAAACTAAAAATCCTCGAAGCACTCTACATTAAACAATTTAAACCTGGTTTGAATACAATCAATTTCGATATTTCCAACAACGTACTCAAATGTCTGTAATCAGACCAGGGACCACAACACCACTATTTTGTCACTGTCTTCGGCCATCCGCCACGGTAGGGATGGACTTATATTTTCAATTCAATTATCTTTATTGTTAATAGCTTAAATGTTCTATGTTTACTGTGTGTTAATATTTACTCTTTGATAATGGCTTATGTGAGCCGATAGCTTAGACCCGATAAAAAATTCAACAAATACTGTGATTTTTTGTTGTCTTTTAACGACATCACCATCAAGTATATCAGACGGTATGAACGGATCCTACACAAAATTAATAGACAAAACTTGTCTATATTATTCAATGAAACCTGCATTAATGAAAAAATTCTGCCAAAATACACACAATATATATATATATATATATATATATCCGACAAAAACTCAAATATATATGTTGGATTAACAAGAACTACATTAACAAGACGTTTTTAATTTCACATGTTTGACCATTCGTCTATTTCGAGACATCTTCAACAATCCGGTCTGCATTCACCATATAAAAAAGGATGACCGACAGCGCAACTGTTCTACACAATTATCTTACACCAAGAAAACAATAAATGCAAACCTCGAGCTAGTACCTCATAAAACACTTAAGCCGTCAATTAATAGAATCATCTACGAATACCGTAGTAATGTTCTAAAATGTAAAAAAAAGAACATTTTTTCATGCTTTGCTACGTGGTGCATGTCCATGATACTGCAACAAAAGAATTCCATTTTGACTCATTTTTACGTTTTAATGAACGCTACGCATAACTGTCAACCGTTAAATTGGAAGCAAAAAGAAAATTTTAGAGTCGTTTTTAGCAATAAAGTTTTGTCATTTTTTGTTACCACAGCTTACATCCCTGACGATGATCTCGAAAAGTGATTGAAAGTATTTCGGAACATTGAGAAATGGATAAAAGTTAATAAGCCTTTCTTGCATCTTTTAAATATAATAAACGAAATATTATCTCTGAACACAAAGGGATTTTATTAAAATAAACAGACATAATATTTGCAAAATATTTAATCTGACACGCCTAAAAGAGAATTTTGCTGCCTAAATACACACACACACACACACACACACACACACACACACACATGCACACACACACACACATACATACATACATATTAAAAGACTGTTTTAAACAGGCATTTTGGAGACAAGGCATCAATAAAAAAAGGAAAAAAATCATTGTAAGTTTATACTTCAACAAATACTCAAATTACTTTTTTTAATAAATAATTTTTCAAAATAAGTGTTAAAAAATATTTTTGTTTTTTCTAAGAATATTTAAAAAACTATCGAGTTTGAAATCCAATACAGGCGGTCTGGGGTATGACGATAAACTGCACCCGGTAGGAATGACTCTGATTTGGGAGGTTTTAAGGAGCGTGGGAGCACATCTTAATTGCTGTCATTCACAGGTCCACCCTGATCCTGAGTGGTAGCACCTGTTAGGATCCCAGCTATGGGCAAATAGTTACCTCTCAAATGGTCAAAACACGATGAAATATAAAAATATACTTTTATAATAAGTATTTCAGCAATACATTTTCAAAGAAGAAAATATGATTTGCAATCATTTTTAGAAGAAAATCAAAGGAAGAAATTCTTTTGAACAAAAGAACATACCAGCAATATATCTAATTTTAGACAAAACCCTTTTTACAAAAATACATAAATGATACCTGATCTACAAACTTCTTTTCAGAAATACAAAATCAGACGACATCTTGAGTTTTCTGAAAAAAAAAAGACAACTTTTTCATCAGATCAAATCAACCTTCTTACTATAACCTAGGTACCTCTAGTAATTCGCAGGAAAAACAGCATAGGGTAATGAAAAATGGCACAAAGTTAACGAAAATAAAGTTTTATTGTCACAATGTTCATGTTATTAAGATGAAAGACTATAGTATTTTTTAATTATTTTTTGAAATTTTTTTTAATCCTTTCTAACACGTTCGAAATTTTGCTTAAAATCTTGTTTTGTTTACGTCATCGCCTACTCTAACTATTAACATTGATTTTTGGGTGCGTTTTTGTTTCGTAGAAAACTCATTAATTTGGAAATTCTTGTAAAAATCAAATAATTATCTGATTTTAATGAAAATTTCAGGACTTATTCAAAATGAATTAAATTATTTTTGAATTTTTTTTTTAGAAAATATTGGTAATTTACTTTTTAAATGTATTACCTTCCCACTTACTTAATTTCATGAAATTTCGCACAAAACCTTTTTATTCTCTGACAATTTATTTTTGTTACAGGTAGGAGTCTTTAGAGATTGTAAATCATCTACTATTTTTCTAATTAGTGCCAACTAAATGAACATTTGCTCTGAACTGAAAAAAGAAAAATCCAATAAAACTATGATATTACTTAATTAGAAAAGCTTCCAATTGCTTTTGAAAGTAAGTAATATTAAGCATATTATTATCTGAAGAAATAAAATTTTTCTATTAATAATGAATTTTTACAAAAATGTTTTTCAAGTCTTTTACATTTTAATTATAATAGTTTAAAATCGGGTAAAATTCTGTATTTGTTTGTTCACTGGATGTTATATAATAATTGAGTGGAAACAAAATTTACGAGTCCAAAATTTCAAAAATTATTAAACGTAGAGGTCCCAAAATATTTTTTAAATAATTTTTATTTACTTAATACGTTCCTTATTTTTATGTATGGTTGACTAAAACTGCTATCATTATGAAAAGGTTACGTAATTTAAGAGTTTTCTCCCTTCCCTTAGATTTATAAAAATTGGTTTTATGTTCATGCGTCATCGCCTCGTCATTCAACTGTCTGTCAAATGTTCGATTAGATGAACACGACTAGTCGTTAATAATTATATAATAAGTATATTACTTTTTTATGCTATAAGTAATATTTCTTAAAATCAGATTAATTTAACTTTCAATTTTCTTATTTTACTAAAATATAGTGTCAGAAATCTTTTGAAATATTTTTAAAATCGATGAATTTTGTTTATTTATAAATTTCTTATAATTAAGAAAATGGCACTTTTAAGAAAATTTTAAGAAATCAAAATTAAACGTGACCTTCCAATCTATGTAATTTTTGTTTGAAATACACCAGAATGTTTTACTTAATGGTAATAATAAATTTAATCATTGAGCTTTTAATTAAATCTAAAATGAAATATTGAAGAATGTTTTTTTCATTGTAAAAATTTCATTTTAAACTTAGGTATCAAAAATTTATGCTGAAAAGGTGGAGGTACCTACTATCAGTCAGCTAAGTGCCATACGTGAAACACGCCTGGGCGATCATGTTTCGAAAGTAACATGGCTAACTGGGCAGAAGTAAGTTGGCATTGCTTTCTGCGGTAGACTGATTGCCAGCCAAGGCTATAGAACCCAATCTGTCCTGTTATTTAACCCATAACTGAAAGGAAGAGACGGATTAATACCTTTCCCAAGAGTATTTGTGCGTAAGTGAATGCAATGAATTCAGCTAGAATTCAAACTCGGTTCCCCTATTTCTCGTTCCGAGCCGATATCCACTGCACCACAACGCACATGAACCGAACATTAAAAAACCTTAAAACATTACCTTTTTGGCATTAAATAACCCAGAGATTGATATGCCGTTAAACAGATCTCAAACTCAGATACAGGCCTAAGCGACACAATGTGTCGACGATTAGACTCATTCGATGTCCGTCTCCCTGAAACAGTCATCGTTCCAAATATGATTTGTAATAGAAAAATTAAACCAGCCAACCCTAATACAGAAATGTTTTAATTCTATAAGATGGAAAAAAAGTTCCGTCGTTAAACAGTTCAAAGTTATTTGCCTGCGTTTAATAAAAAAGTAAAAAACAAAATGTTGATTTATTTTTTGCCGTTTAGGAAATATTTTTCTCGAAGAAAATTAATAAGTACATCAAAATAAAAAGAAGCCTATCTCTTTCAAAATATGCACAAGGCAAAATGGATGAAAAACGCAGTCATAAAGTGTTTACGAGGAAACATCACCTCTGAACAGGAAATTAGAAAAACAAACAAAACCATTAAGTAGTGAACGAAAAAAAAATTAAATATGACTTAGAGAAGTTTTTCTTCCTCTAAAAAAAAATGTCAGTCAACGGGTGTGGCAAATTGAGCATTGGTTCACGGGGCTCGTCTGTCTTTTGCAGTTTAAGTTGGTGGTGAGGAAATCTAAGCGAGAAAGAAGAGAGAGGTTATGAAATTCTAATCAAATAGCGATACGTTGAGATCGTAAAGGGGAAGAACAGACGCAGGAGATTTAACAAGAGTAAAAGTAGAGAAAAGTAAAAATAATCATCAATGAGCGTGCACCGGAAGGCAATCGAAAGGGTGAACACTGTCAGAGTAAAAAAAAAAAAATGGAAGAGAATTATATTTAAAAATATAAATGCAAACACTGATGGGAAGGATATAATTTTTTTTAAAAATGGAAATATTAAATTAATAATAGCTATAAGCAAAAATAAATATAAAAAAATAAAATAAACGTAACTTCAAATAACATGTTTGTGCGTTATTAAAACATGATCAACAGTTAGCTAAGCACCTAAAGTATATGTTGTACGCAATATAAATAAAATTAAAACAGAATCTGTGTTTTTAATTCATAAGAAAGAGACCTTATAACATTTAATTGAGACAAACTAAATTAAGTGGATCACTTGTTTTATTTTATCTGGGATAATGTTCGAACTCATTTAAAGAGATAAATATAAGGGCATATAAAACATTAGCAGACCCTATCATGATGGGTGGGTCTTCTCAAAAATTGGTCCTTTTGTCTTGACCGCCCATTGTGATGCACAGTTTCCCTTGACATCAAATTGAACTCATATTAGTCAGTTAAGGGCCATAACTGATACACGCTTTGGGTGATCATGTCTCGAAAAAGACATGACTGACTGGGCAGAAGTTTATCCCGCAGCAGGTTGCGATTGCTTTCTACGGTAGACTGGTTGCCAACTAAGGCTATAAAACCCAATCTGTTCTGTTATTTAACCCATAACTGGGGGGAGACTGAATAATACCTTTGGTATTTGTGCGTAAGTAAATGTAAGGAATTCAACTGGAATTCGAACTCGGCTCCCCGATTTGTTCTTCCGAATCGATATTCACTGCGATATCCATTGCACCAAGTGAATTCATATGTCCGATCTATTTCTAAAGACCCTGTAAAGATGGTATCTGAATACTTGTGATAGACCCAATTACTATAAGTGCCAGATTAGATCAAAAAGAGGGTATTGCTGACAAATCTAAGGTAGAGCTTCCCAGTCCTGATAAAAGTGAAAAGCGTCTATGCGTCTTGTGGTTGATGAATGGTTCCCCACTTTACAACACTTTCACCTGAGGTAAAACTTCGCGAGCCTCTACTATATCCATGTAAAATGTTTTGATGAGCTTTATTCTTTAGTCCCACCACCAGTGATATTTACAACTGTGACCCACCATGTCACGTGCACAAGTATGAATAATTACGGTTCCATTCCTATTCTATTCGGAAATCTTCTTTTTAAGAATGGGTGCTTTGTGAAACAAGCGACTAGCAGGATGTTTTTCCTAATCACTACTCTCTTAAACTCTTCAAGTCTGTTACCTTTTCTGCATCGCCCCATTAACTTCAGTTCTTATTCTTTCTTGCGACACTTCAATATCACACAGTACACCTCCATCTTGAGTTACTTCTGCAAGACCTCCTACAGAAGGTAGCTGAAGAGAGTGACAAGAAAGGACTACAAATAAACTGCAAGAAAGCCGAATGCATGGTCATCAGCAAAAAGAGCAGCTCAAAATACCAAATACAGGTGGGAGATACTAAAATCAAGCAGGTACAAAAATTTAAATATCTAGAAAGTGTTATAACAGAAGACGAAAAATGCGACACAGAAGCCGAATTGGCATGGCGAAGGAAGCATTCCAGAAGTTGAATAAAGTACTAGGAAACAGAACAATTTTGCTAGAAACAAAAAAGAGAGAACTGGATTGTTATGTGATGTCAGTTCTTTAATATGGCAGTAAATGCTGGACAGTATCATCGAAGATGAAGGGAAAACTTGAAGCAACTGAAATGTGGTTCTACAGAAGGATGCTGCGGATATCATGGATGAGCATGTGAGCAATGATGAGGTTTTGGAAAGGATGGAAACGAAAAGGAAATTAATACTTAGCTTCAGGAAGAGACAGCTGTAGTTCTTGGGACATGCAATGAGGAAGGAGGGCTTAGAGAACCTGATACTAACAGGCCAGATAGAAGGAAAAAGAGACAGGGGAAAGTAGCGGATAACATATTTGAAGAACCTAATCAATTGGTTGATGGAACGAGGGTTGCGTGGAGAATCAGGAGAAAGTGTGCCAAGAGCCACCAGGAATAGGGAAACGTGGAAACCCATGATCACCCACATACTGAAAGAACAGGGCACATAGAAGAAGACGAAGGCAACCCCACCAAAAAAACTCTTTAAATCAGCAGTAGTAACAGTTAATTTCTACGGTTCAAGCATATTTTTTATAATTTCACAAAAAGCAAGGTAATATAGTCGCTCAGACGCAAATGTTTACTTGGCTTTAGAAAATATGAGAAAAACGAAGATTATTAAAGAAAAAACATATTTTACTTACAATCAATTGTAACCTGAACAATGACCAGTGAATTATTTAAACAAACTAACAATGGCTATAAAAAGGCGTTGTTGATTATTTACGGCTTGAGTAGGCTTAGCATAGAATGTTTTTTTTACTATACAGAGCCTAAGAGCCACTCAAACTAGAGGGTTACTAAAAAGGTTATTGCATGGCTGATAACAGTAAGAGATAAAAAGCGCAGTTTATGAGGAGTTGTTGATAGACTTCAAAATATCGACGCGGCCTTGTGGGTGTTCAGTTAGTTTCCACCCTGCATAGCTATTTCAATAGATGAAAAGATTTAAGTCTATAGTTTGGTTACTTACATAGAAAATGTTCTGACGAGCTAAATTCTTTAGCATTACCATTAAAAACGAGACCGGCACTAGGTCTGCAAAACCATGATATTTTAAGGAATAACATCGATGGAAGTATTGTGAGATATCGTTTTCTGGACCGAAGAAGAATCGAGACATGACTAGGAAAGTAACATCTGCTATAATAATCGACTAAATTGGTTTAGCTTTTATAAATAAATTGTAATGTTCTTATAATGAATTTAGAGTAAACCTAATTTAATTTCATAGTAATTACTAATAAATTTGAATCATTTTAAGTTTTTTTTAACTTTAATTTACTGTTCCCTACACGTTTTTATAAGTTTGAATAACTCTCATATAAATAATGCACTTATCAATTTACAGTTGAAGATACAACAAGAAGCGAAGAAATTATTCGATTTAACGTTATAAATCGAAACATTTCTTTATAATGTGCTGGGTTATATATCTCTTATCCAATAAAATTCGTTGTCTGTCGACTAATCATAATCTCTTTCTATTGGTCAATAATCGACCTAGAAATAACAATTAATATTATCAAAGTCTCGTGCCACTGGGTAGACATATACAGAGTAAAAATTGATAGTTTGTTGATACGAAAATAATAATTTTGGGGTATATGCAAAAAGAAACAGTTTCAGGCTCGATCGTAAAAGTTGGTAAAATGTTGCATTAACTCTAAAATTAACTGTAACACCCCACACATTTTCAGATATCCAAAACAAGAAACTTATGAAGGGTTATGAATAATAAATAGCGTTTTTGGTTTTATTTATTTTTCTGGACTTTGACTGAGTAAAAAAAAATCTTTTTAATCATTTCACTACAAGCAAGGATATAATGTCACTAAGGTGGAAGCGGTTACTGAGTTTGTGTAAATATGAACAGAAAAATATTAACAAAACAAAAAAAAAACAGTAAGAAGACAGAAAATAACAATTGACATTGCATTTAATTTTTGAAGATCAAAGTTGACTGGAAAGCAAGAAGTCGGGATTAGGTCCCATGAGTCTAAATGGCGGGATGAAACTGTTTGCTTAAAATTTATAGTTACATCTAGCAATTTCCATGTGAAATGATGAGACCTTTCCGCCAATCTAGTACTGCGCTTAAATTAATAAAATCCTAAAACCAAAGAGGAAAGCTCATCAAAACGAATACCATGATAATAATTATTAAAAAGGCTTCGGGAAGCTACATTACGGCAATAGGAAAACAACTGAATCAAAGATATCAGATCAGGGCCAATAATATTGCAAATTCTTCTTTGTATTTTATCTCGTATCTCCGGACATCTATGACAACAATATTTAATTCATCGATGAATGTTAGATTTATAAATATGTATGACACTTTCTGGCAAGAAAACTTCTCTAGCACAACTCAGTGAACAATTTTTTCTTGCAGCTGACCTAGCAATTGATTCAATATAATCGTTCTACTTCATGTCAAAAGAAGGCATAATGAATCTTTTTATAATCACATCGCCCCAAGCAAGGCATTTTACTGCCACTGTTTTGCAGGGGGTTACATAGGAGGAAACTTATGAGAAACAGTAACAGGTTATAGGGGGTGTCAGAAAGTGGGTAAGAGAATGATGAGAATACTGATGAGAGTGGAGTGGACGGAGTAAGGAGCATGAGAGAGAAGATGCACGTTAGTGAGTTAGGAGATGACTATTGAATTTACATTTAAATTCTTGGAGATTATAGCTGTCGGGAAAAGTAATAAACGGAAGGGAATTCCACAGGCGGGAGGTGCGAGAAAATAAGCTGATGGAGTAGAATTTGAATTTACAATTTATTGGTTTCACAGTAAAAGGGTGGAGCCTAGTTGCTAATCTTTTGGCTCGAGTAAATTCATATATAGGGGGCACCAGTGAGCTAACTTCATTGGAGCAGAAGCCATGAAAGTATCTGTAGAAGAGACAGAGGGAAGCCACATTGCGCCGGTGAGAAAGTGACTCTCCCAGAGGTAATCATCAGACATTTTTTTAATTTTTTTTTTTATAAGCGTTTCACCCCGAGCAAGGCATGTCACTGCCACTACTGTGCAGGGGGCTACGTAGAGTGGAGAAAGGCTGATTAAATATAGGAAATGACAGAGGGTGGGTGATAGGCGGGTAAGGATTTGGGTAGATGAGAGTGTTGTGAGAATAGTTGGGAGTCAGTGTGATAGGAGGTATCTATTGACCCTACATTTAAACACCTGGAGATTGTAACTGTCGGGAAAGCAGACTTGTGGAAGGGAGTTCCACAGGCGGGAAGCACGAGAAAAGAAGCTGTTGGAGTAGAATTTACGGTTACATCTTATTTGTTTAACTGTAAAAGGGTGGGACCTAGTTGCTAATCTAGTATCTCGTGTAAATTCGTGCTTAGGCGGCACCAGTGATCTAAGCTCATTGGAGCAGAAGCCATGAAAGTACTTGTAGAAGAGGCACAGGGAAGCCACATCACGCCGGTGTGAGAGCGGATGCAGCCGGTCTGCCAAGTCAGTATCAACCACGTTATAGATCCTCCTTTGTATTTTGTTAAGAAGCCCAAGGAGAGCAGCAGGGGCACCCGACCAGATATGGCAGCAATATCTCAAATGATTAAAATAGATTATGTTCTGTTATTACTATGAATAAAACATCGAAATATTATTCTACTGTGCGCAAATGAAATTTTGGTACAAGTATAAACACGATTTTTGGGTGCCCCTATTATATTCTGTATGTCTTTCGGGCAATGTTTTGTGAGAAAAATGAATGTCGAACATAAAAGTTAACAAAATGAAAGCTGAGATAGGGGCTAGGAAGTGCAAACCGATGAATAATATTCAAGGGAAACAAATAAAAGATTTAAAAAATAAACACAAGTGAAAACATGAAAATTAATTTGAATTAGCAAAAGGAAAAAGAGGGGATTTTAAACAGCAAATTATGAAAACTGCTGGTGATATTTTAAAAGCGGAATAAAATAATCATATATAAAAAAAAAAAGCAATTAATTTAAAAACACTAAAAAGAAGGAAATTTTAAAGCTTAAACATGGGAAAATAATTAAAGAAAAAAAATGGACACGAAAATGTATGAATTAAATTGAGAAGAAAAACAGCAAAAAGGAAGAAGGCCATTTCGGATTTAAAAAAAGAAAGAATGAAAGAAAGTGGTGATTATGAAATGAGGTATGAAAATATGAATTCCTTTAGTTAGAAATAAAAAAAAAGATGGCCGACTGTTTTAAGGTTAGCGTGCGACAGTCAATTCCGTTGATGCAGAACAAAAAACAAACTGTTTTCGTCGTCGTCTTTGCACTAAGTGCCACCCACCGATTCTTTCCTGACTACATAGGGTTATCGAGTGCAGCAGATATCAAAGAGTGATCAGTCAATACACTGAAAATATCCTCATCCTACCCACCGACATAACAAGGGACATTATATCTGAAATGGCTATAACTAATTTGGCCCCGACATATTAACAAAAAAGAAAAAAGAGAGAGAAAGAGATATGAAAAATATATAAATAAATATTTTGGAAATGAAGAATACTAAAGATAATAATAATAAAACAAAAAAAACAAAAAACAGACTGACGACCTTGGGAGAAGTGAATAAATATATACATGTTTTCTTGCTTTTCTTTTCTTCTTTTTGCGTTTGTCAGTAGAGCATTAGCAGAATCAAACAACTTATTTAAAAATCAGTCGTTTATTTCGGCTAGTTATTCCATTTAGCTTTGTTCGGAAGCCCAATATTTTTTTTTTTAATCTTGTTTATTTATCTTATTCTCATTATTTCCTTCATGTCATTCCCATTAACTAGTTAAAGATTCATGCTAAAGACAGACTTAAAGATAGAAAATTACTACTTGATTACCATCGATTACTTGCGTGTAGAACTACCAGTGATTGCTGCAAAATACATTTAGTCATTGCGTGAGAATGCTGCGCCGATTTCAATATTCATTTCGGAAAAAAAAAATTCTTTCAACACGCTTGTGCGCATGCGCTTGTACACCGTATATTCACTTGAGTAGAAATTTACTGAGATTAGTTTAGTCTGACACAAGGTTACGCTGTGCCTTGAAAACCATACGCTATTGTTCTATGAGTTTACTAACGTTTGCTTTACATGTGACGTTCTGTGTATGGTAATTGTGAGATTACTCATTTCCATACAACAAATGGAGTCCGACCTCTTTAATCCTCACAGTCTTGGGATCAGACCAGACCACAGATAATGCCGGGTGACAGAAATCAACCCTAAAAAAAAAAGCTATGGAAACCTAGTTTTGCCAAATCATTCCAGATATATATTACTGTGTAATCGAAAACAGAACTAATCTTAAAACAGAAAATAAAACTAATGCCATCAAACAAGTATTTTATTGTTTTATGCGATCAGTCAGTTAAGCGTCATACGTAATACACGCTTGAAAGATATCTCTTTATAGTTGGTTATCCGTTATAGTGAAAGGTATGTGTTTTGTAACAGATTACTTTGAATTGGCCTTGTTAGTTAGATAGCTTATCACAAGAAGTGTATAAAACAAGAAAATCAAATTGTAAATAGAAGCAACTAATTCATGTACATATAAAACAATTAAAGTTTTTAAAAATAAAATTAATGTATTTTGGTTGATTTTTTCTTTTTTTTTTTAATCATTTCACCCCGAGCAAGGCGGAAACGCCACTGATGTGCAGGGGGTTACATAAATGTAAAAAGATTAATTAGAAAAGAGTGAGGAGTACAAACTAGTTAGAAAGGAACAATAGAAAGCTCAGAAAGCATGTGCGATGACGGATACATAGGTGGAGAGAAAGGGAAGGTTATACAGGGGAGGGGAGAGAGCTAGAATCCAGTGGTTAGTAGATGAGTATTGACTTTGCATTTAAATCTGTGGAGGAGTAGCCGTCAGGAAAGCAAGAATACGGGAGCGAGTTCCACAGGTGGGAAGTGCGAGAGAGGAAGCTGCAGGAGTAGAATTGTCGTCTGCATTTGGCTAACCTGATACAAGTTTGTTAAAATGTTCGTCCTTGCAGGAAGGAGTTTATGTGTACGTAGGCAGGAACGTATGTGTGTATGTATGCATGAGCGTTATAGTTGGGTAGGAATCTCTTTGAAGTATTCGCGCAGTCTTAAAGGTTTCTGTTCGGTTATCAAGTACAAAAAAGGCAGACAGGTTAACCGTAAGAATAAAGAGGTGAGAGAGAAAGATAGAGATGATAAGAATAGCGGTCGCTTGACGTCATGTAAATTTCGCTCGTATTCTTTTATTTTGTTTGTGGGGCTCGAAAACGTCATTTTTGAATTCACTCCCGGATGTGATTCAGGCCTTTCCATTGGATGATGAACAAACTACGGTTCGTCTCGCAAAAGAGTTCTGAAAATATTTTTTTTTTCCTGATAATTGAAGATTATTTGAATTATGTTTTTAGATGTTTCCTAGTTTTCTATTGAGCGAAAAACAGTGTGCATCAAGGTGTGAAATTTAACGATTTTTGTTTTGGATTAGCTTTTGCGTGTGTACTAATCATAGTTTTGTAAATTCGAGTAGATTCGCTTATTTCTAACAAACTCAATGATTCAGTGCTTAGCATTTGAATTTTAAATCTAGATCTTGTTTTGTCCACTATAGATTCATGACTAACTCGGTATTAGATATCCCTGCAGTTGGTTTTCCGTCTCGTTTTGCGGTAGTTTGCTTTCTGCAGTAATCTGTTTTTCAACCGAGCATATAGGATCCAGTATGTTCTGCTATTGAACCCATAACTGAGAGGAGAAGATTCATTCCTTTGCCAAGTGGATTTGCGCGCAAATGAATCTGATTTTGTCATTCCGTGCGGATATCTGTTATGTTACAACGCATATTTCATGTGATAGAAACATTCAAAAAGCCAAAAAACCCAAAATATCGCTCATTAGGTGATGAATTGGAGCACTCTAGCTATTGGTGTATGATACATTATGCACTAAAGGTCTGCCTCCTTCTACCGAGCGCCCATGGCTCAGAAGTAGAACCGCCGACTGACGCTAATTCGGTCGGGTTTCAATCCTGGGTAAAAAGCAATCGGATGTCTAACCGTACTGATGAGCTGTGATACAGCGAAAAAGATCTGCCTGCGGATGACTATATATATATATATATATATATATATAGTGATGATCATCCACGTATACTGTCTTAATATGTATAGGAAAGAATATTAATAAAAAGTTTAGAATCTAAAAATGTACTTTTTTAAACAGTATTTGTTTATTTTTATTATATTTTATATTTCAGACCGTCCTCGGTCCTTCATCAGAAATAAGTGATTTTTAAATTTGAATTAGAAACGTATTTCACGATAGCGTCCGAATATTTTTTTGTTTACATCACGTGGTGTCGATAAACCAATCAACATGCGGCACGTCCGTTTGTTCATTTTCGGTAAACCAATCAACATGCGGCACGTCCGTAGAGAAAGTCTGTTTGTTTTAGATAAAAAATTCTTTGGAATATCAGAAAAAAGAAAAATTTTTTTACCTCTTGAAATATTTGTAGAGATTCAACATACCTAAGTCCCTATTTAACCCTAGCTTGTGTGTATTTAATTTTAAAATCCAGTATTTTTCTTTCTTTCTGCGTGTGTATGTAGAACTAAAATTGGAGTCTATTAGTAAACATTTGCAATTTTCTAAAGTATGATCAGGTTGATTAAAATGGGCTGCAATTGGGGAGTATACATTTTTTTGTCGTATATCTAGTTTGTGATTATTGAAGCGAAGTCTAAAGCTATTACCGGATTCGCCGATATATCCACTGTTGGGGCACATTGAGCAGAGGAGAAAGTAGATGATGTTTTTGCTATCACAAGTAAGGTTTGGTGGGTGTAATTTTATTTTGGTGTTGGGTACAGAGAATGTTTTGTCTGTTATTAAATGTTTACAAATTAAACAGCGAGGCTTTCCACATTTTAAATTCCCTGATAGGTTTGTATTATTTAAATATTTGTTAGAAGTGAGGATAGTTGATAGGTTGGGTGTTTGTTTCTTTGCATTTATGGGTGGCCTATCGAAAATGTCTTTGATGTTTTTGTTTGATTGGAGGTTCCTGTAATCATTTTTTAAATTTTTGATAAGTGTGTGGGAATATTGATTATGGTTAAAAACCATGGGAATTCGGTTATTATCTTTTCGTTTTTTGTATGTGAGAAGTGTGCTACGGTCTATGTGGATGGTTTTATGTAGTGCTTCCTTTATTATTTTTATTGGATATTTACATTTTAGAAACTGTTTTGTTAGGTTGTTAATGTTGTTTAGAAAATCTGGATGGTCTGAGCAAATGCGTTTTATTCTAATAAATGAGCTGTATACGATAGATTTTTTTAATTTGAGGGGATGACAGCTGTTAAAGTGTAGGAATTTATGTTGGTTTGTGGGTTTGTTGTATAGACTGGTGGAAAGTGTATGTTTATTTAATTTTACCATGACGTCTAAGAAAGGGACGGATGTGTATGAGTACTCCATGGTAAATTTGATTGTATTGTGGAAGTTGTTGCAGAGAGTGAAGAAGTTTTTTAATTTTTCTAATCCATGAGTCCATATTATGAAAATATCATCAATGTATCTAAATGTATCTATATTTTTATATCGGCGAATCCGGTAATAGCTTTAGACTTCGCTTCAATAATTTTTCTTTTTTCAGATATTCCAAAGAATTTTTTATCTAAAACAAACAGACTTTCTCTACGGACGTGCCGCATGTTGATTGGTTTACCGAAAATGAACAAACGGACGTGCCGCATGTTGATTGGTTTATCGACACCACGTGATGTAAACAAAAAAATATTCGGACGCTATCGTGAAATACGTTTCTAATTCAAATTTAAAAATCACTTATTTCTGATGAAGGACCGAGGACGGTCTGAAATATGAAATATAATAAAAATAAACAAATACTGTTTAAAAAAGTACATTTTTAAATTCTAAACTTTTTATTAATATTCTTTCCTATATATATATATATATATATATATATATATATATATATATATATATATTATAATCATATCACCCCAAGCAAAACGGTTTATTGCCATTGGGACGCATATGAGGACACTTATGAGAAAGAGTGACAGGTTATAGGGGGTGTCAGAAAGTGGGTAAGAGAAGGATGAGAATACTGATGAAAGTGGAGTAGCCGGAGACAGGAGTTAGTGAGATATGAGATGACTATTGACTTTACATTAAAATTCTTATAGATTTTAGCTGTTGTGGAAGCAAGTAAACGAAAGGGAATTCCACAGGCGGGAAGTGCGAGAAAAGAAGCTACTGGAGTAGAATTTGAGTTTACATTTTATTGGTTTCACAGTAAAAGGCTGGGACCTAGTTGTTAATCTTGTAGCTCTATTAATTTCATATATAGAGGGCACCAGGAAGCTAAGTTCATCGGAATAGAAGCCATGAAACTATTTGTAGAAGAGACACAGGGATGTCGCATTGCGCCGATGAGAAGGTGACTGTATCTGAGCTGCCAAGTCGGGATTGATCACATTACAGATATTCTGTTGGGTCTTGTCAAGGACCGCTAGGTGGCTAGCAAGGGTACCCGATTAGATATGGCAGCAGCATGTAGCTATATATATATAACAAACTAGCAGTATAATCCGGCGTTGCTCAGGTGTAATGAAAACTTTAAAACTAATCCATGGTCCTGGAGCTCGGACACTTTGGACGTTGGCACGAAAGACTAAAAAGCAATAGTTTTTTCCAGTTAAAGCGAAACTGTAGATTGAAAGAAAAATGAATGGATGTAAGTCAAATTTTGATTTTATGGTATCGACATCAAATAAGTCATTTTCGTTGTAAACTGAAATTTGAAGGCTAAATAAGTCCTCTGAGTAAATGATATCATGGCGGAGACTAAGAACTATAATTATACCTACTTATAAAAGGACTGACAAAAATACAGACATACAGCCAGATAAACAGACACATACACAAACATCTTGCCTTATATATATATATATATATATATATATATATTATCGATTTTCTGCACTATTGTAAGAACTGCAACCTTGAAACTTCTGAATATCATTTTTATGTTTTTGTCTATGTGTGTATCAAGTTTGATTATATTCGGACCACTTCTCTAATAAAACCCGATTTTTTTATTATCGATTTTTGATATTTATTGGGGGTACCTCGACATAAAACCTGGCTAAATACACTCGCAGACTCTTATAGTACAACTGTGTAGATTTTGAAGAAAATTGGTTCAGCTGTTTCGGAGTCTATAGGTAACGGACACACACACACACACACACACACACACACACACACACACACACACACACTCACACAGAGACAAAGTTCCATTGATAAATAAGTTTAGATAGATAAGCAAAACCTAATCACCAAGACACACTGCCGCTGAACTAGAACCAATGTTTAATACTGCTGCTGAACGGCAGGTTCAACAAATTAGCGAATCATAAGCGCTGTCGGATCGCGAAGAATCGACTGTATAAAACATTAATTGAATGAACAGTCAATGTTTCTCTCGAGTGTAATTTGTAAAATCTTTTTCCTGAAATAATCAAGAATTTACACGAGATACTAGATTGGCAACTAGGTCCCACGCTTTTACAGTTAAACAGATAAGATGTAACCGTAATTTATACTCCAACAGCTTCTTTTCTCGCGCTTCCCACCTGTGGAATTCCCTTCCACGTGTCTGCTTTCCCGACAGCTATAATCTCCAGGTGTTTAAATGTAGGGTCAATAGACACCTCCTATCACACTAACTTCCAATTATTCTCCCAACACTCTCATCTACCCAACCCTCATTCTCGGTATTCTTACCTGCCTATCACCCACCCTCTGACATTTCCTATATTTAACCATCCTTTCTCCAGTCTATGTAGCCCCCTGCGCAGTAGTGGCAGTGAAATGCCTTGCTTAGGGTGAAACGCTTATAAAAAAAATATTTGGAAATTTAAATTTCTCAACTGTGTTGAACGTTTTCGTTTTTTTTAGACTGGTGGAACCTTCAAGACCTTTTGTTTAAAGTAGTGTGGAAACTTAACATACTAATTATATTCATTAAGCCCCTTATATAAAATATTTTACTATTTTCTTGCAAGACTGTATATATTGATTTCTACTAATAGTATTCCTGAATTGACTAACCCGTTTTCCAGTTTGTATATTTTTGTTCAATATAACTTTTATAAATAATTTTCTATCTCCATATCTGTTTTTGTTATTTATTATTTTGTGTGGTTTCTCAACTGGAATCTACAACAGACATCAAAATGACAAACAGTATATTTTTAAAGCCAACAATTTTATCTGTACTTGGAGGCATACAATTGTGTTCAAAATACATTTAGTTGAAGCCATAAAATTGTGTTCAGGTTATTAAAATTTTGACATTAACTGACTCAGTGGTTGATATTTTAACGGCACTTGTTCTCATGAACTGTTCTCTTTAAGAAATTTAAGCACTGTACTGGATTGTGCGTTGTGGTACAGTGGATATCGGCTCGGAACGAGCAAACCGGGGAGCCGAGTTCGAATTCCAGCTGAATCCATTGTATTCACTTACGCGCAAATACCCTTGGGAAAGGTATTCATCCGTCTCTTCATTCCAGTTTCCAGTTATGGGTTAAATAGCAGGACAGATTGTGTTCTATAGCCTTGGTCGGCAACCAGTCTACCGCAGAAAGCAATGGCAAACTACTGCGGGATAATCTTCTGCCAAGTCAGTCATCCCAAGCGTGTATCACGTATGGCACTTAACTGACTGACTGAATATAATAGTTGGAAACATGATTAAGGCGTCTGCTGGGCATAAAGTGGGGGATCGATTTCCTATTGTTTTGAAGTAATAAACTGATCCCCCACTAATTACTACATACTAATATAGTACATCACTTCCTCCATCCAGTTATGAGTCAAATAATAGGACAGATTATGTTCTATTGCCTTAGTCGTCAACCAATCTACCGCAGAAAGCAATAGCAACCTACTGCGGTATAATCTTCTGCCCAGTCAGTCATGTCTCTTTCGAGACATGATCGCCCAAGCGTATATCATGTATGGCACTTAACTGACTGACTGGATTATTCGACAGGTCTAATAATTTTACAGTTGACTTTCCTAGATGTTTATACTAGCATTTTCTACACTTTTCCGGCTTTGTAGTTAATTTTGATTTTCAACAAAATAAATGCAGTGTCAAGCGTTATACTTTTTAACTAATTCCAGCTTTTTTTTATTGTTCTCTGTTTAACAATGCTATGATAGGTCCAGGTACCGTCATTACTCTCATTTCTAATCCCGGCTTTGTGCTTTAGAACGGTTTATCTAAAGTCCTACTTTTTACAATACATGGTAAAGAATGTCGACGCGATGAGACTTGAAAATCCAACAGTAAATCAAACATGTATATAAAACGCATGGATTGTTGATCTCCCAGATTAACGTGTTAACAATTACGGGCCAAAGGTGAGACAGGGGCTCCCAATCGTTTTGTGGTAGTGTATGATATTTCCTTATGGCTAGCAGCATGATTACAGTATTTAGTTGCCACTTAAGACAAAATGTGGCACAATACCTTTTTAATGTGAGTAATCCGGGTCATGTAGCCCGGACAAAAATTTCTGTCTAATTTTCCCCCAGACGACGGAGTTTCGACTGGGTTATTACTCTCAGCCAGAAGGCAGGGAGTTCGACACTGCGCAAGGTAGATTTAACTGCCGTTGATTTTCTAAGAGCTGCTTAGATGTGGCATAAGGCCGATGGTAAGGGGTAACCAGTGTGGATCGAACTCACTACTCAGTTGTAATAGGTTCTATGCAGACAAGCTTGCTAACCATTACACCACATCGAGGTACCCCTTGCAATGTGGTAATTGATTTACTAAGCACCGCTTAGATGCGGCACAAGGCCGAAAGTATGGGGTACCCAGTGAGGCTCGAGATCACTACTCAGTAATAATAGGCTCTAGCGAGACAAGCTTGCTAAGAATTACACCAAGTCGAGGTGCCCAGATAGTTGATTTGCTAAGTACCGCTTAAATGTGGCACAAGGCCGATGATAAGTGGTACCCAGTGTGGATCGAACTCACTGCTCAGTTGTAGTAGGTTCTAGCAAGACAAGTTTGCTAACCATTACACCACGTCGGGGTACCCCTAGCAGTGTAGTAATTGTCTACTGATGGTCTCGGCGTCATTATTATGTAGTCTTCCTTAAAATTATAATATTTTGCCTTATATATATATATATATATATATATATATATATATATATATATATAAACAGAGCAGTGTGCTTATTTAAAAGGCAATACACATTAACGACATTAAAATATAAATATGAATATATATATAGGCTTATGAAGACAGGCTACCCCCCCACCCGCATATATATATATATATATATATATATGCGGGTTTGGGGGTAGCCTGTCTCCATTTAAGTATCTTTCATTAAATATATGTTGATTGAAAACAGAAACTACCATACTAGGAAAGTTATTTTGACTATATATATATTATTATGCCATCTGGACGAGCCCACATCACACTGTTGAGATGTGTTCATCACCACCACATTCTGTTTTAGTTATACACTTTCTTCAGTTGATACTTTTTTCGACATGGGTCCTCTTCCGACGTTTCCATCAGATTCGCTTACCCTGGCGTTGTAGAGTAGTATTCGTTTTATGTTATAGGTACTTTATAAGTATGTTCATCTGTCAATTGTATTATACTGGTTACTTATTCTCAACTGGGCTCCGGCCTTCCGGCTGGGGTCCGAAATGACCGAATAAGACCAGTTTAAGACCAATTTAGACCGGTTTTAAGCATATCCACCGCGGTGGATAGGTAATGTTTTTAATAGTACCTGGGCGTACGCGCTCAGCTTCCCCACGTTAAAAAAGACCTTGTGTCACATCTCTCTCGAGTGGGGGAGAAGGGTAAATATCACTGGTTGCTTATTCTGTGAATATCTTAACGTCAATTGTATTACATGTCATTGATGTCGGATCTTCGACAATGTAGATAATACTACTTGTCCGTTGAATTATTTTATCTTGCCTATTTTTCCATTTCGGCCTTTAAAGTAAAAAAAAAAACAAAAAAATTTATCGCCGATTTTAAATGATCTGGTAGTTTGAAATTTTGGAATTTTCTCTTTATTACTAGGCTGTAGTCTTCCTTAAAATTATAATATTTTGCCTTATATATATATATATATATATATATATATATATATATAAACAGAGCAGTGTACTTATTTAAAAGGCAATACACATTAACGACATCAAAATATAAATATGAATATATATATATATGGGGGGGGTAGCCTGTCTTCATATATTTAATGAAAGATACTTAAATGACGACAGGCTACCCCCCCCCCGCATATATATATATATATATATATTCATATTTATATTTTAATGTCGTTAATGTGTATTGCCTTTTAAATAAGCACACTGCTCTGTTTATATATATATATATATATATAATAATATAATTATAATATATATATATATATATATATATATATATATATATATATATATATAGTAATATAATTAACTGCAGAATTAGGTACTGCGTAGGACAACAAAATTCGGTCGATTTTTGGTCGATTTTCTTTCTTTGTTGAAACTCCCGGCGATGTACTTCCTGTAATGAAAGTAATAAGCCTAGAAATAAAACAGCGCATTAGTTTCAGTAAAGGAAGAACCGAAATTTTTTGTCCTACGCCGAAAAACAGTTAATTACATGACTGTGTTAGAGTTACGGGAGAGAACAAGTTCAAGATATAGTTCGTCTTTTTATGGACTTTCAAATAAAAAAGGTAGGTTTCTTCAATAACTAATTGTTGATTAGAGTTCAGCATATACATTTGCACAGAAATAATGCTATTTTAAATAAATTAGAAAGGGGAAAAGCCGTCGCACCTAAAACGAAAATTTACCTTAAAGAAATTATTTTGACTCATTTACATAATTCTATAATTTATTTCGCCTAATTATTAGTAATCTGAAAAACCAGACAAGGATGATTTTTATGACGATCGCTTTAGATTTTCTAAATAATGGCTGACAATTTCAGGAAGCAGATATAAATTATTTTATAGAAACTCGATGAATTTCAAAAGGAAATTCCTTAATGACTGAAACAATCCTAAAAATAATACTTTAAAATATGAATTAAACTGTTGGGGATCACCCCTTTATTGCACAATAAATGGACTCGCCTAAGGTATGCAAATAATCCTGCTTACAGAGAGCAGCAGTGGTAAAGCAGCTGGCAGCGCTCTGTCTTCGGGTAGCGAGTGCTCTCTGCTTCCGACCAGAGAGCAGTAACCCAGTTGTGGTTCCTTCGAAGGGTAGAATCACGACTGGGGAAAAATAGACAGATATTTTTGGCCTGGCTCTATGGCCGGGAAGACCCACAATAAATAGACCTTGTGTCACATCTAGCCTTGCGTAGGAAGGTTGGTAAATACCGTTGTAAAGCAGCTGGCATTTGCCTCTGTTACTACGACTATGACACTGTCAGCACTCTGCCTTCGGGTAGAGTGTGCTCTCTGCTCGAAAGCAGAGAGCACTAACCCAGTCGTGGTTCCGCCGAAGGGTAGAATCACGACTCGGTAAAAATAGACACGCATTTTTTGGCCCAGCTATATGGCCGGGAAGAACCACTATAAAATGACATTCTGTCGCATCTAACCTTGCGTGGGAAGGTTGGTAAATACCGTGGTAATGCAGCCGTAAAAAGAGTTATAAAGAGTTCATTTGAGTAGTTGGAGTGTCGTTTAGTTGGTCAGTTGGAATATACTCATTGCCCAGACTTCTTATCTAGAAGATTGTATATATTTGACTCCTACTAACAGTATTCCTAGTATTCTTGAATCTACTAACCCGTGTTCCAGGTTGTATATATTTTGTTCAATATACTTATATTTTATCTCTCCATATCTGTTCTTTGTTATTATTTTGTGTGGTTTCTAAACAAGAATCCACAACAGAAACAAATAACTCAAATATGATTTTTAATAAAATATGTTTAAACATTGAATTGTTTTTTTAATAATATATGAAAGATAGATAGTAAATAATAGTTTCTTACAAAAATAATGACCTCTCAATGTGTTGCATTTTGAACAACCATTTTCACATTCATGGTGTTTCTAAAGCAAAGTTTGGTATACATGACAATTAATGAGTGCGTTTTAATTATTTTTAACTTATTCTAAGACAGAATAATTCTTCAAGCGTAGAAGCCCTTAATTATGAACATGACAAAACATGATCTTTGTTTATTTTCCATGAATGAGTTCAAACTTGGGCACAGAGCCTCCCAAACTTCTGCCAGTATCAACAGAGCATGTGGAGATGGGTCTACAAGTCATCGGACAGTACGAAAGTGGTTCCAGAAATTCCGTAATAGTGATGAGATCCTTGAAGATGAAAAAGGTAGTGGACGTTATTGCCGTATTAACACGGAACAATCGTAAGCAGTTTTTAAGGATAACCCACGTTAAAGTGTCAGAGAAATGACTCAGACGATTGCTATCAGCACTGCAACAGTCTCACGCCATTTGCCTCAGCTATCAAATTGGCCTTGTGTCAAACACAACCGAAGTTTCCACAGTTTAAAATATCAGAAAGTTAAAAGTTGGATGTTAAAATATGGAAAAATAAATAAAATATTTCGTTTTGTATGTTAAAGTAAAAAAACAATACCTAAACAGAATAACAAATTTGTCAGAAAAAAAATGTTGAAATAGAAAATATGTACGTAGTTAAAAGTTCAAGAATAATAGTAGTAAGGACTTAAATAAATGCAGCTTTTTGTAGAATGTAGCAGAATGTGTGTATGTAAAAACATTAGGCTACTAATAAAGTATGAGTTCCTTTCCCTTTTTTAAATATCGGCGAGAGAGTGAAAAGAAAAGTTAAGCAATAAAGGAGATTGTATTAATCGGATGTTAGTTTTTGGGAGTCTGTTGAAAATATCTTGTTGGTGTTTCTTTGACGGCATGTGACTGAAGACGAAGAAAGGAAAGTTGGAAGGGGGAAGAATTAATGTATGTCGACGAGGCATGTCAAAGTCAGCGTCTTGAAATCTTTTTTGTCACACGCAGAGTAGTGACGAGATAAAAAAAAGGTCGAAAATGGTTCCTCATGATCTCAATGACAATCAAAAACTTTCCGCGCAAAACTAATATTCCCTTTTTTGACCGAATAGTCACTTTTTATTAAAAGTGTAACCTTTATGATAACCGTAAACGATCAGGTCAATGGCTTGATTGTGATGAGTTCCCCAACCATTTCCCAAAGCCAAATTTGCATCAGCAAAAGATTATGGTTGTCTGGAATTGGTCTTATCCACTACAGCTTTCTGGAAGCCAATCAGAGCCTTAATACAGAGTTTTGCTGCAATCAAATTACTGAAATGCATGCACCTCTGTAAAACATGGGAGCTACATTGGTGAGTTTTTCTCTTATTGTCTGAAACAAGGTCAATAATATCTAGTAAATATTAAGTTAAATATAAAATGTGAGATAATTTCCGGAATGACGCTGTGAAAATAAAGATTAATTAAAGTGTAATTTATGTTTTCATCCAACACAAGACACAAGAAACGATCAAGCTAGGGAGGCACCAAAAACATTGTTTTATAGAGTTAGGAATTGTAACTTATAAGGGTATGTAGGATAGGTAACGATTATTCTTAGTTTTGAACAGTTCCAGATTGGGGAAGCTTACTCCTGGAAATCTGTCCCGGAAATTAGTAGCTCTCAAAAGGGATTTTTCGCAATATGAAGGAAAAAATATGGGCGATGTCTTTCGTATTTAGCCCGGTGAGTCTTAAATGTAATGATCTGAAGTAGGAAATATGTATTTCCTATAGAATTAACGACAGGATCCCTATAAGTTTGCGATGTTGATTTCCTAGATAAGGCGTTTTTAAGGTAAAAAACAGTTTATCACCTACAAGGCTGTGTAAAATCTATTCAATACTGTTGAGACCGAAAAAGACTGAGCAATTCAAGTCTATATGTGACAGCACTGCTCTATTATCTTCCGCTAGCTGGGGCCTTGCGTAGGCACATCCTTTAAACAAAGAACAGAAAGCAACAGACGTATTGAAAGATACTAGGGATGTATGCAGACCTTTGATCTTTCAGGTCATTTATTAGTTTCGGAAAATTCCAGAATTGTTACGAAGACAAAACCAACTCATAACGTATTTTTTTTTATGAACAAATATTTCGTTAGAATCTTCTGTGGTGAACAAGAAGTTATTTCATCGGCGACATAAAACAGAAAGCTGTAAATGCGGTGCTGCGCATGAAGATTGACGGAGATCTTGCGGTTTCAAAGCGATTTATAAAAAAAAAACAAATATATATATTGACCAATCAGAAAGATTTAAAAGAAACATATATATACTGACCAATCAGAGAACAAGAGAATATATTAGAAAAACGATCCTCTTTTGACTTCCAAAAAGTATAAGTACGAGTGAATATGTCTACTCCATTCAGAGGACACAATTTCAGACTTCCTTCGACCATGCCCGGCAGACAATATCGGATTACACTCTGATTCTCTTTCTCACACACACACACACACACACACACACACACACACACACACACACACACACACACACACACTATCTCTCTCTTTCGTGCTGCCCATTTTTCTCCCCTTCTTCTTTTTCATAAACATTTCGTAAAGCCAGACACAAAGAAAAGACACAGGAAACGAACATTTAACTGAGCGGTTACATCAAAGCCATCAACGACTACAACTATACCCCCACTCGACTAAATACACAATTATCTCGTCGAATTTCAATCTATTTCTGCCTTCGCAAAACGAAAACAAAACTCTTCTTGCCAACCTTCTTACCAAAGAACAATCTTAAACTCTTCTTATCAACATTCTACCAGCAATTTGAACATTATTAATTTTGTGAAATACAGAATTGTTGATGTTTGTATAATATATATACTTGTAGAGGCCTCGACTATGTTTATCAAAATGACCTTGTGTCAGACACAACCAAAGTCCCCACAATTTAAAATAGTTAAAGTTGGATGTTGAAATCTGGAAGAATAAAATATTACGTTTTGTATGTTAAAGCAAAAAAAAATTATTATCCAAACAGAATAACAAATTTGTCAGAAGAAAAATGTTCTAATAGAAAAAATGTACGTAGTTAATTCTTCAAGAAAAATAGTAGTAAGGACTTAAATAAATGCAGCTTTTTGTTGAATGTAGCAGAATGTGTGTATGTAAAAACATTAGGCTACTAATAAAGTCTGAGTTCCTTTCCCTTTTTTAAATATCGGCGAGAGAGTGAGAAGAAAAGTTAAGCAATAAAGGAGATTATATTTACAGGACGTTAGATTTAGGAGTCAGTTGAAGATGTCTTGTTGGTGTTGTGGTTGTTTCTTTGACTGCGTGAGAGTGAAGAATGAATGTATGTCGACGAGACATGACAGAGTCGGCGTCTTGTCCCATGTTAGCGTGTCGTCTCTATGCTCCGATCTGACGGACTGATTTGACCGGTCAAATAACGAGGTTATGTAGTGAAATTTAGTCATGTTACTGGATCGAAACATCTTAGCGATTCTCTAAGCTGTTAAGAAAATTTGGCTAGGGTCATAGATTAATTTCCTATTTCCTATCCAATCAGAATCCAGAATCTTAATTTTTATACTGACTTGTGACATTTGCCTTGGTCTGGGTTTTCCAAAATGTTTTCTGTTATTCTGATCTATTTTTGCGGGTATGCAATTTTTTGTTTATGCGTTTCAGTTAATTGTTGATGATATAGGATTTGAGTCCTGTATATTTTAATACATCTTGATTGCGTATTCATATTGTTATACATTTCATATGATGGAGTAAACCAAACAAGGCCAAACTAAATCAAATCTGAACCACGAATAAACATAACTTGGTCCATCATACTTCAACCACAACACAGGTTCAGTTAGCGACTTCACACTTATCCTTTGATCCGAATGCACTAGGTGTAGCGATCTGTGCAAATTTTGATTTTCGCATATGAATTGCGGCCACTCCTTTGTCAATGACGTTTTCGAATCGCCTTTGACATCAAGAAACACATTTACTTCGTAGCATGTAAACCATAATCCATTTCATTAGTGCTAATTCTTTTAGGACATCTCGGTGTGTTGTCATAGCTAGAAAAATGCGTAGTGGAGTCCTGCCAGGATTCGTCATCGGCGGCAACACACTTAATAATATAAACTTATTTATAAATGGAACTTTGTGTGTGTGTGTGTGTGTGCGTCTCTGTGTGTGTGTCCGTTACCTATGGACTCCGAAACGGCTGAACCAATTTTCTTAAAAATTTACACAGTTGTACTATAAGCGTTTGCGAGTGTTCTTAGCTAGGTTTTCTGTCGAGGTACCTCCGATAAATATCGAAAATCGATAATCGAAACAATCGGGTTATAGAAGGCGTGGTCCGATTTTAATCAAATTTGATACACTCATAGACAAAGACATAAGTTTGCAGTTCTTACAATAGTGCAGAAAATCGATAATATATTTATAAAAGGGAAGATGTAATGTGTGTGTGTGTGTGTCTATGTGTGTGTGTGTTTATCTGCCTGTATGTCTGTATTTTTTCAGCCCTTTTATTTTACTTTTTGTTTCGGGTTTGGCTCTAAGTAGGTATAATTGTAGTTCTTAGTTTCAGCCATGATACCACTTAATCAGAGGACTTATTAATCTTCAAAATTCAGTTTACGACGAAAAAAACTAATTTAACATCGATACCAGGAAATCAAAATTTGACTTACATCCATTCATTTTTCTTTCAGTCTACGGTTTCGCTGTAACTGGAAACAGCTTATGCTTTTTAGTTTTTCGTGCCAACGTCCAAAGAGTCTCAGCTCCAGGACCATGAATTAGTTTTAAAGCTTTCATTACACCCGAGCAACGGCGGGATGTACTGCTTGTATATGATACGCAGATGACATGGTGTTGATAGCAGACACAGAAAGAAAACCAGACGACCCCCTACAAAAGTTAGCGAAGAAAAGCGAGAAGAAAGGACTAAACATACATTACAAGAAAACTAAGTGCATGGTCATCAGCCAAAAGAGGAGCCAAAAATGCAATGTACGGTCCGGGGATACAATCATCAAGCAGATACATAAATGTAAATACATACGAAGTGTTCTTACAGAGGACGGAAGGTGCGAAAATGGGATCTGAAGTGGTATTGCCGTGGCCAATGATGCGTTTCAACAGCTGAGCAGAGTAGTCTCTCAACAGCCAGGAAATTTTCCTTGGAAACAAATTACTGGACTGTTATGTAATACCTTCTCCTTTTATATAGCAGCGGAATGCGGGGCAATCTCATAAAAGATGAAGAAAAGCCTCGGAGCAACTGAAATGTGGATCTACAGAAAGATGGTGAGGATACCTTGGCCTGAATATGTGAGTAACGCTGATGTATTGGAGAGAATGGAAATGAAAAGTAAGTTTATGCTTAATATCACTAAGAAACATTTGAAGTTCCTGGAGCACGTAAGGAGGAAGGAGGGCTTGAAGAAACTGATACTCACAGGACCAATTGGGGGAAAGAGAAACAGAGGAAAAAATCCGCTTGACATACTTGATGGGCTTAAGCATATAGATGACAGCAGGTCTTGGGAGAAATAATATGACAAAATGTATTAAGAGTTACAAAGAACAGGAAGGTGTGGAGTGCCGTGATCGCCTATGTTTAAAAGGGACACAGTACAGCAAACAAGATGAGTTCGATACTCATTGGGTGCCACAAATTTCGGTTTTATGGCGCATCTAAGCAGCAGGAACATTTTTCGTAGTAGTATTAATGTTTCACAAACACATATAATTAATCTTAAATTTTGATATTAATCAGCAGTTAATTAGAGATGTTGATGCCCATAGAAGGCTTTGGTATTGACAGATTAACAGAAATAATAAACGAAATCTACAGAAGCAGCAATATACCAGAGAACCTAAACAGATCAATTTTCATAACGATAGCTAAGAAGTCAGGTGCAAAGGAATGGGAGCTCCATCAAACAATCAGTTTAACGAGCCACATAACAAAACTCATCATCCGGTATCTGATGAACAGAGCGCGCAGTAGAATCGGCTCAGAGATAGGACAAAAAGAATGTGAATTCGTAAAAGATACCAGAATGAGTAATGTGATATTCATGCTCAGAATGCTATTTGAACGAACAATACGAATGCAGAAGGAACTTTATCTGTGCTTTATAGACGACACAAAAGCATTTACAAATTACAACGCAAGGACTTGATATACATGCTTGACAAACTCGACATTTTCCGAAAAGACGCTAGGATAATCAAGAATATATATATATATATTTTTTATAAGCGTTTCACCCCGAGCAAGGCATGTCACTGCCACTACTACGCAGGGGGCTACGTAGAGTGGAGAAAGGATGATTAAATATAGGAAATGTCAGAGGGTGGGTGATAGGCGGGTAAGGATACTGAGAATGAGGGTTGGGCAGATAAGAGTGTTCTGAGAATAGTTGGGAGTTAGTGTGATAGGAGGTGTCTATTGACCCTACATTTAAACACCTGGAGATTGTAACTGTCGGGAAAGCAGACTTGTGGACGGGAGTTCCACAGGCGGGAAGCGCGAGAAAAGAAGCTATTGTAGTAGAATTTACGGTTACATCTTATTTGTTTAACTGTAAAAGGGTGGGACCTAGTTGCTAATCTAGTATCTCGTGTAAATTCCTGCTTAGGCGGCACCAGTGATCGAAGCTCATCGGAGCAGAAGCCATGAAGGTACTTGTAGAAGAGGCACAGGGAAGCCACATCACGCCGGTGAGAGAGCGGCTGCAGCCGGTCTGCCAAGTCAGTATCAACCACGTTACAGATCCTCCTTTGTATTTTGTCAAGAAGCCCAAGGAGAGCAGCAGGGGCACCCGACCAGATATGGCAGCAATATTCAATACACGGGCGGATGGTAGATTTGTATATGTGCAGAATAGATTCAGGTGGGAAAAATTTCCGGGCCCTGCACAGGGAGCCGACTTTCATAGCAGCAGATTTGGCAATGGATTCAATATAGCCATTCCATTTGAGGTCCGCCGAGAGTGTAAGGCCAAGGAGGCGTAGTATTTTACTCTCTGGGAGGCTAGCCTGTCCCATGCTAATGGGAGGTAGATGCGATTGTCTATGGTGGTAAGTTGATAACAGCTTTGTTTTAGAGGCATTGAAATTTACCAACCATTTCCTACCCCAGGCCACTACGGATTGGAGGTCCCTTTCAAGTACGGCAGCGAGGTTCACTTTGTCGTCCAGACCTGGTTTCTGATCGATGCGAGAGTAGATTGTTGTGTCGTCGGCATACATGCCAACTTGGGATCTAATGGTGTCGGGGAGATCATTAATGTAGATCAGAAAGAGCGTGGGACCTAGGATGGAACCTTGAGGGACGCCCGCGTTCGTATGGTAGTTTTGGGAGGCATGCCCATTTAATACCACCTTCAATGTGCGGTTAGAGAGGAAAGACTGGATGAGGTCAAACAGATGTCCAGTTATCCCATAGCTCCGCAGTTTGCACAAGAGGCCAGCATGCCAGACCCTGTCGAATGCTTTGGAGATATCCAAGGCAACGGTTCGGGCTTCACCATTCTTGTCGAGTGCCTGGTATATGTACTCGGTAATGGTCGTTAGCATATCAGCAGTAGACCTCGTGAAGCGAAACCCGTACTGTTTGTCAGAGAGAAGCCCGTTGGCCATAAGATGCTGTATCACCTCGGCGTTGATAATGGCTTCGAAAACTTTGCCAAAGATTGGAAGGAGACTAATAGGACGGTAATTGACGGGGTCTGAGGGTTCGCCAGAATTCTTAAATATAGGAACTACGCAGGAGGACTTCCAACAGGCAGGAAAGCAGGAAGCAGATAGGCAGAGGTTATAGAGTTTAGAGAGGACAGAGGAGAGTTCTGGGGCACATTTCTTCAGTACTATGACTGGGATTCCGTCACCGCCGCTCGCTTTGTGTGGGTCAAGTTGTGCAATTATCTTGGCGACCAGCGAGGGTGTTATGTGGACGTTATTTAGTTGAGCCTTAGTTCTGGGTGGGAAGTCTGGTGTAGGTATTCCTAACGAGTCCAGTGTCGAATTGGTTGAGAATCTACGGGCAAAGCATTCAGCCTTGTCGGCTGGGGAGGTGAGAACTTCAAATTCATTGATTAGTGGGGGTATTGAAGTCTTGTTCCTGCTGAGATTAGCAGAAATCGCTTGTGTACGGATAGGAAGTGAACTCAGTAATTATGTAAAATAGAAAGGAGCGAAAGATAAGGATATGTTTTCTCACCGGATCATTTCAACATGTACAGTGAAGCAATTATGAGATAAATAAAATCCTTGCCAGGATTCGACATTAGCGGCCACATTCTCAACAATGTAAGATACTCGAATGTCACGGTGTTGCTAGTAGACACGGAAAGGAAAATGTAGAACCTTCTACAGAAGTTAGCAAAAGAAAGTGAAAAGAAAGGACTGAGCATAAACATCAAGAAAGTTGAATGCGTGGTCATCAGCAAAAAGAGGAGACCAATATGCCAACTACAACTCGGAGAATCTAAAATAAAGCAAGTAAAAACATTCAAATACCTGGGAAGTGTTTTGACAGAGGATCAAGAGTGCGACATGGAGATCCAAAGATCCGTTGGCATGGCCAAAGACGCATTTCAGAAGCTAATCAGAGTAATGAAAGGCAGGAAAATCTCATTAAAAAACAAAGAAAAGAGCGCTGGATTGCTATATGATATCTGTCTTTCTGTATTGAAATGAAAGCTGGAAAATCTCATCAAAGATGAAGAAGAGGCTTGAGGCAGCAGAAATGTGGTTTTACAGAAGGATGCTGAGGATATCACGTATGGAGCACGCGTGCAACGATGAGGTGCTGGAAGGAATTTAAACAAGATAAAAATTGACAATAAATATCAGCAAGAGACAAATGGGGTTCCTGGGATACGTAATAAGAAAGGATGGCCTGGGGAACTTAATACTCACAAGTCAGATAAATTGAAGGGGAGACAGGGGAAAACAGCGCGAGACGTACTTGTGAAGTCTGAGCAAATGGTTGACGAAGAGGGGCTTAGAAGAGATACCAAGAGAAAAATTATTGAGAGCTACAAGAGACAGAGCCAAGTGGAAGTCCATGATTGCCTTCTTCCTGAAGGGAGACGGCACATGAAGAAGAATATAACATGTCCAAACAATAAAATTTTGCTGAGTGACAATTGTTTTAATATTAAATAGACATTTTATTGCAAATAAATTATACAGTTTTATATTAAGAGAAAAATTCCGTCAAAAAAGTTCAAATCTGCTATCTCATGTCCATCGTGCTGTATGGCATTGAAGACAATTCCCTGAAAAATAAAGAAGAAATTTAAAATAGTAGATGTGAAGTTCTGCAAACAAATAAAATATTTGAGCTGCAAGAACGTTTCAAGTGAAATCTGTATATATAAATTGCAAGATGTTTGTGTGTGTGTCCGTCTATCTGTCTGTATGTCCTTTATACAAATCCACAATTTTTCATCCAATTCTTACCAGACGTCACACAAATATTCTTTAGGCTTCTGGTCAGGTCATAGGCTACTTATATTTTTCGATGTTCCCCCGATATCGGAAATCGATACCCCGATATCCGATCAGGTGTATCAACATCAGGATTTCAGCCCTTTTATCGTGGTTCTTGCTGCAGAATTGGCTCTAACTTGGTAAAATTATAGTTTTTTAGTTTAAAACATTTGTAGATTTTCTTTGGATGACTCGTTTTCCTCGATATCGGAAATCGATATCCCCAATATTCTATCGAATCTGATCAAAAACCGATATTCAGCCATTAATATGGCTCATTTTCTTCAATTTTACTCCCGATGTGTACGATAAGTTTTTATGGACATACTTAGGTTAGTTTATCCTTGGATAACATATTTGACTCCGATATTAGAAATCGATACCCCAATATCCTATCGGGTTTGGTCAAAATCAGGTTGTCAGCCCTTTTATTTTGATTTTTGCTTTGGGTTTTGCTCTCAGTAGGTTTAATTGTAGTTCTTAGTCTCAGCCATAATTCCATTTACGCAGAAGACTTATTTAGTCTTCAAAATTCAGTTTACGACGGAAAACTTATTTGACTTACATCCATTCATTTTTATTTCAATCTACGATTTTGCTTTGACTGGGAACAACTATTGCTTTTTAGTCTTTCGTGCCAACGTCCAAAGAGTCTGAGCTCCAGGACCATGGATTAGTTTTAAAGCTTTCATAACACCCGAGAAATGCCAGGCTATACTGCTAGTGGAATATAAAAAAATACATACTTAAAATAAAAAATAAATACTTTAAATTTCTGGTGAAATAATGAGGAAAAAGGCTTGGGGAATTTAACCCTGAAGGCAGAAGGGAAAGAGGAAATCATCGAGAACCGAAAAAGCAGGACAAAAAGATGTCGTTTAATTAAACGTTACTTTGCGTTACTATCAATAGGAAGCTGTGGAGAATTATGATCATCTTCTGAAGTGCCACGGAATATGAAAGAATAAATACGAAATTCATATGCATAATAACTGTTGTGAGAATCATGACAAATATTATTAAATATCCTGTTTAAATTCACTTCCGTGAATGTCAGTCTGAAGGTACTAGACACAACCAATTAGAAGCTCCCATAACTTAAACCAACTGCACATACATAAACCTTGTTCTGCAACTACGCTGACTGGACACATTACTTTCTAGAAGAAACTGGCACGACAAAATCCAATATGCTCAATCCTTTGACCTCTGACCTAAGTGTTAGCATCAGTGTATTTTGAACATTTCCGTCTGCCCAATTTTACTTACAAGTCTTAACTCACTCAGCGTGATGTTTGTTGTCAGGTAGATAACATTAGGAAGTTTAAGCGGCCAAGGTGAGATTTGAACCCGTGTTTCATGGTCAGAGACGTACGTTCTAACCACTTGGATTCGCGCTTTTGTACTATTCTGTCAGTTTCTTTCAATTGTAAATACTAAATGTTGTGCATTACTTCTGTACGTAGACGTTCATGTCGTTTCGCAGCTTCCTATCATAGTAGTTCTAAAAAATTCTTGTCTTCTCGCTATCCCAGGAAACTCTGTTTGAACATTCATTTACACAAGCATGTTATATTGGTTACTCACTGTTTTTTTTTTGTCTCGCTTGTCTTCAATATGACTTCTAATTTTCAAGTTTTTCCAGGCTTTCTTCTTCTTCTTCTTCTTCTTAGTGCTCTGTCTTTTCAGGACGTAGGCAATCATGGCTTTCCACGTCTCCCTATCCTTGGTGGCCTTTAGTACGTTTTCTTGTTACACTACACAACTGCCGTTCTCTTATCCACCTGCTAAGGCCCTTCAAATATGTTATCCGCTGCCTTCCTCTGTCTCTTTTCCCTCTATCTGGCCTGTTAGTATCAGGTTCTCCAACCCGTCCATCCTCACTGCATGTCCTAGGAACTTCAGTTGTCTCTTCCTGATGCTCATTATTAATTTTCTTTTCGTTGCCATTCTTTCCAACACTTCATCATTGCTCACATGCTCGGTCCATGATATCCGCAGCATTCTTCTTTGTGTCCGAAAAGTCAACTGTCTATGTATCAGTCAGTCATTTAAGTGTCATACGTTATACACGCATGAGCGATCATGTCTCTATCGAGACATGACTAACTAGGTAGAAAATCTTTTTTTTTTCAATCGTATCATCCCGAGCAAAGCGGGAACACCACTGATGTGCAGGGGGCTACATAAGAGTAAAAAGATTAGGGGGCTACATAAGAGAAAAAAAGATTAGATAGGAGAGAGTGAAGAGAGTGACGAGAAAGACGAACCAGTTACAAAGGAGCAAGAGAAGGATGGGAATACAGGTGTGATGACAGGTGTGATGCAAAGGTGGAGAGAAAAGAAAGGATATACAGGGTGCTGTAGAAAGAACCGTAGTCAAGTGGTTAAGATATGAGTATTGACATTGCATTTAAATTCCTAGAGGTTGGAGCCGTCAGAAAAGCAAGAATATGGAAGCAAGTTCCACAGGCTGGAAGTGCGAGAAAAAAAAACTGCAGGAGTAGAATTGGCGTCTGCATTTGGTTTATCTATCTGGTGAGACCCAGTTGCCAGTCTGGTTGCACGAGTAAACATCTGTTGCAGAGGCACCAGTGACTTAAGAAAACAATTATAGAAGAGACAAAGGGAAGCAACATCCCGTCGGTGGAGAAGTGGCTGGAGTCGAGCTGTCAAGTTGTTACCTATCACATTCCTGATACTCCTTTGGAGCCTGCAGTAGGCTACAATTTCTTTCTGTGGTAGAATGGTTGCCAACGAATGGTATAGTACCCAGTCTCTTTAGCTATTCAATCCACAGTTGGAGAGAGAAGAGATGGATTAATACCTTTCCAAATTTTATATGCTTGATGTAGCGATTTCAACTGGGATTCAAACTCGGCTATCCGATATCACATTCAAAGACGATGTGCTTTGCTCCCAAGCGCATATCACTTGTACTACTACTAATAATAATTTACTAATTATGTACATGGTGATATGAAATGACCTGAGTAAATTACACCGTTTTAAAGTTCTGTAGTTCTTTTGGTCTCAAGCAAGTCACCTCCTCTAATGAAACTGTCAATGTTTGTTACTAGTTTAATTATTTGGGACTGTGTTTGCGTGATAGCAGGCCAGGTTTGCGTCTGGAATATTTAAATAGTAAGCGTGGAACTGCCATATCCTCGTTTCCTGCCGCGGGTGAGGTCAACTGGATAACTTAGGGCTAATTAAAATAGACGAGAAATAGGTAGTTAAACCAAATATTTAGATGAGAGAGAGAGAGAGAAAGAGAGAGAGAGAATGAAAGAGAGAGTGGGAGAGAAAGAGAAAGAGACAAAAAGAAAAAAGAGTGAAAGAAAGAAAGAATCAATTGTCTACACGCGAAAATTGACGCCACAGCGATATCAAACTCGAAGACTCAAAAAGATTGACCGACATTTTCCCTACGGCAATGAAGTTTTATCACCCCAGTAAACAAGAGTAATTTGACAATTGAGATACAAATACAATGGTTTTCTGTCTTTTATGGGCGCTATGAATCTGTCTCTCGTTAATTTCCAGTTCTTTGTAACGTCTAACGTTGATTGACTTTACTAAAGCTAGCCCCTTCCAGATTTGATACCCATTTACAGATTATTGTTAGAGCCGTAACTCGGCATTTTACACTGTCCATGTTGCCTTTAATATTTAATGTGAGTGAAAAGATTTTTCAAGGGTCATTACGAAAACAAAGTCCGTAGTAGCCCAATAAAATGATAGTTGGGGTACTTTTATACGTAGCTTTCAGGGATTTTTTATTTGAAATAATAAAAGTTTACAACCAGGGTGTACAACATTTGCAGTTCTTGCGGCAAAATATATTCAGAGATTCAATGAAAGATTTTAAATCTGTATTAAACATTGCGGCTCAATAATTGACAAATGCAAATGTTGGTTGGTTGGTTGGTTTGTTGGTTGGATTTATTTTTATGGCATATCAACCTCGGCGGGTAATTAATGCCAACTAAGTTTTTTTTTAATTTATTGCTGGTAATACCTTTTTTTTTCAACAATTTATTGTTGTTTTTTTTATAAGTTTTGTGTCTAGTAATAATTTTTCTTTTCTAGTATGAATATTCATTGGGATTTATTTTTAAGGGCAAGGTCCCCAAATATTACTCTTGCTATTTAACCCATAACTGGAGAAAAGGGATGGATTAATACCTTTCCCAAGGGTACCAGTGCTTAAGTGAATGCAGGGTATTCAACTGGAATTCGGCTCACCGATTTCTCTTTCCGAGCCGATATCCACTGCACCACACCACACATCCGTCACTAAACGCTTACAGCACCTGGTATTCCCATGCGGTCACACATCTAAGTACAAATATAAATGTAATTTATTGTTTGATTTCCAAATTAGACAAATTTATTTTGTTTTTCTATAATGCTGGGCGTGAACGAAGCCAATGCAATGACGATCAGGTGAGCGATGTTGATGATATAAGTATTCTTCTTTTGAATAAAAATGATCTTGAATAGAAAAGTAAACATCCTCTACTAAGAATTACAAGAAATAGGAATCAATATAATTTTTTTCAAAACAAGAAATTAGAACTGTAATTGAAATGATGAATAGGATGTGCGCTATGGTGAAGTGGATTAGGGACTAGAAATCGGAGGACCGTGTTCGAATTTCAGTTGCATTCACTTAAGCTCAAATAACCTTGGGAAAGGTCTGAATCCGTCGCTTCTCTCTTTAGCTATGGGTTAAATAATAAGACAATTTGTGTTCTATAACCTTGGTTGGCAACTAGTCTACTGCAGAAAATAATGGCAAACTACTGTGGGAAAATTATCTGCCCAGTCAGTCTTTCGAGAAATGATCGCCTAATCGTCTATCACGTATGGCACTTAACTGAATGAATTCAAATGAAAGCACTGATACAGCATAGCTTCAGTCAAACCAGTAGAATCCTTAATCATGTCTCCAACTATTATATTCAGTCAGTCAGTTAAGTGCCATCCGTGATACAAACTTTGGGCGATCATGTCTCGAAAGAGAAATGACTAACTGGGCAGAAGATTATCCCGCAGTAAGTTGTCATTGTTTTCTGCGGTAGACTGGTTACCAGCCAAGGCTATAGAACCCAATCTGTCCTATTATTTAAACCATGACTGGAGAGAAGAGATGGAGTAATACCTTTCCGAAGGGTATTTGTACGTAAGTGGATGTAAGTAATTAAACTGGAATGCGAACTCGGCTACCCAAATTGTTGTTCCGAGTCGATATCCACTGCACGACAACGCAAGTACTCTGAATCCGTTATAAAATTAAGAATGTTGAATAACTAAATACAAAAGAATTTACCTACCTCGGTTAATGGATTAATCATAGCAAATTTAGTATAGGAGAAATTGGACATAGAACGGGTGCGCCAGAAGGAGTTTTGCCCAGTAATGCAAATTGAATTAAGTCATAGAAATACACATTTTTCTTATTTCTTGACAACATTCTTATCTGCTCTGGTTCGTATCTTAATACTAAACAATCGTTACAAAGACAATATTTTTTTTTAAATGAATGTAATTGTTTAGTTTTTATCACATAGAATAAAAAGAAATCGAGGAGCCGAGTTCGAATTCCAGTTGAATTCCTTGCATTCACTTACGCACAAATAATCTTGGGAAAGGGATTAATTCATCTTTTCCCTCCAGTTATGGATTAAAAAATACGGCAGATTGGGTTCTATAGGATTGACTGATAACCAGTCTACCGCAGAAAGCAATAGCAACCTGCTGCGGGAAAATCTTCTACCCAGTTAGTCATTTCTCTTTCGAGACATGATCGCCCAAAGCGTGTATCACGTATGGCACTTAACTGACTGACGGAATATAATAGTTGAAAATATGATTAAGGCTTCTACTGGGCATAAATTGGGGGATCGGTTCTATATTGTTATGAAGTAATAAACTGATCCCCCACTAATTACTACTTATTAATATAATACATCTCTTCTACCTCTAGCTATGAGTCAAATAATAGGACTGATTGGGTTCTATAGCCTTGGTCGGCAACCAGTCTATCGAAGAAAGCAATGGCAACCGACTGCGGGATAATCTTCTGCCCAGTCAGCCATGTCTCGAAAGAGACATGATCGCCAAAACGTGTATCATGTATGGCACTTAACTGACCGACTGAATATAATAGTTGAAAATATGATTAAGGCTTCTGGGCATAAAGTGGGGGATGAGTTCTATTTGGTTATGATGTAATAAACTGATCCCCCACTAATTACTGCTTAATAATGTAATACATCTCTTCTACCTCGATCTATGAGTCAAATAATAGGACAGATCGGATTCTATAGCTTTGGTATAGGCAACCAGTCTACCGCAGAAAGCAATGGCAACCTACCGCGGGATAATCTTCTGCCCAGTCAGTCATGTCTCGAAAGAGACATGATCGCCCAAAGCGTATATCACGTGTGGCACTTGACTGATGAAATTGTATGAACTTACATATTTATTTAAGATCTTTGATAAACCTGAGAGGGTATAGTCTCCGCGAATTTCTTGAGGCTGCGATCGTCATCTTACGCAGCCGTTTTCATGATCTCACCACCTTGACAAACTTGCTATGCAAAGATTAACACCTGGCAGGAATCTTATCGCTATAACTATAACTGTACTTTGAAATTCCTTGAATCCTGCAGTCTCTCTCTCACCGGCGCGACGTGGCTTCACTGTGTCTCTTCTATAAATACTTTCACGGCTTCTGCTCCGATGAACGTAGACCACTGGTGCCCCGTAGGTTCGAATTTGCACGAGATACTAGATTAGCAACTAGATCCCACCCTTTTATAGTGAAACCGATAAAATGCAACCGCAACTTCTACTCCAACAGTTTCTTTATCTTGCACTTCCCGACTGTGGAATTCCCTTCCACGTGCTTTCTTCCCCGACGGCTACAATCTCCAGGAGTTTAAATGTAAGGTCAATAGACACCTCCTAACAAACTAACTCGCTTCCATTCTTTCAAACACTCTTTCCACCCACCCATCTATCAATCACCCCGCTTCTGACATTTCTTATATCTAACCACTCTTTCTATTTACCTTCCCCTATGTAGCCCCAAGCGCAATAGTGGCAGTGGAATGCCTTGCTTGGGGTGAAATGATTAAAATATAAATAAATAAATAAATAAATAAACTCGGAGAGTAAAACAGTAATTAAAGTATTTTTTTTTGTAAGAATTGGACTCTGATATACACGTACGTGGTCTGGAGACAAAAATGTGTTCAAGCTCCTCAACATTTTTTATACACACACTACCATCCTATTTCTAGAAATTTGTTATTTCTTATATATGTGAATAATAGCAGTATAGCCCGGTGTTTCTCGGATGTAATGAAAGCTTTAAAACTAATCCATGGTCCTGGAGCTCAGACACTTTAGACGTTAGCACGAAAGACTAAAAAGCAATAGTTGTTTCCAGTTAAAACGAAACCGTAGACTGAAAGAAAAATGAATGGATGTAAGTCAAATTTGGATTTCCTGGTATCGATATCAAATGAGTTTTTTTCGTCATAAACTGAATTTTGAAGTCTAAATAAGTCCTCTGAGTAAATGATATCATGGCTGAGACTAAGAACTAGAATTATACCTACTTAGAGCCAAACCCGAAGCAAAAACTAAAATAAAAGGGCTGAAAACAATATACACTTACAGGCCGATAGACAGACACACAAACATCTTGCCTGTTATATATATATATATATATATATATATATATATATATATATATAGACTCTCGATTTTCTGCACTATTGTAAAAAATGCAACTTTGAAACTTCCCAATATCGTTCTTATGTCTTTGTCTATGGGTGTATCAAATTTGATTAAAATCGGACCACTCCTTCTATAACACGATTTTTTCGATGATCGATTTTCGATATTTATCGGGGGTACCTCGACACAAAACCTAACTTAGTACACTCGCAGACGCTTATATTACAACTGTGTAATTTTTCAAGAAAATCGGTTCAGCCCTTTTGGAGTCTATAGGAAAAGGACACATACAGACACAGACACACATAGAGACTAAGTTCCATTTAAGTTTAGATTAGGTAGATAGAGTGTAATTTTTTTTCAGAATATATATATTGAACGTCGTCTAAAGTGCCATCGATAATACACCGAGTGACAAGTGTTCCGAAATCAGGGCATCGTGTCGTGTCATAGTCTCGTTTTTGTTCGAATCATTGTACTAAGACCGAGAAGTTCATTATTTTCTGTCGCCGCTTAAAGTAAAGAGGCAGTTTTATTCTTTGAGTTGACATGTGACAGTAATTTGTTTTTGAAGCCTTTACCTACAAGGCAGCAGGTGACTTGAATTAAGCGTTTTCTTCTCTTATACTGGTTGCCACACATTGCTCTGAGAACTCAGTCGTCGTTGCCACTTAAGTAACAGCTGCGGAGAGAAAGTGATAATTTATACTATTGTTCAAACAGTAAAAAGACCCAACAGCCACATCATTTCAAACGCGACTAAATATCGTCGTCTAAAGCAGTGCTACTCAAATTGTGGTACTCGTAAAGAAATAATAGTAAAACTCTATGCCACGAGAGACTGCCAGGATATTTGACTCTTTTCGTTTTTTTTTTTAAGTTTTTTTTTACATTTTCACTGTTTGTCTATTTTTTACAAGATTAATGCATTTTAGTAAATTCAAATTGCTTACATAGTATCAGTATTAACTTTAAACATTTTTCTGGATTTTGAAAAATATATACCCTCGAAACCATAACTAATATAGCACAAATATAGTACCGGTCAATGGCACACTGAGAAGAATTGTTACGTCAATGATGACTGCCCTCAGAATGAACAAGATATCATGTCCTCATGTGTATTACAGATAGTCTCAAAATGTCCCTGAAATAGTCAGTCAGTTAAGTGCCATACGTGATACACACTTTGGGCGATCATGTCTCGAAAGAGACATGACTGACTGGGCAGAAGATTATCCCGCAGTAGGTTGCCATTGCTTTCTGCGGTAGACTGGTTGCCGACTAAGGCTATAGAACCCAATCTGTCCTGCTATTTAACCCATAACTGGAAGGAAGAGACGGTTTAATACCTTTCCCAAGGGTATTTGCGCGTAAGTGAATACAATAGATTCAGCTGGAATTCGAACTCGGCTCCCCGGTTTCTCGTTCTGAGCCGATATCCACTGTACCACAACAGTACATATCTCAACAACAACAACAACAACAACAACAACAACAACAACATCTATGGCTCCCAGTCCCCTCCCCTTACTCAGCTGGATTGGCTTGCTTTGCTTGCCGGTCCCTGGCACATAAGAAAAAAAAAACTACTGATCCGCCACATCAGATAGTTTGAGAAGCACTGGTCTAAAGGACTGTGTTCTATACACCCATGGCTGAATGGTGAGAAACCAGATAGACCCACGGTGCCGTGCAGTGTCCCATTCTTGTTTTTGTACGAATCATTGTACTAATCCCGAGGCCTTCATATTTTGCTGTCATGCCTCGAAATAGGGAGATACAATTCTTTTCTTCGAGATAGCATGTGAGATGGATTTGTTTTTGAGACTATTTTCTAGCTTTTGCATAAAGCAAAAGACTAACAAAGCAGCAGGTGGCTTTGGATTGAAAGTTTTTTCCTAGAGTAATTGCCAGCCAAGACTAAAACACACAGACTGTCTTGCCATTTACCCATAATTGTGGGGAGAGGCAAATTCATACCTCTACCTTGCCTATATATACTAAACAATCATTTAAACTATCATATTTTTAAGAATATACTGTAAGTAATCATTAATGAAGAAAAAGATTTATTTATTTATTTTAATTATTCCAAGGTCTTTGTTTTCCAGGGAAACTATTCGTATCTTTACGATATACAGCGCTATTTTGCCCGCAAGGTATGAGGGGTAAAATAGGTCGGATGGATAAAAACCACTGTGGAATTTGGTGTTAGATAAGTTCCTGTAACAATTGAAAAGATACAAGGGACAAAGTCTTCAAAGAAAGAAGAAATTAGGAAGACAAAAGGAAAGAAGGAGTTCATTAATGCTCTGTCTTAATCCTCATAGTTCTTTCGGAACAAAACGTTTTCCAAAGGGACAACGATAAGGAGAAGATTGGAATTGTTGAAATTGAATTCCGTTCGACAAAATCTCTTTGCTTACTTATCATAAATTGCTGAGTATTTTGCGTTAAATCATTGATTAAAAGATATCCTCACACAATTCTATATAATATTTGAATTTAGTATATATATATATATATATATATATATAGAGAGAGAGAGAGAGAGAGAGAGAGGGAGAGAGAAAGAGAGAGGGGGACTGAAAGAAAAGTAGAAAGAATGAAAGATATATAATAATATTGAGAATATCGATATCATCACTGTTTATACAGTATTATATATTTATATCTACGGGCCTGATTAAATTGATTTCGTAATAAAAGATTATCGTGAATAATCAGGCTAGTAGATATAAATATATAATACTGTTTAATTAAAAACAGAATATCAACTTAAATATGAGTATCGATAAAAAATAATGTTCAAACGAATCATTTCATATATATATATATATATATATATATGTGTGTGTGTGTGTGTGTGTGTGTGTGCGCGTGTGAAATACATACATACATGCGTACATGCATAGATGCATACATACAAACTCATATATTGAGCATTTTTGCTTTAGAAATATAGAAGATTTTGAAGAATAAGTAAAATAACTTTTTGAGTAGTCATCTTCATTTATTTAAACAGTCGTTGGGTTATTGACGATTTAATTTACTGATAGGTTAGCATTATTTTATATATATATATATATATATATATATATATATAAAATAATGCTAACCTATTTTAAAATTTAACTTTTAATTTTTAATTTTAAATTCTAAATTTTTCTATAATTTTTTTAATTTTTGAAATTTTATTTTTTTAAATTTTTTTTAACTTTTAATTTTTTAATTTTTAGTTTTTAGTTTTTAATTTTTCTTTTTATTATTTTTTTATTTTTTATGTATATGTGTATGTTTGTGTGTGGATGTGCATATTTGTATATATATGTATATATATGTATATATGTATTTATGTATGTGGGCTATATGTAATTTTGGAAAAAAATTTTTTTAGCTATTTAAATGCTCCTTTTCATAATATTCATTAATTTTTTATATTTTTATATGTATGTGTGTCAGTGCATATGGAATATGTATATATATATGTGTGTGTGTGTGTGTATGTGTGTGTGTGTATATGTGTGCATGTATGTGTACACATGTATATTGTGTGTATATGAATTTTTTGTATATAGGTGTGTACACGCATATATATATATATATATGTGTGTATGCGCATGTATATGTATATAAGTGTGTAATAAATTGAATGTATGTGTGTGTATGTGTATGTATATATGTATTCTTAATCGTAGAATTGTGTGTGTATATGTATGTATGTATGTGTGTACTTCTATATGTATGTATAATTGTAATTAATTTTTATTTTAACTAGTGTTGTCTTTATTTAGTTTAATTTCAAATGACCTAATTTTAAAAAAAAAAATTTTTTTTAAATAATTTTATTTTAAATCCTATATCTTTTTATTCCATTTTATTAATAATTATGCCTTTTTAAGTAAAGGCCTTTTTCTAATACTTCAACGTTTTTGGGAAATTAGGTTTTTGAATTTGTCCAGCGTCTGTAATATTTTTTTAAAAAAATTTTCTTTCGTTTCTTTTCTTTTTCCCTCCCTTCCTTCTTTTATCTCTCTTACCACCTTTTTTCCGTGTTGCTTAAACTTACGTCGATTTAACACGGCTGTCTGTTAATTTTTAGTTACATTCTCTTTCTTTTCTTTGCGAACCCAGACGATGTCAATTTTTTCTTTTCTTATTTATTTGATTTTATTTTATCTTTTTCTTTTTCGTTTTCTTTTTCTTTCCCTTTTTTCCTTTTTATTTTTATTTTTATTTTATTTTATTTTTTAATTTCTTTGCAATCTATTTAAAAAGGAAAAGTAGACTAATTTTTCTCCAGTTTCTGAAAGGATTTTTCTGTTGCTGAGGTGATGTGTTATCCCCCGTGGGGATCTTCATATCGAAATGGCCATTCAACATCTTTGAATTAATCCTTTTTTAATATATATTTGCTGTGTAATATTTTATTACATGGAGCTCTCTTCCTGTATCATTTTTTAATATTAAAATAAAATTTTTAATGTTAATTAGGATCGGGTTTTTTGGAATTTACCTTCCTGCTTTTTTCCCTTGGATTGAAGTATCTGAATTAAAATATATATATATATATATATATATATATATATATATATATATATGAATGATTTGTTTGAACATTACTTTTTTATCGATACTCATATTTAAGTAGAAATTTTGTTTTTAATTAAACAGTATTACATATTTATATCTACTGGCGTGATTATTTACGATAAATTTATATTAGGAAATCAATTTAATCATGCCCGGAGATATAAATATATAATACTGTTTAATTAAAAACAGAATATGAACTTAAATAAGATTTATTTCCAGCAGTTTCGGATAATTCTAATCTCATCCTCTGTGATGTCCGAGTAGAACTCATTGAACTCCAGAGCGAGGCTGAATAAGTTCTTCGAAATTGATGGGTAGAAGTCCACAATGTCAAATTGCAAAATAGTAGCCTTATAAATCCTTAAAGCAAGATCTAATATCTAAATCGCAAAAATATCTAAATGAATAAAATATTGAAAAACTTAAAAGAAATAAATAGAATTCCAAACGATAATTTATAGAAAAAAGAATATAAAAAATTAAAATAAAAAAACCCGTCTCTCTAAAGTTAAAATTAAGATTAAACATACAACTTTATACAAAAAACTGATAAAACACTCATTTGCATTTACTTCCTAAAGAATACAAATTTAGATTTCTTGAAATAACTTTGCCTAAATGCAATAATACTCCAAACTTGACTATAAAATATCAACAAAACATATTTTTAAAAAAGACCTATAATATAAAACAATATTCCATACCGAAAAAATCAAAACTCGAAAGAAAAAACACCCCACCCCTATTACGTCTATCTAAGAAACCACAAAGTGAAAACCTAGACACAGGATCAAAGGTAATACATGAATTAGGTCCAATAACAGCAGACATGAATCAATTAAACGAATGCCAACCATAAAAATGACCACTCAACACGAATCCCTCTTAGAAATTCTAACCGGAAGATATACCCGACTGATAGGACGTACATTCCAACAGATAATACCATTAATCAACAATTTCGCACTTACACACCGGATTCTTCGAGGATCGAACGGTCAAAACGAGAGACACATTAACTTAATTACCAATAACCCCAACCAACCCCCACGACAACAACGAACCAAATATAAACAGAGAATGATTCCAAACCTTTATTTCTCCCGATGATGTGTTTGGGTTCCAAACACTGAAACAGCCATATGATTGTAGAGAAGAGGACATATATAGAAGAAATTATGTACATGTTCTAAAACATAATTTATAATATATATATATATATATATATATATATATATATATATAATACGGAAATTAACAAAGATTAACGAAACTTGGTTATAAAAAACAGACAACTTGAAATGATTTGTTTGAACATTATTTTTTTATCGATACTCGTATTTAAGTTCATATTCTGTTTTTAATTAAACAGTATTATATATTTATATCTCCGGGCATGATTAAATTGATTTCCTAATATAAATTTATCGTAAATAATCACGCCAATAAATATAAATATTTAATACTGTTTAATTAAAAACAGAATGTCTACTTAAATACGAGTATCGATAAAAAAGTAATGTTCAAACGAATCATTCATATATATATATATATATATGTATATATATATATATATAATAATGCTAACCTATCAGTAAATTAAATCGTCAATAACCCAATGGGGACTACCTCGTAGGTTAAATAAAGGGGAAGATAAAATAGAAACAAACCAAGCACAAGAACAATGCATCAAGTGCTTGTTTGGAAGAAAAAACCCAAGACGAAAACCTTAACAGTTAAGTGCTCTATATGAAAGTACGAAAGTAGAGCAAAAAATACAGTATACTAAATCTAAAAATGAGCCAACACCGACCGCGGATCGTTGTATATATATATATATATATAATTACTTTTTTCACACCAAACAAAGGCAAAAGTCTATACAAATATCAGTCAGCAAATTATTTGGAATTCGAATTCGACCCATTGATTTCTCATTCAGAGTCGCGATCAATTACACTATCCGCACATTCACACAGATAATCATTAAAATTACAAGTAAGAAATTATTGGAAGTATTGCTGAAAATTTGATTAATAAATGTGTGATGCCAATATACTGCTGTCGAGTTTAGAAGTTTAAAATGCATTGTAAATGATTTTATAATAAAAATGACTTGAAAATCAAAAAGAATGTTATCTTCAGTTGTTCAGAATTAATGTAAACTTCAGTAATAGACAAACATTCTGAACTTATATAATAAATGGAACTTTGTGTGTGCATGTATGTATGTGTGTATGTGTGTGTGTGTCTGTGTGTGTCCGTTACCTATAGACTCTGAAACGGCTGAATCTATTTTCTTGAAAATTTTCACAGTTGTACTATATCCATCTGCGAGTGTTCTTAGCTAAGTTTTGTGACGAGGAACACCCTATAAATATCGAAAATCGATAATCGAATAAATCGGGTTATAGAAGGAGTGGTCCGATTTTAATCAAATTTGATATACTGATAGATGATGGCATGAGAAACGATATTCAGAAGTTTCAAGGTTACAGTTCTTACAATAGCGCAGAAAATCGACAAGATGTTTGTATGTGTGTCTGTTTATCTGCCTGTATGTCTGTATTTTTTTCAGCCCTTTTATTTTAGTTTTTGCTTCAGGTTTGGCTCTAAGTAAGTATAATTGTAGTTCTTAGTCTCAGCCATGATGCCATTTACTCAGAGGACTTATTCAGCTTCCAAAATTCACTTTACGACGAAAAACTTATTTGATATCGATACCAGGAAATCAAAATTTGACTTACATCCATTCATTTTTCTTTCAGTCTACGGTTTCGTTTTAACTGGAAACAACTATTGCTTTTTAGTCTTTCATGCCAACGTCTAAAGTGTCTGAGCTCCAGGACCATGGATTAGTTTTAAAATTTTCTTTTACACCCGAGCCACGCCGGGCTATACTGCTAGTGGTTTATAATGAGGGTGTTTAAACAATATAAGTTGTTCTGCTTATTATCAGATATTATGGCTTGTTCTATTTAATAAGATAAATAAGTTTAGATATTATGGGTTGTACTGTTTATTTCACTTTTAGAGTCTGTTGAAATTATTATCTAAGTAAAATCCGTTTATATTGGACTACATTCGAGTTTTCAAATTAAACTCACATGCGTATTATTATGTGATGATGCGTATTATATGATGTTGTTACATGACCATCCCGCCATTTCGCATTTGTCTTCTCTGTCAGCAATGAAAACTTGGGTTTATGAAATGAGAAAATTATTTTGTATTTATTTATTTACATTATTTATAATTAGACTCTTATAAGGTTAAGGGAATATTGAAAAGCGGCAATTAGCTCTTCATCAGTTAATATATATTGAGTGCTTTTTGTCAGTTCTGCTAACCGGAAACTATAACGTTAAATTCTTTAAATTTTTACGTATTTTTCTGTTGTCATATATATATATATATATATATATATATATATATATATATATATTATGCTTTCATTACAATTGAGTACTCTCGAGAGGAAAGAAGAGTATTACTTCAACGATTTGTGCATAACTCTCCAGCAATGAATTGAGTTCTTTCGGTGACTGGCGTGTGTATACGCCGCTTATATGTAACACGCTAAAATTCCGTTTCTTTGACACATTCACCTATGGCTTAGGGGTTAGCGAATCTAACTGACATCAAATCGGTAGTGTTTCAATCCCGGCCGAAGACAAGTGGATGTATAGCCACACTGATGAGCTGTGATCCAGCCGAACTGGCTTGTAGGTGGATGACGAATATATATGCATATTTTATTTCGGCATGAAAAATTATTTTAAAAGTGTGTGGTTAAATAATATCGACAAGTTCTTTTAGCAATTTTCTGAAGTTCATATATATTTTTTTAATTGTATTATGTTTCTCCCATTGATTTTGGGTGATGTTATATTCATTTTTAAGGATTGTGCTTTGTGTGTGTTTACTGGAACTAATTTCAAATCACTCATTTAAACGTTCAAACTGGAACCTTTCGGTAATACTTACATACATATATATACAAATAGAAGCTGATGCAGTAGAATTTGCGTTTACATTTTATTGGCTTCACAGTAAAAGGGTGGGACCTATTTGTTAGACAAGTGGTTCGAGTAAATCCATATATAGGGGTCATCAGTGAGTTAAGTTCATTCGAGCAGAAGCCTTAAATTATAAAGAACCGATTGTAAATTTTCATTTTGAATGAGCATTTTGTCACTTATGCATTCAGTTTTTGCAGTTTCCTAAAACTTTTTCTTTTATTCTGGCTAAATGTCACTCTAGAGATAATTATCATGGCTGTTTTTTTGTTAATAGCTTTCAGCACTTTCACGGGGATATGTTAATTTTCTCTGTTAATGTATTTTGTTTTAGTTTCTCGGAGAGGGTTAGTGTACTATTAAGTCAAATTGAATGTTTTTTAATAACGAAAACACAGCCAATTGCTTTGAACACTTTCAAAGTAAGTGATGTTTAATGTGTGTTTGTAAGCAACGATTTTCTTTGAACGTCTACAATTCAGTCAGTTAAGTGCCATACGTAATAAACGCTTGGGCGATCATGTCTCGAAAGTGACATGACTGACTGAGCAGAAGATTATACCGCAGTAGGTTGCCATTGCTTTCTGCGGTAGACTGATTGCCAGCCAATGCTGTAGAACCAAATCTCTCCTATTATTTAACCCATAACTTGAGGGAATATACGGATTAATACCTTTCCCAAGGGTATTTGTGTGTAAGTGAATCCAAAGAATTCAACTGGAATTTGAACTCGGCTCCCTAATTTCGCGTTCCAAGCCGATATCCAGTGCACCACAACGCACATCCGCGTTTGCAATTAGATCTTTGAAAATGACAGTATGTCTCTACATGAGTGCAGTGAATTGAATGTGAGTGCTTAAGTGTTTTCTTATTGAATTAATTTAGATCAAATGGTTATATGTCTGCTTAACTAGCTAATCGTGTGATTAATGTATATGTGTCAGTTCACCTTTATTTTTAGGTTTACAAGCCTTCACCATAATCGCCTATGTTGGTGCGGAACATGGGTTTCATAAGCGTTGCAATACTAGGAAGGTCTGGTGACTGTCGAGCAAGGAAGTTTTTTTCTCGTCTGAATTCATCGTGCGTATATACAAATCTACCATCTATAAGATACAAAACCTATATAATCTATCAACTAACTAAAGCACACAAATTAAAATTGCACACTCGCAAAATCGGATCCAAAACAACTAAAAACATTCGGAAAAATCTCGGACCAAAATATTCACAAGTCAGTGTGAAAAGCAAAATTCTGCATTAAAATTAGATAGTAAATCGGAAATTGGGATAAGATGTCAAAGTTTTTTTTTTATACCATTTCGATCTAGTCACATGACCAGATTCACTACATAAGGACATTTCGTGACCGATCAAAATCAGTCCAGCATGGGAGCGGTCAGCTGACGGACCTTGTGACAATGTAACAAAAAACAAAAAACAAATTTTAGCATAGTCAGAATGGGAGCGGTATCTGATAACATCTTACAATGTAAGGAAGAAACTTCGAGATCAGTCGGTCACGTCTCGCCGACCTTTTTTTCCAATTTTCTTTTCTTCTTTTTTATTACACGTCGCCAAAAAGAACAGCAACAACAACACAACAACAGGACACGATAAGTACTATTTCTTTATTTCTTCTTTCTCACCCGGTCGCCAACCTACCGAAAAAGGGAAATGAACATAAGACTTTACATTCTGCTACTATCATTATGGATATGCGTTGTGGTACAGTGAATATCGGCTCGGAACGAGAAACCGGGGAGCCGAGTTCGAATTCCAGTTGAATCCACTGTATTCACTTACGCGCAAATACCTTTGGGAAAGGTATTAATCCATCTATTTCTTCCAGTTATGGGTTAAATAACAGAACAGACTGGGCTTTATAGCCTTGGTCGGCAACCAGTCTACCGCAGAAAGCAATGGCAACCTATTGCGGGGTAAACTTCTGCCCAGTCAGTCATGTCTCTTTCGAGACATGATCGCTCAATTATGCGCCAGAGACACTTAGCTACTTGCTACGAAACAACCATGAACTCTAAACTTCTGTGGACAATTTAAATGCTTACATTTCTCTTTGAACAATTTTAACTACAAAACTACAATCATTTTCTCTATGAACGTTTTTCTTCTCACAGATATGTTACAGTGTTCAGTTAACAATATTTCACTTATATTTTCCTTCTTACAATTTTGTTATTCTGTTAATAAATTTTGCTTTAATGTAGAAACGAAATATTTTATCCTTCCATATTTTATCATCCAACCTTCAGCCTTTTGATATTTAAATTGTGGGGACTTCGGATATGTTTAGTCAGTCAGTCAGTCAAGTGCCATACGTAATACACGCTTGGGCGATCATGTCTCGAAAGAGACATGACTGACTGGGCAGAAGATTATCCCGCAGTAGGTTGCCATTGCTTTCTCCGGTAGACTGGTTGCCGACCAAGGCTATAGAACACAATCTGTCCTGCTATTTAACCAATAACTGGAAGGAAGAGACGGATTAATACCTTTCCCAAGGGTATTTGAGCGTAAGTGAATACAATGGATTCAACTGGAATTCGAACTCGGCTCCCCGGTTTCTCATTCCGAGTCGATATCCACTGTACCACAACGCACATCCCTGTTTTTTATTTTTTATTTTTTATTTTTTTATTTTTTTTTAATTTTTTATTTTTATTCTTTTATTTTTTTTTCGAAAAAAAAATGTTTGGTACAATGCCAATTTACCAAGTATCATCGAGGACCCTACACACTCCTCCTTGCATTGAATACTGTTGTTATACCAGGTTGGGTGCCCCTGTATTTATCTCGGGGTCCTTGAGAAAATCCAAAGAAGAATCAGTAATGTAATCAATTCCGACCTGGCAGCTCGACTCCAGTCACTTTCTCACCGACGGCATGTGGCCTCCATCTGCCTCTTCTACAAATATCTTCTCGATTTCTGCACCATTGAGCTTCGCTCCCTGGTGTCTTCTCTACACGACTTTACTCGAGCTACTAGACTGGCATCTAGGTCCCACTCTTTCATAGTCAAAACAGTCTACCGTCGTAAGATTGCTTCTCTGTGCCTTTTCTTTAAACCCATTCATGGTAATTTTTCGGATCTTCGTTAGAGTAACTAGACATTTTTAATTTAAGCGTAGTACTAGACTGGCGGCGATATCTCGTTATATTTTTGAGTTGGCTAGATGTACTCGTAAGTTTTTTATTATTTTTTTTTTATAAGCGTTTCACCCCGAGCAAGGCATGTCACTGCCACTACTGCGCAGGGGGCTACGTAGAGTGGAGAAAGGATGATTAAATATAGGAAATGTCAGAGGGTGGGTGATAGGCGGGTAAGGATACCGAGAATGAGGGTTGGGTAGATGAGAGTGTTCTGAGAATAATTGGGAGTTAGTGTGATAGGAGGTGTCTACTGACCCTACATTTAAACACCTGGAGATTGTAACTGTCGGGAAAGCAGACTTGGGGAAGGGAGTTCAACAGGCGCTGCAGCCGGAAGTTTAAGTTCTAGCAATTTTGGCCAGTGGAACTCGCTTTCAGCGCTATGCATTCGAACCAACTTTAATCCGAAAAATATTAAATGCTATGTCAATCACTATCTACTGTCTTCCTGATTATTCATCCCTTTCATATTCTTAATTATTTCACACCCTGTAACCCCTTGTGTATTAGTATTTTAATTCTGCCTTACTTGGCGATAGCAATTAAAAAGTATTTGTGGGCTGGTCGTTTTAATATTCATACTGCTGGATATGTATCACGATTTAATATATGATAAGCATAATTGAATATTGACAGACTTACAATAGAGGGAGTGTTTAGTGGAATACAAAAAAATTACAAATTCAAATGGGAGCATTTTTTCATATAGGTATATAACTGTTACTTCCCTATAATATAATGTTCCTTTGTGACGTTTTCATTGCCTGATATTGGTTATTGTTCAGTTTGACTTATTCCACAGCAGTAAGATGTAATTTATTGTCGCCTTTTTATTTATTTTCTACTCAAAGATGTGGCTGGGTCACTGTAAGCATTATTAGCTCAAATATTTCAACGAACATCCGCGTGGCAGTGCGGAGAGCTGATAACGACTCTTCTTCATAGAAATCGGTCGCGCAACGTCTTGTTTTAATATGTCTTTCTTCTCAATCATTACCGATGTTGATGGAGTTCAATCCGTTCATATTCTGGTGGGGTAAGACCGAAAGTATCAAAGGCCAAAGGGAAAATGGAAAGATTTTTGCAGAAATTTGCTTCTATTTTAATTCTTTTCCGTTCGAGAAAGTTCAGCTGCCTCCAGGAAATGTCGACAGTTGTTTCAGAATTCCATTATGGGTTTTCTTCTGCATTTTGTTTTTTTTTTTCTTATCGAATTCAATTTTTCAATTCTAAACGAGAATTTCTTTTCTTTTAGTCAGCCCCTGAGAGTTTTAATCTCTACCGAGGAAGGATCACTTTCATAATACAGCCTTGATATCTGAATTGATTAACCATTTGACTTGTAAAGGTTAATGGCTGGAACGTACCTCTTGCATTAAGCAATGACCATATAAAGAAGAACGATTTGAGGTCAATATCTTCAACATTCCTCCGTCCGATTTAGAACTATTGTCAAAAGTGCCTTTCTTTCGAGTGACAATATTTCAAGTAGCCTTTTATAAAGGACCCGACAGAAAAAAAAAACTTCCAGATATACTTTCCATACAATGGTAAGACAGTGAAATTTTTCTGGGAGGTCGATGTGAGAGGTATTTCTGTGGTACACTGTATTATAATGTTTGTCGATGGGACAATGTTATACTTATCAATAGAGTAGAATTGTAACAAATATGCAAATCTTTTTGTAGTTCTGCGTATGACGTTAAACTATATACGGCAGTAAGGCTTCTGATTGGGTAGTTTTGAGGAGCGTGGAACCAACTCTTAATTGTTGGTGTTCCCATTTCCATCATGATCCGAGGTGGCAGTACTTTTAAGGGTCCCGGCTAAAGGCAGAGAATGAACTAACTAACAAAAGTCAAAACACGAGGAAATGTTATGGAATGATACGTTATAATGATGAATTTAACCGTTTCATTTTCATCTTTTACATGTTTGTTATATATGTTGGCTTGTGAAATTAAATATTTAATATTTTTCAGTTGACCTAAGGAAAACCTTCTAGTATCAAACAACATTATATTTCTGCGTGTAGATACTTTATTTCAAATAAATTAATTTCGTTTCTTTGCTTTAACCCTGGAACACTAACCATCAATTACAGTTATACCATTACTAATCATGGGCATACCATAGCCGATTTGGAAAATATCAAAAATATATTAAACTATCAGTATAGCCCGGCGTTGCTCGGGTGTAATGAAAGCTTTAAAACTAATCCATGGTCCTGGAGCTCAGACTCTTTGGACGTTGGCACAAAAGACTAAAAAGCAATAGTTGTTTCCAGTCAAAGCGAAACCGTAGATTGAAAGAAAAATGAATGGATGTAAGTTAAATTTTGATTTCCTGGTGTCAATATCAAATAAATATTTTTTCGTCGTAAACTAAATTTTGAAGGCTAAATAAGTCCTCTGCGTAAAGGCTATCATAGCTGAGACTACGAACTACAATTATACCTACTTAGAGCCAAACCCGAAGTAAAAACTAAAATTAAAGGGCTGAAAAAAAATAGAGACATACAGGCAGATAAACAGACACACACACAAACATCTTACCTTTTATATATATACTATCGATTTTCTGCACTATTGTAAGAACTGCAACGTTGAAACTTCTGAATATCGTTTCTTATGTCTTTGTCTATGAGTGTATCAAATTTGATTAAAATCGGACTACTTCTTCTATAACCCTATTTTTTCGATGATCGATTTTCGATATTTATCGGGGGTACCTCGACACAAGAGCTAGCTAAGAACACTCGCAGACGCTTATAGTACAACTGTGTTAATTTTCAATAAAATCGGTTCAGCCGTTTCGGAGTCTATAGGTAACGGATACAGACATACACACAGACACACACACACACACACACACACAGATAAGGTTTCATTTATAAATAAGTTTAGATATAAATCCTTATTTGAAATATTTTACAGGCAGGCACTTCAAAATTTGTACTTTGAGTTAACATTAACAGGAACTGAAAAACATATTATTTAGATAAGAAAATCAGGTACTGAAAATTTATTTAAAATGGACTTAAAATGGCGTTATTTGCGCTGCGTGATATATAACCGGATGTGCGCTGTGGTGCAGTGGATATCGGCTCGGAACGAGAAATCGGGGAGCCGAGTTCGAATTTCAATTGAATTCCTTGCATTCATTTACCTGCAAATACCCTTGGGAAAGGTATTAATCCGTCTATTCCTTCCAGTTATGGGTTAAATAGCAGGACAGATTGGGTTCTATAGCCTTGGTCGGCAACCAGTCTACCGCAGAAAGCAATGGCAATCTACTGCGGGATAATCTTCTGCCCAGTCAATCATGTCTCTTTCGAGACATGATCGCCCAAGTGTGTTTCACGTATGGCACTTAACTGACTGAATATATAACCATGGTTAGTGTTCTCGGGTTAATATTGTCAATCAGTTGTAGAAAAGGGTCGGCTCAGTTTAAATATCGTTTTCCTCATGTTTTATTTTCTTTTAGTCCCACACAAACACAGAAATATATATATATATATCCGCAGACAGATCTGTTTCGCTTTTACACAGTAAGGTTAGACCTAGATTGCTTTTTAACTCAGGATTGGCGTCAGTCGGCGATTCTACTTCTGAGCTATGGGCGCTCGGTAGGCGGAAGCAGATTTTTTAGCGTGTATATTATCATTATACACGCCCAATAGCTGAGAGTGATCTAATTCATTGCTGATGCTAGATGCTAGAGTACTATATATATTTTTAGTGTATCGAGCCAGCAGATAATTTTCTAAACATATACTGTTAAATATAACAGACAATGAATGTCTATTATGTTTAATCATGAGCCGTTCTAAACATTGTATTTTGGCTTTAATTTCAGGTGAAAATAAAGAGAACAATTCACCAACATTTGAATAATTTTTTATTAAGATGTTTCTAAGTTTTCGGCTTACATTAGCCATCTTCAGAGAGGTTACATGGAAGTTAACATAAAAACATCCACCATAAAGACGATTTTATTTAACTTGTGTTGACATAAAACTTTGCTAAGCAACGATAACAGTTACCAAATAACAGACCCAGTTCGTAAATTTGTAAATATTTTGTCTATGATGTCACACCGCGTGAAAGCTCGAAATGTTAACAGAACCATATATTTAAATCTAATGTGTTATGATCAGATTTAAACGTGATTTTATTAAGTGTGGGTTGTTTTAATTTAATGAAGATAGCCTCCAATATCTGAAGGTTCTTTTTACTGTGTATGAATGAGTATTATTGTATTGTTTACTAAAATCTGTCTAATATTACCTACATGGCTATGTTTTTCGAAGAAATGTTGTTTAATTGAACTCTGATCAGAAAGGTGACAGGTAAGTCTACGGGAGAGCGTGGTTGTAGTAAAATCAATATATGTAGTTGGTTTATTATTAGTACCAGAGACACAATCTCTGAACGGGCATGTAAATTGATACACTACATTGATTTTCTATAGAGGATTTAGTTTTAAAACAACTCAAACTTAATAAAATCACGTTTAAATTTTGTCAGAACATATTACATCGCATTTAGTTAAATAGTTCTGTTAACATTTCGAGCTCTCACGCGATGTTTAGAACGGCTCATGATTATACATAAATATTGGGAGGTAATGGATATGGGATATTTTTAGCTAATCTATACCTAGCGGTATCTTTAATTAGATTTAATTATTTGACCTATTTTAAAATTTAAATTTTAAATCTCATATCTTTTTATTCCCTTTAAATTAATAGTAATTTTTTCCCCGAAATATACCTTTTTAAATAAAAGGTCTTTTTTTCTAATACTTCAACGTTTTTAGGAAGTTAGGTTTATTTGAATGTATCTAGCGTCTGTAATAAGAATTTTTTTCTTTCTTTCTCTTCTTTTTTCCCCTCCCTTCCTTTATCTCTTTTACCTCCCACCTCCTTTCCGTTTTGTTTAACCTAATATCAATTCAACACGCCGTCTGTTCAGTTTACTTTACTGTCCTCTTCCCCTTTTTGTGAACCCAGACGATACCATTTTTCCCCTTTTTTTATTTTTTATTTTTTTACAATTCTATCTATGAGTTGAAAAGAGAAAATAGACATAATTTACTTCAAATTATCTCCAGTTTCGGGATAGCATTTGTTGCTGAGGTGATGTGTTATCCCCTTCGGAGATTTCATGCCGAAATGGTCATTCAACATCTTTGAAAAAATTTAATTTGATTTATATTTGCTCTGTAATTTTTATTACATGGAGCTCTCCTCCTGTATCATTTTTTAATATTAAAATTTAATATTTAATATTAATTAGGATCGGGTTTTGGAATTTACCTTCCTGATTTTTCCGCTTGGATTAAAGTATTCAAGTAAATATATATATATATATATATATATATATATATATATCTATATATATATAAATTAAATATATATATGTGTATGTATATACATATATATATGTAGATAGATAGATAGATAGATAGATAAGGGGAAGAAGATATCAGACA
>JBBBDQ010002092.1:312500-522500 GCA_037127315.1 Ascarosepion bandense
GGTTTTTGCTCTGAAAAAGTTTTCAAAACAGTTTCAGCTTATAGTTTCTTTTTGAATATTCTGTAATTTATCTTATACTAGCATCGTAGCCCGGAGTTGCTCGTGCAACTCAGAGCATTTTTGTAGTAGCAGAAGATGCCAATGAGAGGAGTAGATGGAAATCATTTATTGTTTGAAAAAAAAATTGTTTTAAATATTTCTTTTGTTTAAAGATTACGGGGAAAAAATATTCATATTTTTTTGTTGACCAAATGAATTTTCAAAACGTCGGAATAAAAATTAAATATAAAGGCTCATTTTTTTTTTAATAAAAAATGATTTAGTTGCGTTTGACATGTGTGATTTTATTTCTGTGACGTAATTTATCAACCATCTTAAATCTTAGATGTTCTACGGAGCAAATGTAAACAATCGGCTCCATTGGTCAAAAAGTGCGAAAGGGAAATTGCTGAACGTAAACTCAAAAGGTATGTGTCGACCTGGCTTCCCTGTAGATATGTGTACCTAGAAAGCTTTAAATGGCGTAGCTTAAAAAATGTAGGCTTGTATAGGGAACAGTCACACACAGACTCACAGATTGCCTTTTAAGTATATAGATTCTAAAGGCTGATAACAATAAAAATCTATCGGGACTAAATCAATTAAGAATCAAGGAAATTGAATAATCACATTTCATTACCGTATTTGTTTTCTTGAGTTTGGTCTATAAGATATGTCTTTGCATTTACCAAAACAGGTAAATGTCAATGTCATGTTTCGATTATCTGATAAAGTTCTTAGCAAAAAGCGTCTGCGATATAGGTCTTTCCATGTTCCATGTATTCGTAATGGACGAGAGATTTCATATTGCACAGTCATAAATTAACCCCTTTCCTATATTAAGTTCCGTTTTTTTTTGTTTTTTTGTTTTTGCGCAGTTTTCTCATTTTGTGATAACTACTGAATTTTTCGAATTCTGTTGACCTGAAAAAAATATTTTTTTATCAACTGCAACAATACGATGCAAAAAAGAAAAGCTTCCATTCCTGCTTAAAAGACAGCCGCAGATTGTGTAACGTTGATTTTGTTTTTAAGTGAAAGCTTACGAAGAACTCAAAATAACTTTGCATGTTTTTCCCAATTCGCTTAGATGTTTGTGGACGGTTTATCATGTCACTGTCTATTTTTCAAAACCTCAGCTGCCTTGATATGGATCCAATTCAATAGTCGCTTTCCGATGCTCTTCGCTTAAAGCGTGTCGACTTCCAGAGTGAAGCTTGTCAGATGTGTCACAATCATCATTTTAAACATTTTATACAACGGCTGACATTTTACAAGCTTTCGTGGTACCGGCATTCACTTCATAAATGTCTTTAAATTCCACTATAGCCAGAGTAAATATTTGGAATTCATAAAGTAAGCAATAGCAAATAGGTTTCATTTAGAAACTTATAACACTCTGAAATGCGTTATGAATGAGATGCTGTCGTATAGAAGAGACGATAAATTAATTCTACACGCAGTTTTGGACCATTCTATCTTGGTTCTGATATGGTTGATTGACGCAGAAATCATAGCGGTGAGATGCGAAATTAGTACCCAAATGGCTTAAGACTAATTCAATCAAATAAAAAGAATTTAGATTATCAAACAATCGTTGATTTGGAATTGTATAATTATACTAGCAGATGAAATAATTGTTATTTTTTTCTATTGCACTTTTGGTGTCTATTGCCAAAAGCACCTTGCGATTGGTGTCGCTGCACTGGTTTCTTTAGCAAGAACGTTGTTACTGAATGGAGTTGCTAGACCCACACTCTGTTGGTATTGAATTGAAACTTTTCCTTCTAAATTATTTACCAACAAAAGTTAGAGTGCTCAGTCTTCTCTGTTATTAATCACTTCCATTTTTAACGATTATACACTGTTTGTCTCTGTACATTTTTCAGAATGTTCTCCTCATCTTCGTTGCCATACTCACAGAGTTTGGGCCGTTGTACGTTCAGCGCCGCTCTGACTGTAATTTCTGATATATCCCGAGAGGGTATAATCAGGGAAAATAATAGTGCAAGAATAATACTTAACACTGAAGATAGATTATAAGAGATTTATTATACCACGGTACAATAAACCAATAGACATACAAGAACACCAACGAATAGTAACAGGTATAACAATCAAGTAGAACATGTCTCTGCCTAAGACGTATGCGTCCGTCTACTAAAGAATGCTTCTGTCTAGTGACATATGCTTACGTCTAGTGAGGTATGCCTCCGTCTAGTGAATACGTCACTAGACGGAGGCATACGTTCGCTCTAGTCACCGTCTTTTATAGACCGGAACATATCCATTCCGGGGTAGGATAGGATATTCCTCTAGAACAATTTCAAACTGAACCCTTTATTTCGACCACAGGGTAGATTGTTCTAGTTCCACGTACTATGCTTCTTTTAGTGTTCTCAGTATGTGTTATGTCCCTTTAACCTAACTCTCCAAGTTTTTATTCAACTCTACTGTTACCAGGTATTGAACTCGCAACTTTTTAGGTCAAGTCACTGGATTCAACCAACGCTTTTACGTGTGCCCTATGCATTATTTCCTATATTCTTTAGATGGGTTATTGTAATTATTTACACTATTTACACTGTTCGGACTGTTGATTTCATCTTTGTTTCCACATTCACATTTCAGCCGTTGTACACCCCGGCCTTCCTCAGGATCTGTCTATATATCTGACATGAGGTATTGCAATTATTTACATTGTTCAGACTGTTGTCATAATTTTGCTTGTTTCAGACGTTGTATGCTCCGACATCCTTAAGTTGATTAAAATTCCGAATTGGAATGATCTCAAAGACACGTGGATAAAAGTATTGGTTGAATCCAGTGAAAGTTCTGAGTTCAATACCTGGCAACAATCGAGTTGAACAAAAATTTGAAAACGTGAGTTAACGCATACTGAGACATGCGCAATTAGTATGGCATGAAAAACTAGAATATTTACCCGGTGGATAAAAAGGAAAAGGGTTTATTTCAGAAATTTAATCAGTGCGGTGCATGAGTTTATGACGGCTGAAACACTGTAAATATGGCAACTATGATGAGAACAACAGTCTGAACAATGTAAATAGTGTTAATAACTAGATGTAATTATTTAGATATGAGGTGTGGTGCTATAGAGGTGTAACAAGACTTAAAATTTGTGTTTATTTAAAGTGAAGATGTTTATTCAATATGTAAAGAAAAACATAGCAGCATACAGAAAGCTTGTGTCACTTTTACGGACGTCTATTATTTTAATTTAAATACTAAATAATAATAAATAATATAATTTTAATTTCTTCTGGAAAGTGCGACACAGAGATCCGAAGGCAAAGTGGCATGGCAAAAGACGCGTTCCAGAAGCTGAATAAAGTACTAACACACAGGAAAATTTTACTAGAAACAAAGAAAAGAGTGAAGGATTGCGATGTGATGTCAGTTCTTCAATACGACAGTGGATGCTGGATAATATCATCGAAGATGAGGACAAAAACTGAAGCAGCGGAAATGTGGTTCTACAGAAGGATGCTGCTGATATCGTGGACTGAGCATGTAAGCAACGATGAGGTGTTGGAAAAAATGGAAACAAAAAGAAAATTAGTAGTGAGCATCAGGAAGAGACAACTGAAGTTCCTAGGACATACAATAAGGAAGGAGAGCTTGGAGAATCTGATACTGACAGGCCAGATAGAAGGAAAAAGAGACAGAGGAAGGCAGCGGATAGCATATTTGCAGCGCCTGATCAGGTGGATGACGGAACGGGGGTTGCGAGGTGTAAAAGAAGCAAACATACTAAGAGCCACAAATGATAGGGAGACGTGGAGAACCATGATCGCCGACGTCCTGAAGGGACAGGGCACATACAAGAAGAAGTAGTGAAACTAAGTCTTCAATGTCTCTTAGGTGCGTCCGTTCAGCTATTTGGTTCAGAGGTAAGTGAGGATAACAATGGTTTAAATGGTTAAGAGCTCGAGTCAGCTCTGAGCTGAGTTGGAACAACCAAATCATTTACTGCATGAACAGAGCTACCAAAACACGTCTAAACGATGTTATTAGAAATCTTTCTGGAATTGGGGTCATAAAATTGTGCATGTCACTAAAAACCCTTTTTAGTTTTTTTAAAAGTTACTATTTATTTATGCTAGAAATATCACGAATATCTAGTTACTTAACAAAAGCGACTGAGACTTCACAATGTCTTGATAACATATATATGTCAACAGCAGGCAATGTAAGATTCGAAAAAGATATGCAAATATGTCGTTAAATATATATAAAGTTAGAAATCAGGTAATGTAAGTTTTGTAATGATGTATAAATACACGGTATCGGAAGATGAAGATGTGGAGAGCCATAATCACCTCTGTGCTGACGGAAAACTGTGTAAAAAAATATTGAAGTTTGGCGAAATCACAGAGAAATGAATATAACCAAAATCTGCAACAAAGTATATGTGTAATCGACCCCAAGAAATGACGACGAATACGGTCTTTCGAAAATTGGTGTGTTGAATACTGTTGCCATATCTGGTCGAGCGCTTCTTCTATTAATCTCGAGGTTCTTGACAAAATCCGAAAAAGATATGCAATTCAATCCATTCTGAGTTGGCATTTTGACATCAGTAACTTTCTCACCGCCGTGACGTCGCTTCCCTCTGTCTTTTCTACAAATATTTTTTTTAGTGTCCCAACGACATGAATTTGAGCGCCCTACTAGACTGGCATTTAGGTCGCACCATTTTATAGTAGAAGTTATTAAATGCAACCGCCTCTTCTACACCAACAGTTTATATTCCCGCACTTCCTGCTTCTGTAACTCACTTCCGTTTACTTGCTTCCCTGAGAGCTACAATCACTAAAAATTAAATGTTACGTCAATTACCATATTCTATCTTCGTGAATCCTGTTCATATTTTATCCTTTGCTGAATAACAACTCTACCCAATGTTTTCTCTCCCTGTAACCTTCTGCGCAATAGTGGCAATCCTGCCTTGCTTGATTTAGAAAGTAATCTGTTTCAAGTACACGTTAATATCAAATTTAAACCGAGAGTACAAAATTTAAATAGAGAAATGAATCATATTGTGGTATAGGCGTTTTATTTATTTAGAAGCATACAGGAAACTAGAAGCGAAAATTTGAAAATAAGCAAAATAAAAAAAAAAGTGAAAATATATTTTCTTCTGTTTTGTTGAAAAAATATTTTTCAATTAAAAATGAATGCAGAAATATCAAAGAATATCATGTTCAAAGTAATCATATTCAGAATAAGGGCAAAACATCATTTTGAAAAAAAAATGCTTTATTTTGAATTTTAATCAATCTAAAACGTCTTCAACAAATGAATACGGAAAGATATAAAGATGACGTGTATCGTGTTCAGTTAAAACATTACTGTATTGCGCATGTCCTTCTATAAATAAAATGTTCGACAAACATGAACAAACATATCCACTATGACGTAGTGCTAAAAGAACGAGTTTTCCCCTAACACCGGCTTTGTTGTTTTCACTTTTCAGCAATGCTTATTGTTTTTGAAAGCGATGATTACAACTGGAATAAAACCTAAACATATAAAATTCTATTTATAAATTTTCTTTGTTATTGAGAATCGACAACAGATTAATAAACTCTATTTATTTATTAAATTGTTTATTTATACTCTTTATTATATTATTTATTGGAATAGTTTGCAGAACATTGGCTAATTTCCAGCTGATTCCAACTTTATAAAATGTTAAATAATAAGGGTTTTCTTATAGTTGGTTCACATATTAGGTTGTCCCAAAAGTTCGTAAACACTTGCAAAAAATTGAAATTTCACTCGCAAAAACAACAAAAATTATTGCTCAAAATAAAGACCATCATTTTCCAAGACTTTCTGCCATCGATCTGCAAGCTTTCGGGTCTGGTCAAAGTACCATTCAGCCGGCTACAAATGAAATATTTCTTGACACGCTTCCTCGACCTCATCAAACGAGTATATATAAAATATATAAATGGCATCGATCAGCGTCGTCAAGATAGTCAAATGGGAGCAACGAGACGAAACAACTAAAATGTAACTTCAACTTCAAATCGACCCGGACATAGGTAATGTCGCACCTTGTTCTCTTTCTCCTTCTTTCTCATTTTAATTCTTCTTCTCCATCAAAAGGCATTCCTACCAAACAAACACATACATACGTATGTACGCATATACTCTTTCAATAATTGCTACTACCAACAATTTCTACAAATCTTGATACCTTTAACTTTCTAACTGAACATTGATTTCTATAAATTCTTGTTATTCTTTCCTTTTAATAAATTTATATTTAAGCACGATAAAATGTATATTATTATTCTTTCCACTCTTCCACACATGTCCAAAACTTTGTGATGAAAGCCTAGTGATAATTCTGTGATGATAATTCTGGATAAAACTTGTGATCTGTAGGCAGTGCGGTTAAGTATGACACAAGGCCGAATTAGATAAAAATTAACCATCTCCTTACGGCTTCAGTCTAAAGGGTAAAGAAGAAGTGGGACGCTCGTCATTAAGGAATTCCGACGGACAGAATCTATATTTTCTACAAATCTTGATACCTTTAACTTTCTAATGGGGTGGTAATTTGCGGGGTCCGAGTATTTGCCATATAATTTAATTATATTTTATAACAATTGTCCGTTCTCAAATCTATTATCCTTCTTGGTATTATTTTTAACTTAAGTTATTTACCCAGTTTATTTCGATATTGACATTATTCGAGGCCCTTGCAAGGACAGTATTTCGTCTGACCAATATCTTTCTTTATATATATATATTTCATTTTTATTTATTTAAATGTATAAATAAATACTAAAAATTGTATGAAATACATCATTTTTAAAAACACTGAGGAGGCCTAATAATTATGGCCGGTAGTGTAGTTCTTAACACACTTTTCCTCTTACCTCACCCAAACCCCGCTCTGCCATCCATTTGCTCAAGCCAATCAAGTATGCTACGCGTTGCTTGCCCGGCTTCAGTCCAAGGGGTAAATAAGTGGGACGCTCGTCATTAAGGAATTCAGACGGACAGAATCTATATTTTCTACAAATCTTGATACCTTTAACTTTCTAACTGAACATTAATTTCTACGAATTCTTGTTATTCATGCTTTTAATAAAATTCTATTTTATCACGAAAATGTATATTTTTATCCTTTCCACTCTTTTACACATATTTACAACCTTCTGATGGAAACCTTCCGATAATTCTGATGATGATAATTCTGGATAAAACTTTTAATCTGTAGGGAGCTCAGTTATGTATGACACAAGGCCGAACGAAGAAACGTTAACCAGCTCCTTACGGCTTTAATCCAAGTGGTAAAAAAGAAGTCAGAACTTCGTCATTTAGGAATTTACTCTCCTGCTATCTAATCCTTTTACTCTTATGTAGCCCCCTGCATATCAGTGGCGTTACCCGCTTGATCTTTTGCGGTCTAGCTCTACAGGAGTTGCGCTCAGGTGTAGATCAAAATTTTAGAACGCTAACGACATCTTGAAATTTTTCAGAAAGCCAAAATTATGGGCAGAATAATTTATATTATCACCCCACAAGGTCAGGGATCAGTTTATGTATTGAGTATAATATAGAATCGATCACCCCACTTTATATTATCTATATCTATATATGTTGCCCCTCCACCTCTCACCCTAATCTAATAGAGACATTCTACATTGTTATCTTTATCTATAAAATGACGAGGGTGGACGTTTAAGTATTTGCTATGTATATTCTTCATATGTTTTTATTCTTATTATTCCTTAAATTACCCGAGTGAAACCGGATTAAACTGTTAGTTTTACCATATAATAAAATTTATACTATTGTATCAACAGATAGATCATGTAGAGTTAGGCCACTGAAGAGATTCTTTGTGTGCGTTATACACCCCTGAATTTTAAAATTCTTACCTTATATGGAAGTTTACTTCTATCAAGAATGGTAGAAAATAATAATGTCTCAAGCTTTGCTGGGTCTATCCCAGGTAGTACCTTGCATTCGGGACTGAGCTGGGGGCATTATCCGGTGCCTGAGACGTCGCCAATATGGAATGTGTTGAGGGGTAATGACCAATTTTTCTGGGGTGTTGTTGGTAAACTTACTTGAAACGTCAAACTTTTGTCTGATTTGGTAGGAACGTGACCTCATTGAAAAATACAATTCTATTTGAATTTCTTACATTTTATAGAAGTTCACTTCTTTCGAGAAAGGTCGAAAGTAGTATTATCTTAAACTTCGAGTGGGGAACCTCCAGGTAATACATTGAATTCAAGACGTGGAAGGGGTCGTTATCCGGCGCCATGAAGTGTCGACAATAGGTAAAGTGCTGAGGGTAATTAACTATTTTTCAGAGTTATTGCTGCTAAAATCATTAAAACTTCAACCTTTTGTCACGTTTGGTAGCCTCATTAAAAAATGCAGATCATTCTATTTAAAATCTTAAATACTTTCATGGCTTCTGCTCAGACGAACGTAAGTCACTGATGCCTCCTCAACAGGTGTTTACTCGTGCAACCAGAGTGGCAACTGGGTCCCACCCATTCACAGTTAGGTTAGCCAAATGCAAACGACAATTCTACTCCTGCATCTTCTTCTCTCGCACTTCCCGCCTGTGGAACTCGCTCCCATATCCTTGCTTTCCTGACGGCTACAACCTCCAGAAATGTAAATGCAAAGTCAATGCTCATCTACTAACCACTGGACTCTAGCTCTCTCCCCTCCCCTGTATAACCTTCACTTTCTCTCCACCTATGTATCTGTCATCGCACCTGCTTTCTCAGCTTTCTATTGTTCCTTTCTAACTAGTCTGTACTCCTCATTCTTTTCTAATTAATCTTTTTACATTTATGTAACCCCTTGCACATCAGTGGCGTTTCTGCCTTGCTCGGGGTGAAATGATTAAAAAAAAAAATAAAGTTCGCTTCTGTAGAGAAAAGTCGAAATTAATATTATCTCAGTCATCGGTGAGGGTACTAACAGGAAATACCTTGCATTCGGGATGTGACTGGGGTTATCCGGCGCTTGAGGCGTCGTCAAAAGGGGAAATGTTAAAAGGGAATGATCAATTTTTCTGAGGTATTGCCGTTAAACTCACTTCAAATCCGACCTTGTGTCACAATCGGTAGGGACGTGGAGTCATCAAAAAAATACATACTATTCCAGTTTTTCTTTTTTGAATCACTCCCTAAGTGTAAATGTTCGTATAACAAAGTAACAAGAGCTTGATTCAGACTAAAGTATTTTCATACTCTAAGCAATAAAATAGGCTAAGCCAAAACATCACCTTGTGGCTCTTCTGTTCTACTTAAAACTATTTTCTTCTTCTTCTTCTTCTTCTTCTTCTTCTTCTTCTTCTTCTTCTTCTTCTATGTGACGTTTTCATTCAGAACGTAGACGGTCATGGTCTTTCCAAATTTTCCTATTCCTTGTACACTGCCAGCCATAATTATTAAGCTACCCAAGTTTTTTAAAAGAAATGATGTAGTTCATACCACATTTAGTATTTATTGCCTAGTGGATAATTCTAAATAAAAATAATGTTATTATTACTTTGCAAAATTTTACAAAGCAAGAAAGCAAAGATGAACTCGTTCGAATTATTAAATATTTATAAATTCATTTGATGCACATGTTATTTTGCAATATTAACAAAATACCATTCTAGTTTCATTTACAATTATTCACTTGGCAATAAATACTACAAAATAGAATGAAAGACATCATTTATTTATACACTTGGGTGGTCTAATAATTTTGGCCGGTAGTGTAAATGATATTTAACCTGTTTATTATGGTATTAAGACTGTCATAGATTTAAATTTCATTTAATTTCTAATAATTAATTTAAAATTACAATTCCTTAAAATAGTTTTTCGTTTCTTTTTATTTTTTTTATTTTATTTTATTTTTTTTAATCGTCTCACCCAAGCAAGGCATTCCACTGCCACTATAGCGCAGGGGGTTACATAAAGCGATTGGGTATAGGCAATGTCAGAAGGAGGGTGACGACTTAGGATGTACATAAGGAGAGAGTTGAAGAGAGTGGGTGTGAGTTAGTGTGTTAGGAGGTGTCTAGTGACCCTACATTTAAACTCCTGGAGGTTGTAGCAGTCGGGAAAGCAAGCCTGCGGTAAGGAATTCCACAGGCGGGAAGTGCGAGGAAAGAAGCTGTTGGAGTAGAAATTTCGGTTACATTTCATCGGTTTCACTGTAAAAGAGTGGGACTTAGTTGCCAATCTAGTATCTCGTGCAAATTCACATCTAGGGGGCACCAGTGATTTAAGTTCGTCAGAGCAGAAGCCATAAAAGTATTTATAGAATAGGCACAGGGATGCCACGTCACGCTGGTGAGAAAGAGACTGTTAGGCGGTCAGCCAAGTCGGTATCAATCACATTACAGATTCTTCGCTATATTTTGTCAAGAACCCCGAGGAGAATAGAAAGGGCACCCGACCAGATGTGGCAACAGTACTCAATACACGGGTGGATGGTAGATTTATATAAGTGCAGGATAGATTCTGACGGAAAAAATTTCCGGGCCCTGCACAGAGAGCCGACTTTCATAGAAGCGGAGCTAGCAATGGATTCGACGTAGTCATTCCACTTGAGGTCCGCTGAGAGTGTCAGGCCAAGCAGGCGTAGTGTTTTACTCTCTGGGAGGCAAGCCTGTTCCATACTAATGGGAGGGAGGTGCGCTTGTCTGTGGTGGTTAGTGACAACAGCTTCGTTTTGGAAGAATTGAATTTTACGAGCCATTTCTTACCCCAATCCACCACGGATTGGAGGTCCTTTTCACGCTCGGCAGCAAGGTTCGTCTTGTCACCAACATCAAATTTTTGATCGAGGCGAGAGTAAACTGTGGTATCATCAGCGTACATGCCTACTTGTGATCTTATGGCATCGGGGAGATCATTGATATAGATTAGAAAGAGCGTAGGACCTAGGATAGAGCCTTGGGGGACACCCGCGTTTGTTGGGTAGTTCTGGGAGGCATGTCCGTTTAAGACCACCTTCAGTGTGCGGTTAGAGAGGAATGACTGGATTAAGTCCAACGAAAGTTCAGTTTCCGTAGAAGGCCGGCATGCGAATGCTTTCGAATGCTTTATGCGAATGCTGTCGAATGATTTAGAGATATCCAAGGCGACGGTTCGGGTTTCACCATTCTTGTCGAGAGCCTGGTATATATACTAGGTGATGGTCGTTAGCATATCAGCAGTAGATCTGGTGAAACGAAAGCCATACTGTTTGTCCGAGAGGAGCCCGTGGGCTGTGAGATGCTGAATGACCTCGGCATTGATAATGGCTTCGAACACTTTGCCGAAGATCGGAAGAAGGCTGATGGTGCGGTAATTTGCGGGGTCCGAGTATTTGCCATATAATTTAATTATATTTTATAACAATTGTCCGTTCTCAAATCTATTATCCTTCTTGGTATTATTTTTAACTTAAGTTATTTACCCAGTTTATTTCGATATTGACATTATTCGAGGCCCTTGCAAGGACATTATTTCGTCTGACCAATATCTTTCTTTATATATATATATTTCATTTTTATTTATTTAAATGTATAAATAAATACTAAAAATTGTATGAAATACATCATTTTTAAAAACACTGAGGAGGCCTAATAATTATGGCCGGTAGTGTAGTTCTTAACACACTTTTCCTCTTACCTCACCCAAACCCCGCTCTGCCATCCATTTGCTCAAGCCAATCAAGTATGCTACGCGTTGCTTGCCCTTGGCTCTCCTTTCCTCTATCTGTCCCGTGAGTATCAGATTCTCCAAGTCCTCCTTCCTCATTACATGTCCCGAAAACTTCAGCTGTCTTTTTCTGGTGTTAAGTATTATTTTACTTTTAGTTTACAACCTCTCCAAAACCTCATCTTTGGTCACATGTTTGGTCCGTGGTATCCTCAGCAACTTTCTGTAAAACCACATTTCGGTTGCTGGAAGGTTTTCTTTCATCTTAAGTGAGAGTGTGTAGCATTCGTGGACATCACATTACAATCCAGTACTCTCTTCTTTGTTTCCGGCGAAATTTTCCTGACCAGGAAGATCCTCGGAAGCGATAAACATGTACTGCTTTTTTCTGAAACCTGACCACTAACGTACAGCAGACTGCTCAAATGGTTGTATCAGTTGATGGTTGACTAGCTAATTAACTGCGACTCGCATGTTACTGTTTAACTTATGGGCCTTGCATCACTGGATCACGTTTAACTCTGATGCGTTTCAAACTAGTCTGGTACATATATTAACCTTATGATTAGATAAAAGCTCAGATTAGACCTGTACATGAACAATGTGCCTACATAAAAAATGTGTCTAGTGGTACCGTGGATATCAGCTCGGAATGTGAAATCGGAGAGCCCTGTTCGAATTCCTGTTGAATAATCTGCATTCCCTTACGCGCAAATACTCTTGAGAAAAGCGTTAATCCCTATCTACTCCTTCAAGCTACGGGTTAAGTTAGAAGGCACGTTGGTTTCTATAGCCTTGGTCGGCAAACAGTCTATTTCAGAATGAAATGGCAACCTACTGCGGTAAAAACTGTCTCGTCAATCATGGATCAAAGTGACAAGCGTGTTTTACGTAGGGTACTTAAATCACTGACTGAGTGATATGAACACCGGAGATCTGATTAAAGAATAGAGGATCTTGTAAGAAAATAAACCAAGTGAAATTTAATCTTAAAAAATAAATAGAACTGAATGGAAGCAAAATTTGAATAAATCTTACATAAAAAAAATAACACACGAGCATTAACAAAAATCAATAAAACAGATATCATTAGGTAGATAAGATTTAAAAATTGATAAAAGCTAAATAATTTCCTGGGATCAAAAGATTTTGATTCCGATAAAATTAGACAAAAGTCTTATTTTATTTTACGCTAGCAGTATAGCCCGGCGTTGCTCGGGTGCAATGAAAGCTTTAAACTAATCCATGGTCTTGGAGCTCAGACACTTTGGACGTTGGCACGAAAGACTAAAAAGCAATAGTTGTTTCCAGTTAAAACGAAACCGTAGACTGAAAGAAAAATGAATGGATGTAAGTCAAATTTTGATTTCCTGGTATCGATATCAAATAAGTTTTTTTCGTCGTAACCTGAATTTTGAAGGCTAAATAAGTCCTCTGAGCAAATGGAATTATGGCTGAGACTAAGAACTACAATTATACCTACTTAAAGCCAAACCCGAAGCAAAAACTAAAATAAAAGGGCTGAAAAAAATACAGACAGACAGACAGACAGACACACACACATCTTGCCTTTTATATATATATATATATACATATATATATATATATATATATATAGATATATATATATATTATCAAATTTCTGCACTATTGTAAGAACTGCAACCTAGAAACTTCTGAATATCGTTTCTTATGTCTTTGTTTATGAGTGTATCAAATTTGATTAAAATCGGACCACTCCACCTATCACCTGATCTTTTCGATTATCGATTTTCGATATTTATCGGGGGTACCTCGACACAAAACCCTACTAAAACCACTTGCAGACACTTATAGTACAACTGTGTAAATTTTCAAGAAAATCGGTTCTGCCGTTTCTGAGTCTATACGTAACGGACACACACACAGACACACACACACATACACATACATACAAAGTTACATTTATAAATAAGTTTAGATACTTTATTTCTCTGTTCATTTTTAAGCTTGTCCACTTTTATTTTTAAAATTCTGTTTGATTTTTTTTAGATTATTCACAGAATATGAAGTAAATGCATAAAAAACGACATTAAAAATGAAAAATGAGAGAAAAAAATTTTTTTTAAAACAAGTTTCTCTCTCTTTTTCTCTCTTTCTCTTTCTATTATCTCACTTTACAAAAAAAAATTGTCAGTTAAAATAATGTGTTTTATTTGCAGTGTTGGCACCTGGTGGTACATTTGTTTTATCGTTCAATACCTAATATCTGCCAACAGAGTCTAGACACAAAAATGACACGTAATAAAAGTCTTGTTATTTAAAGAAGTATTTCTGTCTTCTGTTCCCCAAATATTTAGTATGGAACGAAAACTGCGCGAAATACTACCAAATTTGCAGTTTCATTTTCGAAAAAAAAATATACACCGTCTGTACCGACGCCCTTAAACTATTTACTTTCAAAATAAAAAATTTGAATAAAAATTAGACTAAAAAATAAATAAATAGTATTTTTTTTTTTTGCTTATCTGCAAATTATAGGTAGCCTTCACGCGATAGATATTGCGAAGTCTAGCTTGAAGCATCGGCAAGAATACTACACGCCTGCTTATAATGCAACTAAGGACCAGAACTGGAAAACTATTTCGAAATGTTTAAATTTAAGAAATATTTGAAGAAAAGTTAAACAACATTATTAATAAATAACTTTACCTTTAGTTTTTTTTTGCAAAAAAATATTACATTTGCTTATAATTTAAATCTTTTAATCGTAAAATAAAATAAAATTCAATAGACATTTTAAAAAGAACTTTTGGAAAGAAAAACAGATTACTCTCGAAAGAATAAACTTTTATCATTAATACATTTGTCTTTATGAATAACAATAGAGAAAATATTAAATTATCTTTATGAGACAAATAATGACCTTTTTAAATATATTTCGCCGTGTTTAAACAAATTCGAGGAAAAAAAGTCTTTGGAAGAAAAGTTTCCGTTTGAAATTTAGCGTAAGAAACCATGATTAAAATTACATTTCCAGAGACTCTTTGTCTATATTTGAAAAGAAGAAAGAACAGAAAAATCGGATTAATAAATTATTTCTTTAAATCAAGTAAATATATGCATTATTCGGTGAAAGCATTCTGCCTTGTCTAGATTTTGTGATTTAATTCTACGCCGTAAAAAAGTTACATTGCGTTACGGGAACTGTGGTAAAAATTAAACAGATTTTTTATGTTAGCAAATGAAGTACAGATTACGCAAAATAATTTGTTCTTACCCATGTGATTATCTAAATAAAACTCGTAGAGAAGAATATAAATTAACTTTTATTATACTACAATTGTAGTATATTATGCTGGATCTATATAAACGACAAGGGACATGCATATATAAAAATATAGTCTTATATTTTTATTTTTCTATTGTGACTGTTGTGTGCAGTAGAGAAGTAGTCGGAAAGAGTTCGTGCATACGAAGAAGCTATCGGGAGTCTTTTGACAGTCTCCGTAACATCAGACTAGACTTTTATATCATTTTAAAATTCCTACATGATGCTTTTTTTCATCTACCGCTGGATATATCTGTTAACCACATTCTTTTCCTTTGTTGATTTTTATCTACGGCCGCATGTATCTGTCAATCATATCCTTGCCGGGCCACCGCTTTCCAAGGCGATTGTCACTATTGTTGACGTTACCTACGACAGGATGTACTGGTTAATTAGATTTGTTGTTCAAGTTAATATATTACAAAATTAGCTTTAATGATAATGTTAAATAAGCATAAAGATAAAAAAGCAGTATTTCTAAATAACATGTTCAGTGAACTTCGCACAAATTTTATTTTGTAAAAACGAAAAACATAAAATTATATTGAAAGTACGAAGGAAAAAAATGTCTTATACATATAATATTTAAATAAGGTAAAGTAATTTCTAATCGAAAAGTAAAAATTTCTTTGAATTTCTTAAACCGGCTACAGCAGCCAACTACCGCATGCCCAAACCAAGAATATATGCGTTGCTCCCAGACTATGACATTTTAATTTAGGCCTCCATTTCTGGTCTTTAGTAGCATTATTTTTATTCCTGGTGCATAGAACGCCATAGCTTGTCATTAGGTAGTCCAATCTTATACAGATAATTGCTAAAGAAACCACATGAGCAAAAGATACAGATTGAAATTGTGATTTAAAAATAATTATGATTTCAAAATAATTTATTTTACATAACATATATGTTTTAAACATAATCTCGTTCTGTTTTATTTAATTTGTGAAAACGAAACTCATATATCGCACATCGTAGAGTAAAATAGTCAATAGGTGTCTCTCAGGCGACTAATGCACTGCTAAACTTCGTAAATATAGAGAGTGCCCATAAAGTCCGTGTGTACTTTAAAACATTATAACTTTATTTGTATTTGGGATAGAAATAATCTGTAAAAAAAATGAACTTGAACAATTAAATTTGAAAAATTATACAGTGTTTCAACAACATGGAGATCCGTGTCACTTTGCTCTGTGTGTTAGACAGTTTCTAAATCAGGAATTTTTTAACAGATGGATCGGAAAGGGTGGACCATTTTATTGGCTTCCACCTTCGCTAGAATTGACTCCACTGGATTTTTTTTTAATGTGAAAACAATTGTGTATGCAACCAAACCTGGTTGATTAGAAGATTTGAAATCTAAGATAACTAATGTGATTTCAGGCATTACTGTGAATCAAATGGCAAATGTTTTCGGTGAACTGCAAAATAGTATTAGTCTTTGAATTGCTAATGATGGAGGACATGTGGAAACTTGAATAAAATTTTAACAAACTTTAGAAAATACAGATCTACTTCTTTCTAAACCTTTTTATAAATTATTTCTATCGCAAATACAAATAAAATTATAAATTTAAGGTGCACACGAACTTTATAGACACCCTGTATATTCGAAAGTACATTAATAAATCCGTAACTTAATCGAAATATTTGTTTTTTAACATAATGTTCTTTATATCAATACAATTAATGAGTCAGTTAAGTGCCATACGTGATACACGCTTGGGCGATCATGTCTCGAAAGAGACATGACTGACTGTGCAGAAGTTTATCTCGCAGTAGGTTGCCATTACTTTCTGTGGTAGACAGGTTGCCGACCAAGGCTATAGAACCCAACCTGTCCTGCTATTTAACCCATAACTGGAAGGAAGAGACGGATTAATACCTTTCCCAAGGGTATTTGCGCGTAAGTGAATACATTGGATTCAATTGGAATTCGAACTCGGCTCCCCGGTTTCTCGTTCCGAGCCGATAATGCGAATTAATCTCAAAATAGAAATTAATTTAAAATGCAGTTACTAACTAACTGACAGGCTCCGTTTATGGATGAATGATTATGTAATCATTCATCCATAAACGGAGACATTTTTTTTAATTGTGTCTCCCCAAGCAAAGCATTTTGCTGCCACTGTTGTGCAGGGGGATACATAGGAGCAATATTATGAAGAGTGAGAGGTTGCAGGGGTTGTCAGGCAGAGAGTAGGAGAGGTAAGAGATTACTGATGAGAGTAGGGAATACGAGGAGGTATGTTATGAGGAGTGAGAGGTTGCAGGGTGTGTCAGGAAGAGAGTAGGAGAGGGAAGTGATTACTGATGAGAGTAGAGAGGACGAGGTGGTATGTTATGAGGAGTGAGAGGTTGCAGGGTGTGTCAGGAAGAGAGTAGGAGAGGGAAGAGATTACTGATGAGAGCAGGGAATACGAGGAGGTATGTTATGAGGAGTGAGAGGTTGCAGGGTGTGTCAGGAAGAGAGTAGGAGAGGGAAGTGATTACTGATGAGAGTAGAGAGGACGAGGTGGTATGTTATGAGATGTGAGAGGTTGCAGGGTGTGTCAGGAAGAGAGTAGGAGAGGGAAGAGATTACTGATGAGAGCAGGGAATACGAGGAGGTATGTTATGAGGAGTGAGAGGTTGCAGGGTGTGTCAGGAAGAGAGTAGGAGAGGGAAGAGGTTACTGATGAGAGTAGGGAATACGAGGTGGTATGTTATGAGGAGTGAAAGGTTGCAGGGGTTGTCAGGCAGAGAGTAGGAGAGGGAAGAGGTTACTGATGAGAGTAGGGAATACGAGGAGGTATGTTATGAGGAGTGAGAGGTTGCAGGGTGTGTCAGGCAGAGAGTAGGAGAGGGAAGAGGTTACTGATGAGAGTAGGGAATACGAGGAGGTATGTTATGAGGAGTGAGAGGTTGCAGGTGTTGTCAGGAAGAGAGTAGGAGAGGGAAGTGATTACTGATGAGAGTAGAGAGAACGAGGTGGTATGTTATGAGGAGTGAGAGGTTGCAGGGTGTGTCAGGAAGAGAGTAGGAGAGGGAAGAGGTTACTGATGAGAGTAGTGTGGACGAGGAGGAATGTTATGAGGAGTGAGAGGTTGCAGGGGTTGTCAGGCAGAGAGTAGGACGAGAGTACTGATGAGAGTGGATGTAGAAAAGCATGAGAGAGAGGATGTAAGTTAGTGTGACAGGCGATGACTCTTGACTTTACATTACAATTCTTGGAGATTGTAACTGTCAGGAAAGCAAGTATGCGGAAGAGAATTCCACAGGCGGGAAGTTCAAGAAAAGAAGCTGCTGGAGTAAAATTTGCATTTACAAGTTATTGGCTTCACAGTAAAAGGGTGGGACCTAGTTGCTAATCTTGGGGCTCGAGGAAATTCGTATATAGGGGGCACCAGTGAGTTAAGTTCATCGGAGCAGAAGCCGTGAAAGTATTTGTAGAAGAGACACAGGGAAGCAACTTTGCGCCGGTTAGAAAGTGACTGTATCCTATCTGCCAAGCCGGGATCGATCACATTACAGATTCTCCGTTGGATCTGGTGAAGGACACCTAAGTAGATAGCAGGAGCACCCGACCAGATATGGCAGCAATACTCAATGCACGGGCGGATGGTAGACAAGAGCCAAAAATGCAAGTACAAATCAGGGATGCCAAACATCAAGAAAGTATGAAAAGTGAATTTTTTTTTAATCAGTTCACCCCAAGCAAGGCATTCCACTGCCCAGGGGGTTACATTGGGGAAAGTGATGAGAAAGAATGGTTAGATATAGGAAATGTCACAATGAGGGTGATAGACGGGTAGGGATACCGAGGATGAGGGTTGGGTAGATGGGAAGAGTGTTTGAGAGAATGGATGCGAGTTAGTGTGTTAGGAGGTGTCAATTGATCTTACATTTAAACTACTGGAGATTGTAGCTGTCGGGGAAGCAAGTATGTGGAAGAGAATTCCACAGACGGGAAGTGCGAGAAAAGAAGCTGTTGGAGTAGAAATTGCGGTTACATTTTTTCGGTTTCACTGTAAAAGGGTGGGACTTAGTTGCTAATGTAGTATCTCGTGCAAATTAATTCCTAGGGGCACTAGTGATCTAAGTTCATCGGGGTAGAAGCCGTGAAAGTATTTATACAAGTGGCACAGGGAAGCCACTTCACGCCGGTGAGAGAGTAACTGCAGCCGGACAGCCAAGTCGGTATCGATCACATTACAGATTCTCTGTTGTATTTTGTCAAGAACCCCGAGGAGAATAGCAGCGACACCCAACCAGATGTGGCAGCTGTATTCAATACACGGGCGGATGGTAGATTTATATATGTGCAGGTTAGATTCAGACGGAAAAAAAACTCTAGGAAGTGTTTTAACAGCAGACGAAAAGTGTGACACTGAAACCTAAACACTAATTAGGATAAGGAAAGTTACCTTCCGAAACATAAACAAAATATTAAGTAACAGGAAATGTTCGCTAGAAACAAACAAAATAAGTTAACTGTTATGTATCAGCGCATATGTCAGGCCACAAAAATCTCCTAAGCCAACCAAACGGAAAAATGAATACAATAATTGTAACCGGTAATATGAAATAATAGAAAAAAAACAATAACAACAAAAATTTGTAATATTAGCTCTGGTAAAAAAAAAGACAACTGAGATATAAATCCCAAAATATTTATACCCTGATGTCCTGAATATTTTCATGTGTGCATGATTAAAAGCGTAGATGAATCCAGTGACTTGACCCAAAAATATGTGCGTTCAAAACAAAAACTTGGAAATTTGTTTAAAAGGGAGATAACTGATATTTCAATATCCTGAAGAGGCGTGGCACGTGAAACTAGAACAATCTACCTTGATAGACGTAATAAAGGGTTTTATCCGAACTGTATTTCAGAGCAGTATCAGAGTGAACAACGACCGAAACATCGTGAATAAGGCAACGAAGATGAGTACAACAATACCTAGTCTTAGAAATAAAGACAAAATGGTCGTTAGTTAAGTTTTGCGCTGTTTTTCGTCTGTTCCCCTTGCTTGCAATATGTTAAAATATATGACTGTGAGTGACACATTTTCTAAACAGTCTTTCCTCATTATATCACCTAGAAATGTCAAGTGTCTGCTTCTGATGCTCTATAGATGTGTACTTTTGTTTCCCTTTTCTTTCTTTATCTTAATATAAATTTGGCTGGATAAACATCAGATTCGTTTGGGTAATCATTTATTTGCTTTATTTATTCACGAAAATTACTAACGACAGATCCTCTGACACAGAAATGACAGAGGAGGAAGGGGAAAATTTCTAGAAAACTGGATTTGCCATGCAATAGGCTACGGCAGGAACAGGCTTACATTTATAACATTTTGTGGGGAAAATGGGGATGTGTTTGGCGCAATGGAGTTAAAATTCCAGGATATTTGAGTTCATTATACATTATATGTATTGTGGTGCAGTGGATATTGGCTTGTACCGAGAAATCGAGGAGCCGAGTTCGAATTCCAGTTAAATTCCTTGCATTCACTTACGCGCAAATACACTTGAGAAAGGTATTAATCTGTCTCTTACCTCCAGCTATGAGTTAAATAACAGAAAAGATTGGGTTTTATAGCTTTGGTCATCAACCAGTCTACCTCAGAAAGTAATGGTACCTACTGTGAGTAATCTTCTGCAAAGTCAGGATGTCTCAAAAGAGACATGATCGCCCGAGCGTGTATCATGTATGGCACTTAACTGACTGACATACATTAATGGCTTTAAAATCTTTATCTTTCTTGTTTTTGTTTTTTTTTTTCTCGAAAAAAACAAAACAATTTACGCTTTGTCGATCAACCAATCTCTGGAGAAGAATTATGAATTAAAAATAAAATACTGATAACGATAATAGGCCGTAAGTTTACATTTCTCAAGAAACACCAATTTATATTGACACACTCATTTCCCAACACACGCCTATCTCTCAAGACACACCCATTTTTAAGACACGCCCATTATTCAAGACACATCCATTTCTCAAATCACATCCATTTCCCAAGAGGCATCAATTTATCAAACGTTCACATTGCTCAAGAACACTAATTTCTCAAGACACACTGATTTCTCCCTATGCACGAATTTTTCAAGACAGACTCATTTCTAAAGACACACCCATTTCCCAAGATACAATACACTCAATTTTAATTAACACTGTTTTATATATATATATATATATATATATATGCATATATATATATATATATATATATATATATATATATATATATATATATATAATATATATATATATATATATATATATATATATATATATATATTATATATATATATATATATAGTAATTTTGTTATTACAATGTATGCATATGTATATATATATATATATATGCATATATATATATATATATATAGTAATTTTGTTATTACAATGTATGCATATGTATATATATATATATATGCATATATATATATATATATATATATATATATATAGTAATTTTGTTATTACAATGTTTTATAAAAGCAAAATATCACTACGCAAAATTTTCATGTTTCAGAACAATACTGTTCTTCTTCAGGTGATATGTTTAAATAAATGGTGAAAATGATTCATTTTTAAAATGTATAGATGAATTCTTGGTTATTTAGAAAATTAGGAGGTGGTAGTTCTTATTCACAATCAAGAACAATGGATAAAAAATAACTGAGATTACAATAACACAATTTGATATTACAATGGGTGCGTTAGACTCTGCGGGGTCTTCCGATCTCATTGGTCTATTTGCACACCGCACACTATGACATGCACACTCATAGGTTTATATAGGGATTATAGATTTATGATAGTACAAAATTTACACATTTTCGAACAGATAAAATAAGAAAAACACATCCTCAGAAAATTCAGAATTTTAAATCTAAAAGTAATAATCAACATTACTTTAAAAATAGTAAACTTCCATGATGTATCACTAGACATAGTAAATGATACTTATCAACCATACAAAAATATAACGACTATCTATTCTACGTCAACCCCAGGTCTAATCATCCCAAAGTATAATAAAACATATACCCTTCTCCATGGAATATAGAATTAGTCAAAACTCTTCTAGTGAAGAAATATTTTATAAAAGTTTTTTATAATAATTCTCTAAAAAATAAACCAGGATATCAATTACATAAAAAAATATAACTATAACAAGAAAAATAAAAATATAAAAATCGTTTGGTATACACCCTCTTTTAACCAAATAGTTAACACCAAATTAGGGCTGAAGTCCCATTAATCTAATTAAGAAACATTTCCCTGTTAATAACTCTCGAAGTAAAATTTTCAGTAAAAATACCCTTAAATTAATTTATAGCTGTACAAATAATCTTGAAAGAATCATTACAGATCATAATAAAATATCTTAATTCAGTAAGTAACAATAACTACCAAAATAATAAAGACAACAATAATACAAACTCATACTATTGTCGAAATCCTAACAATTGCCCACTTGAACATAGGTGTCTAACAAATCAAATTGTAAACCAATGTAATATAACATCAAATTGAACCAACTATTAAAAAGTTTACATTGGATCTACCAAGAACACTTTCAAACAACGTTAGTATATGCACTTAACCTCATTGAAAAACAACACGTATCGAAACTAAATACCCCTTTCAGCGTATTTTTAGAAGTTAAAGAACACAAGCAAAACCTCTAAATCAAATGAAAAATTCTGAAAAAAAAAATTGTTAGTCATTCTACAAATTCTGCTATTTGTTCTTGAGTGAAAAGCTGCAGATTTATGATTCCATAAAAATGGGGAACTATCGAACTGTAGAGATGAATTAACTTTTTATGTAAACATCGAAAATATTTGTCATTAAAATTTAATTAATCATCATGTTTCATTTATTACTTGTGCTCTAATATAACTTAAACAATAAAATTTAAATTACGAAACAAAAATGGCCCATAAAATACAGGTTGGTCTTCTTAACTACAATATATCTATGTATACTAAAACTCTTGTTCACATTCCAACCTAAAACAAATTCCAGCCCCTTTTAAAAAATCGTTAAGTTTAATTAATTGCAATGTTTCATTGACCGCCTATACTCCAGTATAACCAAAAGAAATGACCCACATAATACTTAATTTGATTTTTAGTTTATAATATACCATAATTATCAAAATCCTGATTCTAAACTATACATTCTATTCCCTTTACGTATGAGGAAGTACTAAATCTAATTAAAAAAAAACACACCTGAAGTTCAGCCTGCTGTGAATGATTTAAATAACGTGTTTCCACAATATCTTACCAGACAAAATAATTCTATTTTAATTTATAAAATAAGCTACAATGTTTAGTTGATTATTTATGCTCTAATATAATTTAAAAATTAATAATTATTTTACTAAAATAAATGACCTGCACAATATTTAATTAGTTTTCTTAACGAAAATATACTTTAATATACCATAATTATTAAATCTTATTTATAACATAAATATTCTAGCCCCTTTACTCATAAACAAGTTTAAAAAAATCAAACTTGCTGTTAAAAATTATTTACTTATTTAAGTATTGTGTGGCCCCACTATGTACCTTACATAGACAAAATAATTTTCTTTAAAATCTAATTAATTACAATGTTTCATGTATAACTTATACTCCAAAATAATTTTTAAAAATTGTTTTACTAAAATAAATGACCAACACAAGACTTCATTGTTGTTCTAAATACAATATAACTATGTATACCATAATTATTTAATCCTAATTCTAACCTAAACATTCCAAATTTATTCAATAAAAAAACCTAAAATCCAGCACCCTTTTAAAAAGTAATGTCTACACATTTAAAAAACAACTAAGGTCCCACTGTATATCTTATCCAGACAAAATTAAAAACTGAAATGTCTCGATCCAAACCATCATGCTTCATTTCATAACCCAAATATTAAATCTCCATGATTACATAATTTTATTTTTGAATGAACAATATTGATACACCTAAAGAAGTTTCTCCACCTTCCACTCCCTAATTTTCTAAACAAACATGAACTCATCTTATAGTTAAAAATAAATCATTTTTACCATTTATTTTTACATATCATCTGAAACATGAAAATCTTTGAGTAGTGATATTATGCTTTTATAAAACATTGTAATAACAAAATTACGATATTAAGCTCTACTCGGTATCGAGCACTCTTTATAAAAGTAAATGAATCTATCGAGAACTCAATGTTAGAAACAAACAGAGGATTATAGTAAAAATAAATTAAACTATTTTTTATTAATCCATCAGCAATAATTTATTTCGTCAATATAAATTGACGAAAGAAATTATTACCAATGGGTTTGTAAAAATTATTAATTATGTAATAAATCCATCATTAAATTTGTAAATTTCTCTCCTCGAAAATAAAGAGGCAGCGCCAGCTCAGTTTATTTTCTTTAACACCAGTTACTAAAATTTATTATAACAGTTTATGCAGTGTGTTTACACTTTTACGGTGTCATAATATTTTGTTTTTCTGTAATAATTATGTCGTTGGGTAATGAAGTATATATATATATATATATATATATATATATATATATATATATATCGTTTATTCAATAATGCATTTGAACACTCTCGTCTACTGGAGTGGGTTTACATTGTATATAGCACGCTAAAGCCCACCTTCTTTCATCGAGCGCCCATATCTCAGAGGTAGAATCGCCGACTGATGTCATTTCGGCCTGGTTTTAATCCTGGCTAGAAGCAATCGGGTGTCTAACCGTACTGATGAGCTGTGATGCAGCGAAACAGACCTGTCTGCAGATGACTATATATATTCGTCCTTTCACGCTCGGGGTGAGGTAGTATTATTTTTTTTTGTCTTAATGTAAGATACTTAATAGTAGGTACATCAGTATATGTTGTCATCATTTTAGACGGCATATCGATAAAAATATTTTGCCGCCATTTTTGAAGGGCCTACTCGTAATTTTCATAAAACACACTTATTTCTCACGACAGACCAATTTACTAAGATCCATCTATTTTTCCAAGACGCATCAATTTCAACGAGGCTACAGTCGGTCACTGGTACGCAGATATTCAATATGATATTTAATTATACTTTTGTGTTAACTGATGAGGTGCAAAATGTCAATTTGTATTTGCATTAGGACTGCTGATTTTTACGTATACTAAGGAAATATATTCGTCCATATCTGCTGTTTTATTCGACATTATTAATAAATATCTTCACAATAATGAAAAAAAACAAAAAAAAAACTATTCAGTCTGGGACATTAAAGTGATCCTTTATGTAGCCAGCATTGATCGATCGTTAAATTCTCCAATCTATCATTTCTCATAATGGATAGCAAAATTTACATTTTCCTATTCCATTTAAATTTCCATTTTTACTCTTACTTAGCTTGTGTTTGCTTCAATACTACTAAAACTAGTTTCAATAATAATAATAATAATAATAATAATAATAACAAGAAGAAGAAGAAGAAGAAGAAGACGAAGACGAAGAAGAAGAAGAAGAAGAAGAAGAAGAAGACAAAAAACAAAGAAGAAGACGAAGAAAAAGAAGATGAAAAAGAAGACAAAGAAAGAGAAGACGTAGAATAAGAAAACAAAGAAGACGAAGAAGAAGTAGAAGAAATAGAAGAAAAAAAGACGAAGAAGACAAAAAAGAAGAAAACAACAAAGATCAGGAAGAAGAAGAAGAAATAAAGAAGAACAAGAAGAAGAAGAAGAAGAGGAATGATCAATGAGGTAAAAATGTCAAATATATGAGAAGGGTGTATGAAGAAATCGAATTAAAAAGAGAGATGAGAGAAGATGCAAAAAAAGAAAGAAAAAATAATTTTCTAGTAAAATGATGCTTTGGATATGGAAAAGGTGAGAAAGTAAAAATAGAAAAATTAAACAAAAGGCCTTCATAAGAATAAAATGAATCTCGACATATTGAGAAATAATAATAATAATAATAATAATAAGAAGAAGAAGAAGAAGAAGAAGAAGAAGGCGAGATGAATCAACGCTAGCATGACACATTTCTGCATGGCTGATATCCAGAACGTGCAAGAAAGACCTGATGTTGACAAAGTGAATACTCATCGATGGCTACGAGCATCTGGATTAAAGTCTGAAAGTGGAGCCTTTATTCTTGCAGTGCAAGACCAAAGTCTTTTCACTCGGAACTTTAAGGCAAATATTATACATAATGATGTTGATTTAAAATGTAGGAAAACAATATATCATCTCATCTCAAGATGTTCTGTATTGCCCCTAATGAACATAAAAATCGTCACGATAGAGTGTGGCAATGCTTACGCTGGACAATGAGCAAACACTGGGAAATATGTAGACAAACACTGGTATTAACACCACCCAGCGCCATTTACACCAATCTATGGGATCTTACCATCTACACAGACAGGAAACATAAAGCAAATAAGCTGGAGATTATTGTCAAAAACTAAAAAGAAAAAAACGGACTGTAACATAGCAAGGAATTCGAAAAACTATCAAAATATAAAAGCCTGAAAATTGAAATGGAAAACAATGTAGAAATTGAAAACAGGAATAGTACCAGTGATAATAGGTGTACTTGGAATGATAAAAATGGAACAAAACGACACAATGAAAGTGTTGGGATGCCCGCGCCTATTCGGCTATAATGGACTATTCCATTACTATGTAAAGTAATGGTGGCATCTACGTAGGAGAGTATGCCGATCTGCCGATCGACAAGTCAGTCGTAGACTTCCGGTGACGACCCGGAAGTAACCATTGCTCATACTACGTCTTACGACGGTTGAGACGATTAACCTTTATTCTTGTATTGGATACTAATATCCTTTGTAAACACTATTTTCACGGAATACAACAATTAACCTATTCCTGTTGTTGAGTTATTTATTCTTACTCACGACATAACAGAAAGGATCCCTGGAAACTTCATCTTAAGTGATGAAAAAATTGTCTTGTGAAGTACATCCCGCACAGTAAGACAAAGTTTGTCTATGTAACGCTAGTGATGTTATGAAAGATAGAAAAACCATGAAATATAATCATAACAACACACCATGCCTTGCCTTATGTCTTTCGGCAGACTTGGTAGGTAGTGTGACCATAGGAGAAATCGAATTATGATGAACATGACATGATAATAATAATAACAGTAATAAAAATATAATCATATAGCAGAAAATGAATTTTCTACAAAGAAAGAAAATACTTGAAATAAATCTGCAATTTAAAGCACAAATAAAAACGATATGAAAAGCATTGTAGGTTCTATCGACTAAAAAAGATATCCGGAAGAGGTTTTATAGGGAAACTGAAGAACTGTTATAGTAGTAAAAAAGTCACTGTCTAATGAAGAAGTTCAATTATTTTAGGAGAATATTTAGGGTAAGCAAAGAAATAAAATGCTAATGTAGAGAGGATCAAGCGAGAACATAAAAAATGAAGGATAACCCCGTACAAGAATGGAACGATAAAAGAAGAAGAATATTAGGCAAGCTGTAACAGAACTTCCAAAATAGAAATCCTCAAAAAATGAAAAGATAACCAACTTTTGGCTCTATGATCTGTCACCGGTCCATAGAACTCGTGTCCAAACTTTATCAATGCTAATTAATAACCACAATGAAATTCCAGAATCAATTGTTGCGGGTAGTCGAATACAGAAGTTATATTTGAAAGAAACTTTTTTGAATAATGGGTTTCTGTAGCGTGTTCGTTCGTATACCACACAACAATATAAATTAACCCTCTAGGGCCCTTCGTATCATATTTGATACAGTATTTCCCTATAAGGAAACATTTGGTATTTCCCTATAAGGAAACATTTGGTATCCATTGACTGAGCAGTCAGTACTGCTTTCATTTGAAATTTATAAAATATTTCTCTTAAAAAATTTTTCCGGAAAATATTTCTTTCAAGGCTTGTTTTCATACTGTATCAAATATGATACGAATGGCCCTAGAGGGTTAAATTGAAGGAGACAAGACAAATTGTCATACAAGGAATGACCACAGGAGAATGACTAAAATTTCAACAGTAAAAGAATTTTATATAAACAATAAAACGTACATGCATGGTCGAATAACTCCTTGTTGATAATCACAAGTAAAAAGATTTTCTGAAAGATTGTTCATGAAGAGTATAGTTCAACAAAAGTCAATATTTGAGATTTGGTAGGAAAAATACAATAGACTCTTGCTGCAAGAGAAACTTATCGAAATGTGGGTGTGCGTGTTCGTTGTTTAGGTATATAGAAATAAGTTGCTGAGGGTTATTGGCCTTTACTTGTTGGATTTTTTGTATGAGCGTACTCAGTAACTTGCTTCGTGCAGTAAAGGAATATTCACTCTTTCAAGTTAATTGTAGGAAGAATTTCAACACGGTCGATTGTCGAATAAATGTCATTTTTACGCGGTCGATTGATTAGACACGCGTGGAGGTCATTGGCATCTCTCGGAGTTCACAAGCTGACTGACGCGAATTGAGTTATATTACTACTTATATACATTTGGAATTCTGGAAATCGGCTCCGAAGACGTTTGGCGCGAATGAAGAAATCCATTTCAGTTTTAGAGTGTCTCGACCAATGAAAATGTAAATTTATACGTTCGAAGCGATGATTGGCTAAAAAACTCTTTGTACAAAGAGTCTACATTTTGAGAAAGGTCAGAGAAAGTTTTATGTGGAATATTCCATACAATCTCCTTCTAACAAGGGATAAAACAAATGCTTCAAAAGGTTTTAAGCAAATAACATGTGTATCAACTACACATAAATTGATCGCACCTGTCTTGAATAACTGTACTTATTTTTTCTCGATAAAATCAAAACTCTTTTTCTTAAACAGAAATAATGTCGAAGAGGTTCATATGGTTACAGAGATCAACTACTAATAAATAAAATGCTCCTTGAAAATTGAAAGAAAAAAGGTAGAAATCTCAGGTAGATTACGATAAAGCCTTTGATCGTGTACCACATTCTTGGATCCTTAGAGCTTTGTAAACGCAGGAAGTTTCCTCGGTGATAGTAAATCTCTTTAACTATAGCATGGAACTGTGTAAAGGCTCATTATATATATATGTGGTTATAAATTATAATATAAAAAACACATATGTATATACAAATGTGCCTACTCGTACAATTACATATGCACACATACACACATCCATCCATATCCACTTATAAATATTGCGTTCGCACACTCACATACATATTTATGAAGACCGATCTTATACGCGTATAATTTATACTAACACATATTTACGAAAGTATACTAAATAACTGCACATGTACTCAGAAAATACGCATATATTTACATACTTACAAACGGACACACATATGTCCATACTTACACATATGTACATACAAATGTGTCTATGTGTACACCTAAATATACATACATACACATCAATCCATATCTACATGTAACTATTGTGTGCGCATACGCACATTCATATTTATGAAGACCGTCTTATATACGTATGAAACTAGCACATATTTATGCAAGTATGTTAACAAATGTCACATATCCTCAGAAAATGCGCATATTGCTACATACTTAGAAACGGACATAAACTTACTGCACACTACTGCAATGGCCTTATAATCTAAGGAAAAGATTGTAATCAATTACTGTCATTTCAGTGAGTCGAAATCTGACCGTATGGTGAAAAAAGTAAACTAAAGCATTTGTTTAAATTAATTTACAGAAGGATGTAAGATATAAGAAACACCATACATATACCATTTTATTGAATTTGTTGTCATGATTAAGAGAAAACTGTGTTTGATGAACAGTTTTTGGTAATTATTGTTTTATTTTCATGAGACATTTTTAGTTTCAGCCTCTTTCTATTAATTCTAACTGTTTTTCCGGGACTAAAACCAGCTTAAGCCATATACACTCTTTAGAATGCAAGTAACACTGGCTCAAATGCGTGCATATAACAGTAGTATTTAGATTAATCCAACAGTCAGTGAAGCCTTTAATTTTGAACAATGACTTAACTTTGAGATTCACACATATATCTATGAGTTCATCTTGTAAGTAGGGTTGAGTTTGCATTTCCTAGATTCAAATCAGGTATTCCTCAACCCACTTTTGACTCTCGAGCATTTACCGACCCTCTTTTGACCTCCAGTCATTTATCAACAAGTTTTGATAATTCCATCGACCCCCAGAGGTCAATAATGACCACTTTGGGGAACCCTGCTCTGGGAGATATTGTTCTCCAGGTCAATGTGGCACGCACAAATGAACATCAGTTGCTTAATCATAGAAACTGCTTTGAAGAGAGTCATTTAATGTAAAAGTGACCCTCTAGCAAGATCAAGGGAATATAATTGTGTAAGTGATAGTACTGTTAAATATAGATGTATCTGCTCTCTACCGGCAAGCTGTATATGATGCCGTTTCTTGGGCCATGTTTGTCTAGGTCTAAGCTCAGGCCACTGGGCTACTGTTACACAGTAAGAATCTTGATATGCATCTGTACCAGGTTGCTGTGTACACCGTCAAACATACAAATAATGAACATCCAGCCTAGCGAAGGCCGACAATATAAACACCTTTACTTAAACAAAAATGAACGTGTACAACCCGTGACATAAGAATTGTTTTGTTGGATGATTTACACACCACTAAAGCTAAGAGACATACTAAAGTGAGTGTTACTTGATTAAAAGATAACCGGAGATTAAAAGTGATGTACGAATATTTAATTCACCTAGTGAATATTTAATATTTAATATTATTTAATATTATTTAATATTTAATATTATTTAAACGAATATTTAATTCAATTGTGGCGCAATGGTTATTGGTTTGGAATGAGAAATTGAAAGCCGAGTTGGAATTCTACTTGAATTCGTTGCAATCGATAACGTGCAAATACTCTTGGCAAAGATAATCCACCTTTTCTTTTTTCCAACTATGGGTTGAATAGCAGGAGAGATTGGGTTCTGGTTGGCAACCAGTCTACCGCAGAAAAAATGGCAGCCCACTTAATCATGTATCGAAAGAGATATAATCGCCCTCGAAATGTGGCCTCCTTTTGCCTGTTCTATAAATACTTTCATGGCTTCTGCTCAGACGAACTTAAGTCACTGATGCCTCTTCAACAGGGTTTACTCGTGCAACCAGACTGGCAACTGTGTCCCACCCATTCACAGTCGGGTTAGCCAAATGCAGACGACAATTCTACTCCTGCATCTTCTTCTCTCGCACTTCCCGCCTGTGGAATCGCTCCCGTATTCTTGCTTTCCTGACGGCTACAACCTCCAGAAATTTAAATGCAAAGTCAATACTCATCTACTAACCACTGGACTCTAGCTCTCTCCCCACCCCCGTATAACCTTCCCTTTCTCTCCACCTATGTATCTGTCATCGAACCTGCTTTCTCAGCTTTCTATTGTTCCTTTCTAACTAGTTTGTACTTCTCACTCTTCTCTAATTAATCTTTTCACATTAATGTAGCCCCCTGCACATCAGTGGCGTTTCCGCATTGCTCGGGGTGAAATGATTAAAAGAAAGAAAAGCGTATATCACGTATGGTACTTAACTGACTGACACATATTGCATTCAAATCAATCTGAAGGGCGGATAACATCAAGAGATTACTTTGAGGACAAGTCAACCACGGTGAGATTCGAAACCAGACATAATGGAGTGAACGTCTAACCACTCAACCACAAAAAACGAACATTATAATGAGCGTTCTAAGGCCCATTGCCAATAGCATTATTACCATGATTGTGGTAACTTCTTTCTCTCGTCCAATATAAAACAACCAACTACTTTAATCGAAATTAGGAATTGGAATAAAGACTTCAATTTCTGTTGTACAGTAAAATAATAATTGTCCTGAATTCAGCAACTCATAGAATTCCATGAGGAGTAAAATATGTTTTTTTGTTTTGATGGTTAGAATCTTAGACAAGGGGTGGGGCCTGAAAGGTTATCTCGACCAACCTCTTTTCCACCAAAACAGTATTGCCATGATTAATTTTGAACATCTGCTTTATATTCCAGGTGTTTCTCCTGATAATTTTGTTTGATCAGGCTAAACCTTTCTAAAGACACTTTCAAAATTAATCTGTGAATTCCTCTTCACTTCCTCTCGTAATTATTTATCTCGACCAAAGTCAACAGGAAACAACACACCCACACACACACACGCACACACGCACACACACACACGGTTTTTATAACACATTTCTTCTAAAATAAATTTTAGACGGAAATTTGTCATCTACAAACTAATACCGTACTTTCTTCCAGTAATAGAAGATATTTTGTTTAAGGTACTGTGAATAGATTTTGATTCTATAATTATATCGCTTGTATCAATTTTAATTGTTGATGCTGTCAAAAATCTTAAATTGAATAATTATTTTTATTTGTGGAAGCCTTCTGCGATTCTAAAGCACCAGTGTATAAAATCTATTAAATGGTTGCTTTCTTTCGGACCGAGAGGCTTATTTCGATTGAAGCCGTTTTTAATCATTAGTCAGAAAAATGTGTCAATTTTTACTGTTAGTTTAGATATTTCTAGTTAGATAGCATACACGAAATCCATGTCTGTAGCAGATATCTATATATGTAAAATTATACTCAGTTATAATCCGGGATTAAGAAAAAGATGGTTAAATAATAAAAAAAAACAAAAAAAACAAGAGGAAATATATATTTTACTCGCCAACGCGTTTCGTCCTTTGAAGACGAAATGTATTTTATCTTAAATAACGTATCTATAAATAAAAGTATATTTTCCCTCTTTATACGCACTAATTTCTGAAATCTTTTGTCCATAAATTATAGAAGAAAGAACATGTACTTTTCAATAGGATAACTAAAGGAAATTCTCTCTGCAACCATGACAAGAATTTTATAAAAACTCAGTCTTTTACAACAACAAGAAACGTATTTAAAATTACACACTAGACTAAATAAATTAATTAACAATAGCAAATGGCCCAGGATCGGCAGATAGACTTAGTTACCAACTTATCCAAATTCAATCTATCCGATATACAATTAGAAGCCCTCAGCTTTGGGTAAAAGTTTGCCACCCGATCAAAAAATACGATATAACAGATTTTATAATAAAAAACTACCTCAACAACGACTCTGAATTTACCAAAAGATATATCCAAGGTATAATCACAGCCACATACAAAAAAACAAAAACAAAAAAAAAACAAAAAAAAAAACGAAATCACAATTCCTCGCTGATATTTAACAACCCTAAAGGAATTAAAAACAACAAATATATACACATATTTTCTTCCGACAAGGGTGGGGTAATCGTAATCATGGACAAACACAAATACCAACAAAAATGAAAAAATTTTCATTGATGATGAAAACATTTACGAGAATGTTAATGAAAACAGTATTACAAAAGAGACAAAAATTTATAAGCAGTATCAAAAAATTATTAAAAACAGAAGACGCCTCCTGGCTAAAACTCGTCACATACCATCTAAAAACATCCACACTATACAGACTTCTAAAAACACGCAAACTAGACATACCCATGAAACCTATCATATCTGGAATAGATAGCGCCTCACATAAAATATCTAGCATATTAAAGAAAATATTAACACCACTTCTCAGCACAATCAGTTCATGTCGTATAAAAAATCTGGTGACCTTTTGAACAAATTAAAAAACATAGACATTAAAAACAAACACATGGCAAGTCTAGACATATACTCCTTATACACTAATATTCCTATAGAAACGTGTCTAAATCATTTAAAAACACACTTAACAAAAACAAAAATAAAATTACCTCTCCCAACACAGAAAATTATAAAACTATGCTAACTAATTACTAAACAATATTTCTTCAATTTCAATAACAAAAATTTGGTTTATCTATGGGATCACCTCTCAGCAGCGTTCTCACTTGTTTATTTGTAGGATTTCTACAAAGGGACCGTTTCAAAAACATTTTACCACCAAACCCTTCCTAATTTAGATATATAGACAACTCCCTATTAATATATCCAGAAACTACAAACAAAGCATATCTTGTTAAGAAACTTGACAACAACATACAATAGACTTTACCTTTGTAACTGAATCCAGTCATACACTTTCTTTCCTAGAAATCATATTACACAAAAATATAAACAAAATCCATTTTGACGTCTATAGAGAAGCTACCAGCAAAAATAGGTATGTCCAATAAACGCTGAAAAAACACCATAGTCTGACGGAAAAGGCCTCAAAACTAAATAAAACCACGTTTTCTCGGCAAAATGTTCATGCTATTATTAAGAGGATAAATCAAAGTATTTTTTAATTATTTAAAAAAAAAATTAAATTGTTTCTAACAGGTTCATTTAGTGGTAGAAAGTCTTGTTTTCTCTCATCAGAGCGAGGGATAAATTGACGCGTTTTGTACGTCAAAACGTAATATTACGCAAAGGCTTTTTTTGACTGTGAAAGACACATTAATTTGGAAATTCTTGCAAAAATAAAATAATTGTCAGATTTTGATGAAAGTTTCAGGATTTATTTATTATTGACTGAAATTAGTTCGAAATTATTATTTTTAGAAAATATTGGTAAAAACACATTTTTTACATATGTTACCCACCACCAATTAATTTCCAGAAATATCTAAAAATGCGACTAGGTTTCAACATATAGATAATTTTAATTAAATTCAGGAGTCATTGGGGAATGATAATCAACTGTCTTTTTTCTTCAAAGGCTGCTCATGTTCAGAACATCTGCTCCGAATTGTGAAAACAAAAATGCAATAAAACTATGCCATCTTTTATTTGGATACACTTTTAATTGCTTTTATAAACATAAATTAAAGTGATATCATAGTTTGAATAGAAAAACGTTTTTTTCATTAATAATGAATAATTTTTACAAGAATTGTTTTCATTTTTATTATTTTTTTTTTACTTTTTTATTAAGTAATTTCTGAAAAAATTCAAAATTTTTTAAAAATTTCCTCTTCAGAGGTCTCTCAGATTTTTTTAAAATTAATGTGTGGCGAATATATTTATTAACCGAAAAATCTAAAAGCTTACTCTAAAAAAAGGGTGCTCATTTTTTGTTAAATAATTGATACATTTTAATTTTCTGCATGTTGATTACCCGTGTTTTGTTTGTACGGGTGGCCGTACGCGATGTTTATCATCAAAAGGTCAGTGATTCAAGGGTTGTTCTTCCTTACATGAAAAAAAAAATCCGGACGGACCTGAAGGAGACTACCACCACCTTTAAATTGGTTGTTTTTCATTTTTCTATTTTCAACGCAGTCTTATGGATTATTACAAAAAGTTTCCGATTATAAAAAACAATTGGAAAAATTTCAATACTGAAACAATTTTTTAAGGGGGGGCTCTGCAGCCCCCAATATTTGCTAAAAGAAGAAATATGCATAGAAAATACATTCAAAATCTTACAATACTTATATTACTTCAGTCACAACGCAAGAAGAAAGGCACATAAAATACACAACAGAAACAACATATCAACAATAATAAATTAAACAATAACAGATACATTATACTAGCCACCACTCCATCCACTATCCCAAACAACTTATCACATCTAAAAACACGCAAAGAGTAACAACTACCTCGAAAACTTTTATGGACACGGTTGGATTTAAAAAGGCAGAAACCATAATAACGAACAAGCATACAAACTAAATTACTAAAGTTGTTCCTCAAAGTACATCGGAGAAACAAGTAGAAACCTAACAAAAAACTTATATATGGACATAGAAGAGACATCACAAATAATAATTTAACGAATGCATTAGTTATTCACAGAAGTAAGTTCGACCACAATTTCGACATAAATACTCCACACAAAAGAGAAAACAATTTGTTTAGAAGGAAAATTCACAAGAGTGCTGCCATCCAAGACTACTAAAATATCAATTTATGATTTCCATCATTTTAACATCTTATGTCATTACACTGCACAGGAAATAATTCTATTCAATTATGATCAATGACGTTTATAAAAAAAAAAAAATTTGTGTTAATCTTATGAAAAATTTCGGGCATGTTTTTTTTCAGTTACCAACAATGTTTTGCGTATAGATACGCTATTAAAAAATAAAATTAATTTCGTTTCTTTGCCTTGAAAAAGTCAATCCCAGGAGGAAATGGTAGGCGGGTAAAATATAGTTTTCCTCTGGTCTCCTTTATTCAACCATATATATATATATATATATATATATATATATATATATATATATATTAGGACATTGAATAAATTCTCACTGATATTTATTGTCATCTTCACAAGAATGAAAGTGCTGTTCAGCCAGACCATGTGCCATCGATTGGAGCAAGTGATAATCAGATAGGACAATGACTGGTGAATAAGGCGGATGGGGTTGGAATTCCCATTTAAGAGTTTCCATAGTAGTTTTCACCTGTTTTACAGCATGTGGCTGAACGTTGTAGCATCACTTTCTCGTGTCTCTGCTCGTATAGCGGCATTTTCCTCTTCAATACTCGGCTCAAACACCTCAATTGTAGCTGAGAACAATCTCCCATGATGGTTCCACTCGGTTTGGGCAGCTCATAATAAACTACACCCAGCTGATCCGACCAAATGCAGAGCAGAAGCTTCGAACCATAGATATTCGGCCTTGCTGCCGATGTTGATGAACTGCTGGTTTTGCCCTACGATATTCTACGTTCAGGGTTATTGTAGTGCATCCATTTTTCATCACCTGTCACGATACTATGCAAAAAAACATTCCTTTTTTCCCGTTGAAACAGAACGCCATTCGAAGTCTTTCGGCTTCAACTCGTACGGCATCCAATATCATTGCTTTTGAATCGTTCCTTATGGTTTCAACTTTCAAACATTTTGGAATTGTTGTGCGATTAAGTATTGATTCAGCAAATTCAGGTTTCGCCTGACATGAATCTTTATGAAGTAATGGCTCCAATTCTTGGTTTTCAAATTTTTTCAGTGTGTTCTTTTTCTTTAAAATCATTATTTTTGAAAAGTCTGAACCAATGTCTGCATATTTTCATTTTCGTCGGAGCTTGATTACTGTAAGTCTCAACAAAAATACTATGTGCTTCAGCTGCGAGTTATTTTTTGCATGAAGCAGGGCAATAAAATTACAGGCAAATACAACTCCTTTGGTACGAAATCCGACATGTTCAACGCTACGAAAAACAAACACTTCTGCGAAATCACATACACTGAAGTTCAAGCTTCCTTATGGTTCTTCCTTATAGACGCGTTACCGTCTGAAACTACAAGAATGTAGTTATGTCAACGCCATAGGTCGGAAAACAGCGAGAACTTATTGAAGGTCCTAATAACAACATATATATACATATTAGTCATCCGCATAAAAACCTGTTTTGCCGACGAGACTAAATCGGTATAGTTTCGATCTCGGCCAGAAGCAAGTGGATATGTCTAGCTACACTGACGAGCTGTGATACAGCGAAACAGGCATGTATGTATATATATATATATATATAGAGAGAGAGAGAGAGAGAGCCAGCAATTATTTGTTCAAAGATGTTTGGCTAAAAAGAACCGATAATTTCAAAAAATTTCCACTACCACACAGCCATTACATTGGTTGTTCATAATGGCTGCATTGATGAACAGAACATAAGTTGTAATTCATAACAATAACATAAGCTGTAATTCATAAAGTTTATTCTAAACTTCTAGTACCGTGCTGAAAACCTTATTTGAAAAAATAAAATAAAAATTGAAGACATACTACTGTTTTGTTTAATCAAACATAACTTTTCACACACACACTCACAAATATATATATATATATATATATATATATTTGTTTTCGATTTTGCTGACTGCACAGAAATAGTAAGTTTTAATGTTTAATTTTCGCACCAGAAGGTGTAATACGAAAATCTTTTGTGTTTGTGCGTTAATCTGAGGACAGTGCAGAGGATTCAAAATAATTTGGATCGGTTTAATGTTGATTACGAAAGTATTTGGAGTAATCACTAGTGATATTGGAGGCCATCTACATCAATTCCAAACAACCCACACTTAATAAAATAACGTTTAAATCTGGTCATAACACATTACATTGAATTTTAATATATATTTCTGTTAACATTTCGAGCTATCACGTCATAGAACCGCATTACAAGTTTACGAACTGCGTTTGCTATTTGGTAACTGTTATCGTTGCTTAGCAAAGTTTTATGTCAACCCAAGATAAAATCATATTTGATGGTGGTTGTTTTTATGCTAACGTTTTTGTAATCTCTCTGAAGATGGCTCACGTGAGCCGAAAGCTCAGAACCAACTTAATAAAAAATTTCCAAATATTTGGAGAAGTTTTTGTTTTTAAATTCACCTGAAATTAAAGCCACAATACGATGTTTAGATCTGATTATGATTAAACATAATAGACATTCATTGTCTCTTATATTTAACAGTATATGTTTAGAAAATTATCTGCTGCCTGGATACACTATATATATATATATATATATATATATATATGGCTGCTTACTTTTTTCATAAAATCCATTCGTACTCGAGAATATTCTTCTGTGTATTATAATTGATACGCTGTAAATTTTAAAGATTATTTCTAGGTCCCAAGTACTTTTAATCCTCCTCTGGGATCATCTTCATGAATGCAAGTAGTAGTAATAAAAAACAATAAAATTGTGTTGCTATATATTATTGTAAAGAAAAGCTTAACAGTTATGCTTAGGGTTCTTTATGGATTTTTTGTGTTGTAATATTATCGTCATGCACGTATTAAAAATTGAAAAAAAAACTGTTCTTTTTAGAAACATTTTATGCTATTTCTACAGTATTTGTAGCTGATTTTATTAAATGACGGCTTAAGTTTCTAATGTATTTTGGCTCAACGATTGTAGTTTTAATTTCAGTTTTCTTGGTGCAGGATAGCTCTGTTGTCTAACATTATTTTTTATATTGTGAATGTAGACAAGAATGCTGAAGACCTACAGCAACATTCCTATCTATATTCAGAATATACATTCCTACTGGGGCCAGCAATTGAAGTACCCTCTATTCGGTAGTATGAGATGTAAGACGTGCTAGGGTAACTTGACGTCCGCTGATACCTGTCTGTCGAATGTATTCATTGTGGTCAGTGGTATGAGCGTGTCTTTACTGCTTTTAAATGATAGATTTGATATGGAAGGGTTAAATTTAAAAGCTCATTCCTGCACAAGTCAACAACAGAATGAATGTCATTTTTGAGACCAGCTGCTTCGAAAGAATGATATTTTGAGGCACGGTATTTTATTATTACATTTCTCTTGAATTCAAAGTGATTTTCTCAAGATTGATTATCTTATACTTACAACACTATCTTTAGAAAATATTGTATATAATGAATAAGTGCTTTTGAAAGCTTGAAGGCACTTTCCATATCGGTTGCCTGCTGTTTCGATTAAGCTTCAAACGCTGAACGAATGTCGACATCCAAAGCCTGCAGTAGTACATATATACACAAACGTCAAACAATCACGGATTCTTATTTATGCATCGAAGTAAAATTTTTATGTCATAATATTTGAATTCCTGACATAAAATATTGTTAATGATTTTAATTCTGGTTTTATTTATTCATTACACAATGTCTACAATCTTTGGTAAGTAACACGAATTGCAATTAAATTTGAAGTTATTTTATTTATTTAATTTGAAACTTCTAAATGGTAAGTCTGTAAATTTTGCCAACTATAAGTTTAAAGGCCGAGACATTCTACGTTAAGGCCACACAATACCGGCTCGTTAGAAGGCTATGAATAGGTAATTTTGCGATTGTATTTGGAAATAGGTAAGAATACGAATAAATGCACGTGTCGCTTGCTTTAATAAAACATATTTTTCAGAAATAAGAGCTGTTCTCAGGTGAACCAAGTTAACGATTTTCGCAATGGAGACGTGGACACAAAAATGCTTACACAAAACAACAATGAACAAAAAATGAATAAAGAATGAAAAAATCATATTGATTTTCCAAGCTCCATAAAATATCTATTATTTTAAACTGTTTGATTCCAGTCAACAATGTGGGTATTATAATATGTGAACTTATGACCTTACTTGTCTATTAATAATAATGAATACGCTGGTTGTAATTGGATAACAGTTTTTACTTTATGTAGGTTTGCTAAGAAGTCTATGAGATAGCTTTGTTTAAATTCAAAATTTTGTTATAGTTGTGTAACAACAACTTCTTTTTTGCAACTTTTCCACCTCAGTAGGTGGACGATCAGGAATTTCAACTTATTTCTATCTCCTGTATGCCTCAGCCATGTTTCTTTTATGTGGCCGAAAACATGGCCGAACAAATGTGGGATTCCCTGTTTGGACATCTATTTACACAAACTTGTTTGATCAATTAATCGCTGTTTCTCTTTGTCTTGCTTGCCTTCGATATATCATGTAAATGTTAATCTATGCAGTTCTATTTTCCCATCATGTATACTAGAGATCTATGTGCGTTGTGGTGCAGTGGATATCGACTCGGAACGACAAACCGGGGAGCCGATTTCGAATTCCAGTTGAATTTCTTCCATTCACTTTTGCGCAAATATCCTTGGAAAAGGTATTAATCTGTCACTTCCTTCCAGATATGGGTTAAATAAAATGGCAGATTGGGTTCTATAGCCTTGGCTGACAACCAGTCTACCACAATGGCAACCTACTGCGGAATAATCTTCTGTCCGGTCAGTCATGTCACTTTCGAAACATGATCGCCTAAGTGTGAATATACGTATGGCACTTAACTTACTGATCCTAGAGATTTCAACTGTTCTTTTCTCATTCTAAGCATAAGTGACTTTTTTTATAATCGTGTCGCCCCAAATAAGGCCTAAAGAGTGGCAGGTTACAGGGGGTGTCAGGAAGAGGGTGAAAGAAGGATGAGAATACTGTTTAGAGTGGGGTGAACGGAGAAAGGAGCATGAGAGAGAGGATGCAAGTAAATGAGAGAGAAGATGACTATTGACTTTACATTTGAATTTTTGAAGATTGTAGCTGTCGGGAAAGCAAATAAACGGAAGGGAATTCCACAGGCGGGAAGTAGGAGAAAAGATGGATAGGTGAGCAACCCCGAGGCCACACTTTGCTGCTGTCCGCGCTAGTTTCCTTCCAGTGTATGCTGCAGCTAATATCCGTTTGCCTCTTCTACTCGAGGTCTCTCTTCAACAACATTAATCATGAACAACCATATCTCCGCAAAAAAGCTAAACCAGGCAAGTTAAAATCACCTAAACCTAACATTTCCTTTACTATCATCCGGGATATTCGAACCAACTTCTGTAGCATTGAATCTTTCCTCCACCAAAAGTCTCCTGACATCCTAGTTCTCTCTGAGACTAATCTCAACCCCTCAATTACCTCATCTGGCTTCTCGATTCCTGCCTACCTTCCCCTCTTCAGGAAGGACTCCAATGTCCACATCCATGGGCTTGGTGTTTACGTCAGTGAACGCCTTCCTCTAGTTAGGGTAATCTCTCTTGTTTCCATTTTGCTTAAACCTTCCTTGTTGATCACATTCTCCGTCCATGATATTCCTAACATTCTTCTGTAGAACCACATCACCGTTTCTTTAAATTTCTTCCGCATCGATGATGTGATGTCTCGAATTCTCAGCCAAATAGGATGAATGGTAGTGCAGAGGATTTAAGAAGTATTTTATGTTTTTACTAAAGAACTTTTAACTTGTTTATATTTCTGAGATAAGGTACTCTAATTATTTAGTCTATTTACATTGTTCTGACTGTTGTCATAATCTTTGTTGCCATATTCACGACGTTTCGGCCGAACTTCTTCATGGGATTAAAATTTCGAACGGAACCCTTTATTTCATTCGCTGGGATAGATTGTTCTCAGCATCCTTTATTTCGCCCGTTGTACACTTCGGCCTTCTTCAGGCTCTGTCTATATTTCTGAGATGAGGTATTTTAATTATTTACACTAGTTACTTTGTCCTGAGTGTTGTCATAATCTTTGTTGCCATATTCACGATGTGACGTTTCGGCTTTTGTACGACCAGAAATTCTTCAGGGGATTGGAATTTCCAACTGAACCCTTTATTTCGTACACTGGTGTAGACTGTTCATAATATCTGTTATCACCCTTTAACTGAAATCTCTAACTTTTTTTTCGCATCTGCTGTAACCAGGTATTGAACTCACAACTCTTTGGTCAAGTCACTGGATCCAACCAACACTTTTATTAACAGAGCCATGTGTCCTTGACGATTCATGGAACTAGAACTATCTACCCTGATGAACAAAATAAGGAGTTCTGTTCAAAATTTCATTCACCGGAAGAAGGTCGGAGAGTACAACTGCCGAAATATCGAGAATATAGCAACAAAGAACAGGACAACAGTTTGAACAATGTAAATAGTTTTAATTTTTAATTATGAATTACATAAAATTGTCTGTGTGTGTGTGTCCGTTACCTACAGACTCCGAAACAGCTGAACCGATTTTCTTGAAAGTTTACACAGTTGTACTATAAGCGTCTGCGAGTGTTCTTAGCTAGGTCTTGTGTCGAGGTACCCCCGATAACTAACGAAAATCGGGTTATAGAAGGAGTGGTTCGATTTTAATCAAATTTGATACGCTCATAGACAAAGACATAAGAAACGATATTCAGAAGTTTCAAGGTTGCAGTTCTTACAATAGTGCAGAAAGTTTGATATCGATACCAGGAAATCAAAATTTGACTTACATCCGTTCATTTTTCTTTCAGTCTACGGTTTCGCTTTAACAGGAAACAACTATTGCTCTTTAGTCTTTCGTGCTAACGTCCAAAGAGTCTGAGCTCCAGGACGATGGATTAGTTTTAAAGCTTTCATTACACCCGAGCAACGCCGGGCTATACTGCTAGTACACTATATATGCAACTTTTTAGACCCTGACTCTTCCGATTCAGTGACTGAGAGTTTAATGCAATTTAGTAATCATTATATGTTATATTCTGTATTTTTTCTATTTTACACCGTTTGAGGACAGTTTGCCGAGACAGTACAATTGGTCGGCACTTTAAGTCTTTACAACTTTACAACTTCAAGCTCACATCCAGTTTTTGTCCAGCTAACATTACACACACTATTTTCTACAAAAGTATGATCACACGCGTTCCAAATTCAAATTTGCACATTAGCACTTATTAAGCAATCATCAATGTTATCTCAAACGCCTTTCAAGTTTTCAAAAAGCAGCCAACATAGTCGTGTTTTGCTACAAAATTTAAAAGTTCATTCCAAGAATTGTTTAAAAATTTCTTCCCTCCTATAAATAGAAATGAAAAAAATGGAAATTATATTTATGAACGAATAAAATATATATCAGTTTATTTTCTTTTAGGCATGTCAGATTAAGTAAATTGCAGACATTGTCTGCTTAGTTTTAATAAAATGCATTCGTACTCAGGGATAAACTTTCGCGTATTATAATTGAAAGTTGTAAGAAATGCGCTGTAAATTTGAAAAACTTTTTTTTAACCTTACTTGAGAAATTTGATTTTGTCTTTATACTTCAAAACTTTTTTCAGCGATTTTGATTCATTTCTACGGGTCATTTACTTCTTTTTGTTGTTTCTGAAATATTATTTTTGTAATGATTCGCGGATTTTAAAAAAATCTTTGGCGCGTTTGAAGATAGATAGATAGATATATGATAAAAAGACTAAGATAGATAGATAGATGATAAAAAGACTGAGATAGATAGATAGATAGATAGATAGATAGATAGATAGATAGATAGATAGATAGATAGATAGATAGATAGATAGATAGATAGATAGATAGATAGATAGATAGATAGATAGATAGATAAAAAGATTAAAAAGATAGATAGATAGATAGATAGATAGATAGATAGATAGATAGATAGATATATGATAAAAAGACTCAGATAGATAGATAGATAGATAGATAGATAGATAGATAGATAGATAGATATATGATAAAAAGACTCAGATAGATAGATAGATAGATAGATATATGATAAAAAGACTGAGATAGATAGATAGATAGATAGATAGATAGATAGATAGATAGATGATAAAAAGACAGAGATAGATAGATATATGATAAAAAGACTGAGATAGATAGATAGATAGATAGAAAGATAGATAGATAGATAGATAGATATATGATAAAAAGACTGAGATAAATAGATAGATATATGATAAAAAGACTGAGATAGATAGATAGATAGATAGATATATAATAAAAAGACTGAGATAGATAGATAGATAGATAGATATATGATAAAAAGACTGAGATAGATAGATAGATAGATAGATAGATAGATAGATAGATAGATAGATAGATAGATAGAAAGATAGATAGATAGATATATGATAAAAAGACTGAGATAGATAGATAGATAGATAGATAGATAGATAGATAGATAGATATATGATAAAAAGACAGAGATAGATAGATAGATAGATAGATAGATAGATAGATAGATAGATAGATAGATAGATAGATATATGATAAAAAGACAGATAGATAGATAGATAGATAGATAGATAGATAGATGATAAAAAGATAGATAAAAAGACAGATAGATAGATAGATAGATAGATAGATAGATAGATAGATAGATATATGATAAAAAGACTGAGATAGATAGATAGATAGATAGATAGATAGATAGATATATGATAAAAAGACTGAGATAGATAGATAGATAGATAGATAGATAGATAGATAGATATGATAAAAAGATGAGATAGATAGATAGATAGATAGATAGATAGATAGATAGATAGATAGATAGATAGATAGATACATGATAAAAAGACTGAGATAGATAGATAGATAGATAGATATATGATAAAAAGACTGAGATAGATAGATAGATAGATATATGATAAAAAGACAGAGATAGATAGACAGATAGATAGATAGATAGATAGATAGATAGATAGATAAAAAGATAGATAGATAGATAGATAGATAGATAGATAGATAGATAGATGTTAAAAAGACTGAGATAGATAGATATATGATAACAATACTGAGATAGATAGATAGATAGATAGATAGATATATGTCTGGGTGTGTGTCTTAGGTTTTTATCGTGCTGACCTACCTACAAATGGATTCCTCTACACCTTTATAATATGGCTACCAACTCTGAGTGAAACGTCATTGAGGAGAAGCCACAGAGTGAGTGAATGAGTGAGTCAGGACGCTTGTGAGAGAAAGTATTCTTCAGTCCACGTTTACCTTTGTACTACGTTTTCCGAGAATATACTATTCAATCTTATATCCGAATCCGTGATATCGTTCTATGGAAATTCGGTCATAACACTGGAGACGAAGAATATTTGAACTACAAAGAGAAACCTCTCCCTAAAAATATCAGCAAAATGTTTACGCCATAACAATTGTCACGAAAAATATTCAAATCACAAAGAGAAACCTCTACCTAAAAAATTCAACAATAAAGGTTAAGCCATATCACTAACGACGTCTAAAAGATCCCAGTGTGTTAACCTCAAGTCTGGCGACAAAGAAGTTCGAACCATAGAGAAACGTATACATCAGGTGTTTGTAACACACACAACATCCGACTAAGGAATCGTACGAATTATAGAAAATTAGCAGACAACAGAAATCTCATATTTTCACAAAAAATAACTTCTACAACAGTTGTACGTTAATAACACAACTGATAACTAAAAAAAAGAAATGGACACACCAACCAAATAAACAGGCAACGTAAATACGAAAAAAAACAAAACAAAAAAGACACAGATTCGGACGTCGGATATATTTGAAAGAAGGGAAATGCATAGAAAAAAATAATAACTCAATCCGTTTTTTTTTTAACCAACAACTCAAAAATACTTAAAATCTTTTTACGTTCGACTATGAGGATTAGTCGAACGCTAAAAATGTTCGCTTACTTTTGAGAAAGTTGGGAACAGTGGGCCATAGTGAGATCATTGATTACATTCTTTCGAAGCAAACAAGTAAAGTAGGGTTCGATGTAACAAAACTTTTGACTGAGTTATTTATCCCTTATACATTATTCCACAAAAAGACGGAAGTGTTTTAACTTGTCAAAACGGTACGACGAGGATTATCTTACATTTGCGTCCAGTGTAAATAAGTACTGTGACTATTTTCGATTGGCAGAATTGTCAGCCGACAATTTCAAATACTTAATATTTGCCCAAGTTTTAGTCTTCGCAAAAAACTCGGAGATAAGCCGGAGATTTCTATCAAGACTAGAAAGCGAACCAGGTCTCACACTGCAAAAACTGACTGAAGATTGCCAGCGAGTAATCAGTGTTAAAAGTAATTCCAAAAACATCGAGAAATCAGGCAAATCGTATGTTAGGATAATTAAGTGTAAGGTAAAAAATTACTCCCCTGGAAAAGGTAAAGAAAGCAAAGAGTATGCCCATGAACAATCTAAAAGTAGACGACCCTTTCAGAAACAAAAATTACTTCTACCGAAACAAAATATGTAATAATTGTAGCAAAATTGGCCACAAAAAAGGCGGACTGTAGGAACAACAGAAACAGTCAGGCAAACTAGATCAAACTATATAAGAATCTACGAAAATACGTCGTCGTCAACATTCTAAAAAACAGTTATGCTGCAAATAGATTCTGGCTCGGTTCTCTCAATTATTAATTTTCACACTTGGAGGAAATTATAAAAAACAACGATGAAAAAAGTAAACAAAACAGCTCGTGCAGTAACAATAGACAAAATCAAATTTGAAGATGAGCTAACGCTACTAGTAACACTAAATGGCATCATAAAAAAACTAAAAGTTTTCGTCCATAAAAACTTTAAGAATTTATTTGGAACTGATTAGATGGAGCGGTTTAAGTTGTGGGATGGGACCAACCAATCAACAATTTTTGCCAAAAGGTGGAAAATGCGAATTAAAAGAAAGATTTCCTGAAGTTTTCTCGGCGGGGCTAAAAAAATGTACTAAGACAAAAGCTAGATTCGAGCTGAAAGAAAACGTTCAACCTGTTTTCAAAAAAAAAAAAAAGAAATGTCCCATTTGCATCAGTAGAAAAAATAAACGAAATATTAGACCGACTAGAAAATGCCGGTATTTTGTCCAAAGTGAGTTTTAGCAAATGGACTGCCCCCGTTGGATATGTAAGAAAATGTCCAACCAAATTCGCGCCTGTGCGGATTCCTCAACGAGGCTCTAAAAGATTACCATTATCCAGTGAAACAATCTGTATGCGACCACCTTTGCTGCCATCAAAAACTAGTCGCATATGGCAGTTGGTCGCTCACTAAAGACTCGTGACTCATCCTTCCAACGATCGTATATTTCACTCTCCAGAGTCCAGAATGTACATACTGTTTAGTATTTTGACATGTAATCTATTAAGAAAAAATGAGAACATAAGATGTTCTAACTTTGAGAACAATTAATCAGCACAATTATTTTTTTTAACATTAAAAACGTATTTACAACGCTAACAAAAAATAAAAATTATTTATTCACACTGGTGTCGGTTTAAAAAATCAGTTATTGCAGCCTGTGTGGTGTTTTTTTTGTTTTCTTTTTGATTTGACCACTTCGATTCTAATTTATGGTGTTTTTTATTTCTTATAAAAGATGTACGCTGGAAAAATTTGCGATGTATACGTTTTCAATTTTTTTCTAAATGTGAGTGATGGTAAAAGAGAAATTGGAGTAGATAGATTGAACTATCGCCCGGTTCACACTCCACCCACGTCTATTGAACAGGTGTAGAGGCTCATCCCTTGTTCTCTGTTTAGGATGTGGTTTCCGGATTTCTCTTTTCCAATCTTTTCACTCTTACGTAGCCCCCTGCACACTAGTGGCCTTACCGCCTTGCTCCGGGTGATATGATGAAAAAAAAAATCTGTGATAATATATGGAAAAATAAACAAACATACAAGAAAAAAATGACAACGATCAGGAGAGGGAGATAAAGAGAAAGAGAGAGAGTAAAACGATTGAGAAAAAATAAAGATAATGAAAGAGATAAACTTTGAAAATTTAAATTTGAACATGTCAAATGATATAAATACATGTTAATACAAGACAGCCGCCTTTTGACCACCGCCATTTCAACAAATAATAGAAATTTGACACTTCACTACAATAACAAAACGAGAAAGTGTTTCTGGCATAGATTAAAGGGAAATGAAATCAATTACTAACTTAAATACTCCTAATTTAAAGGTTAGGACTGTACGGCCATAATGAATTTTAGTTAAAGTGGTCGCTAGACCAGTGATTTTTTATTGTTCATGCTGGTCGGTGGTCGCGTTTTGAAAGAGGTCGCTTACTCGGGGTCAATTAACATCAACAAATCGCCCGTGCATATAAAAAAGGTCGTTAATACCAGGTGGTCGCTGACGACGGGTGTCGCATAAACCAGGTTCCATTTTCAATCCTGTCGCAACCAGAATAATATATTGGCTACATTTTGGTTCTATCCTTATTGAAAACACTGACATTTCCTCCTGTTCGTACATACATTGCTACACTAATGCCTCAATATTCACTGATATACATCCACCGTTTTTTAAGCTATAACAGCCTCTCACTACAATACGTTCAATTAATATGGGGCGATTTTTTCTTATTTTTATCAATATATATGACCCAGTTCCTAAACCACATTATACTGCCTGATTATGGTGCATTGAGCACTGAAACTTGATAACTTTTAGTTGCTATTATTATAACAATAATAATAACTAGATATCTATAAATGCTCCACTTCTGTATTGATCACTTTTCATAATAAGTAAATATCAAACTGTTGAATATATGTCCATTAATTTAAAATAACTGGTATCAATCTATCTATCTATCTATCTATCTATCTATCTATCTATCTATCTATCTATCTATCTATGTTGAGGGCTATATATTTATATATACATATATATATATAGATTAATCCTTAAAATCAAATTAGATCTTTTTTAACTAAACCTCTAGTAAAAAATACCTAGTGAGCCAGGCAGACCTACGTAGGTTTACCTAAACGGATCGTCCGAACCCTTTTGACTGAAGAACGTTTAAGAACGTTTTTCCCTTCCTCGTAGATTCGTGAAAGGTTTTGCGACACGGGTATAGTTATGATCTCATTTGTATATACTCATCTACTAACCACTGGGCTCTAGCTCTCTCCCCACCCCTGTATAACCTTCCCTTTCTCTCCACCTATGTATCTGTCATCGCACCTGCTTTCTATTGTTCCTTTCTAACTAGTTTGTACTCCTCACTCTTTTCTAATTAATCTTTTTACATTTATGTAACCCCCTGAACATCAGTGGCATTTCCGCCTTGCTCGGGGTGAGATGATTAAATATATATATATATATATATATATATATATATATATAAATTCTGCATATGCAGGCAATACATTTCTTTCAGGGCATTACCAAATATTATGAAGACAGGCATTTTGTGTATTGATCAGTATTTCAAAATTGCAATTAATCCTTTTGAGAAAAGTAAGAAATTCAGCCAGAAACTGTCTGAATTAAAATCTGAGAGGAGAGTATATGACACTTGCTTTCGACTTTGTGAAGTCATTATAACTGTAGGTAGAGACAAATGAGATGGGTGAAAACTTATATTTATATTTATTTATAAACACTGCCTAAAAAGTAAAATATATGTGAAGCCTGCTTAATGAATGAAAATCAAACATCAAATCAATAACACAAAAGTAAGAATTACAAACATTCTTTTGACAATATGTATCAATCTCTGATTTAAGTATAAAAGCGAATCATGTTAGAACTATAAGCGTTTTTATTTGTTGATTATCATATCATTGTGTCAGATTCCGGCCCATCGTATTTGATCCCATTTGATTCACACGCACGCACGCCCATACGAGCACATCTCTCATATATATATATATATATATATATATATATATATATATATATTAAATTTGAAATATACATATTGGGCTACACACATGTATAATAATATTATTCAGGTGATAAGAAAACAGTAGTCAGTGTAATATAAAGTGAGCTATTATTTATATTCTAATAAATATACATTTTTCTACGCGGATGGCACGACTCTGAGTTTCATACGTTATGCAATCATGAGGTACAGAAAAGAAACTGACAGCAAGATAAATGCATTACCTAAAGAACTGTGTTCTTTTTCCGCCCAATTTCGTAAATGTCTCTAAAATATAGTTATAGGTCCGGTTTACATTAGAATCAGAAAAGTTGACTTTGATTGGGTTTACACCAAAGTCTGCATGTATCCTACAAGAATGTGATATCAGTTGTGTGAGAGTTCTTTTTTTTTGCAGGGGACTGTATAATAACACTACCCAACAAGGGAATCGCATTAACACATTCTTAGTTAATTTCTTTTCTTGTACTTTCCACCTGAGTAACTCCCTTCCGTTTCATTGCTTCACTGATAACCACAAGTAAAAAGTCACATTAATCACTATCTTTTGTTTTCATTAAACCATTTCATATATTATCCTTTCCTCAAACCTTGCTCTGCTCAATTTTTTCTTTCAATTTCTTTTCCAGTAAACCCCTGTGTACTAGTTGAATTAACTCCTTGTTTGGGGTAAAAAGATTTAAAATTTTAATTGTCCATTCTGGTTACCATTGTGACTATTCTTGTTTCACCCAGTTTTGTAAATAATTTGACTGGTCAGGCGACTAGGAAATTGACGCAAAGACTCACGCCAGACCAGTGATTAATCCGGTTTCATTTAAGCATACACGGAGACCTATTAGACCTTCTCCGTAACAAACGTGTTATTAATAAAAAAAGATAATAATTTACTAATGAATTAATCATTAATTAAAAAAGAAGAAAACCCAACACTCAATAATATCAACTAAGAACACGATAACAACGTCCTTTGCATGTTCGGAACATACACACTACATACATAAAACTACATACATAAAACTACATACATAAAACTACATACATTCAGTTACACGTAAAATGAAATCTTACCTCGATAATGTGTATAGATATAGCTGAAAGCGCTTGAAGAAACAAAACATTCGGAAAATTTTTATATAATTTATGTCCTGAAATGTAAAAAAACATAGATCACATGGAATATTATATAACCACAATACGTTTTCTGTCACTTTTAATGAAACCTTCATATATATATATATATATATATATATATATATATATTCCATTTTTAAACGAGTTATTTGGCTACCCAGATATCTACCATGAGTGGTGTTTTCTGGCGATTTTTAATAACTTTTAATTCAAGAGTTATTAAAAATCGCCTGAAGACACCACTCATGGTAGAAACCTGGGTAGTGAAATAACGCGTTTAAAAATGGAAAATATTCAAAAGTCCTACAATATAATTGTACCAAACGCTTTTTAATACAAATGTGTACTGGTTATATATATATATATATATATATATATATATATATATATATATATATATATATATATATAAACGTGATTATATGTAGTTATACACGTCTCGAAAACCTTCCTCGAAACCTTTCGAACGAAGGAAAAAAATGTTTTTAAAAAGAAAAAAAGAAAGCGCTTTGGACATGAAAGTCTGTAACAAGTGTTCAGACGGAAATCAGCAGGAAACCCAAAGAAAAAAGAAAATACCCGACACGAATAACCATCTAACAAAAAGCTCCCATATACAAAGGTAGAGCGAACTTAACAGAACCTAATGAGCCAGAAGAACCTACCTAGGTTCATCCTAAACGGATCATCAGTGAAAGCTGGCTAAAGAGGCAAAGAAAAATCCACATATAAAAAGGTGACAAAGACAACCCCACGTGACCAGGTAATGGAAGAAACTATTTAAGACAAGGGAAGGGGAGATTTGACACTTTTATTACTTTTAATATTTAATTTTTAATTTTCAGGGAGTGGGTTACCTGGTCACGTGGGGTTGTCTTAGTCACCTTTTTATATGTCGTTTTTTCTTTGCCTCTTTTGCCAGCTTTCACTGATGATCTGTTTAGGAGAAACCTAGGTAGGTTCGTCATGTTCATTATGTGCTATTATATATATATATATATATATATATATATATATATATATATATATATGCAGGTTTCATTATAATATTTTATTTTATCTAAGTTCTTTACCACCCAAATATATGCATTTTTTATCAGTTGCCTTTCAATTGTAATTGTCATTCCGAAAAGTGAATTCCCACGTTTACTCCCTTAGCGCATAAAACCAATTATTTCGGTGGACATAGTGAATCAGCGAGCGTGCTACCATAGAAATGAATTCAGAACACCCGCTGCTCTATAGTCAGTGTCTTTCAATTCCGTAGCTACATTTTGCTTTTTATTAATGATACTTGTATGAGATGAATGAATATTAATTCACTTGCAGAGTAAAATAGAAACCGTAAGGTACCCCCCATTAATATTGTAGCAGAAGTTAAAACGCTTAAAGATATAGTTAAATGCGATAGGATTTTTTTCTGCTATGGGAGAGAATTCAAGAACACATGATCGCATCATCGACACTCTCTTGAAATGTTTAGGACTAGCGTCAGAATTTCAGAAAAGATGACAAAAGAATTGGCAATAATTTTAACAAAAGCTGATTAAATTATATAGAAAATGACAACAACGATTATTATTAATCTTTTATGCCATTCCTGCATTGATCCAATTTGAGCGTCTGTGCAAATAGATATTCCAAGAAGCGCATATTGGCGGAACACGTTCGATTATACAAGGCTATTAGCCTTCGAAAATATAACATAAATAGTACAATTGATAAACTGTCGTTTAAATTACGAAAAAATGAAAATAACACTGACACCTTATTTTAAAATATATATTTACCAAAATGGCTCTAAAATATCTTGAAACACTAAAGAGTAAATTTATTCAAAAATATCGTAATTAGTTTCAGTGACAACTTCGGAAATCTCCTGCAACTCTTTCTGGCGGTTTCTTTGTTCACGTTGGTGAATGCTGCCATAATCCTTTCCTTCCGTTCATAATTGGTGTTACAAGGTGTTGGTCACTTGCTCAACTGTGCTCTACACATAATAGTCAAGAAGATTGCATAGTGGAAATTGTTTGCAAGTATTTTTGTTTGTTTTAGAAATATGAAACTTAAAATTCTGGCTTTGTTTCTGAGATCAACTAAAGCTGCAATTTTAGTCATTTCCAGACTCACACACTAAAAGTTTTGTTAAAACTAAATGCAGATTCTGTGACAAATATCCAGAAACAATTGACCATCTTGTGTAAGGTTGTACAGTGTTAACACCTACTGAATACAAATTTCGGCATGATAAAGTGGGCCAATATCTAAACTGGAAAATATGCCACTCTTACCTGAAGGAAACTGCAAAAAGCTAGTGTGAACATCACCCAGACCCCGTTACAGAGATAAAACCCCGTAACCATTTTTTAAATTTTACAATAACCACAGACAGAGCAATCAAAGATATTCGCCAAATCATCGTGATCAAAGACCATAAAAACAGAATGTGCATTCGTATTGCCATGGCAGTTCATGCAGATTACGATGTTGCTTTTAAGATTTTTAAAATCTATCAAAACACAAAAATCTTGGAATAGAAATCTCTATTTTTGTAACTTCTACTCCAACAGTTTCTTTCCTCGCACTTGTGGAATTCTCTTTCACACGATTGCTTCCCCGACGGCTACAATCTCCAGGAGTTTAAATGTAAGGTCAATAGACACCTCCTAACATACTAACCTGCTCCCATTCTATCAAACATTCTTCCCATCTGCCCAACCCTCATCCTCGGTACCCTTACTCATCTGTCACCTTCCTCCTGACTTTCCCTATGTCTAACCACTCCTTCTGTTTACCTTCCCCTATGTAGCCCCATGCGCAATAGTGGCAGTGGAATGCCTTGCTTGGGGTGAGATGATTAAAAAAAATAAATCTCAAAAATAATGCACATGGGAATATCAATAACTCGTTTTGTGGTTGGATCCCCTGGGGTGATTGGATAAGGTTACGATAGTCTCATTGAAAGGGTTCTTGATAGCACAATAACTTTAAACAATATAATTTTTTTTTATTCAATAGCCCAGCTCACGTATTACGAATTACTTTATCTATATGTGATATAAGTTTTTTTTTTTCAAATGAAATATTTAGTGGGAAATGTCATGAAGCTATTTCTGAACTTGGGTCTCTGCTTGGGATCCGGAAGGAAAAGTCTGTACAACATAAATTAATAATAATAATAATAATAATAATAATAATAATAATAATTTTATTTTGATTATATTTTATTTGTTAGTCCCAATATACGGGTTAAATAGTAGTTAAATGTTTATAGACTCAGATATAAATGATTAACAGTTACCTCATCGTACCTCGTATATACCTCAAACGAAAGTGACAAATTTACCTATCCCAGAAAAAAACAAAAAACAGATGTCAATAAAATCAAACATCAGTGTTGTTTCTGCATCTGTTGACGACCCCAGTTAAATTTTTTAAACTAAAATAAAAATCTAATACTGAACACCGTAAATTGTTTGACTAAATGAAAAGTCTTCTATATTAAGTAAATTTTTGCAAACTCAAACTTGCGCGACAATATTTAACCATTCTTAAACCATGTAAACGCTCATCAACTCAAATAGGAATGGCATACATTTACTTATTCTCGAATGAAATAAATACTTATAGATTCAAATAAAAAGTAATGATTGAATTCAAAATTAAATATCCCCAAAATCTAACATGTCGTAAAATCAGTAAATCCATCCCGATAAAAACAAATGAAAATTTCGATCCTATTCTAATATAATTAATTGAACTTAGAAAATCGTATAGACAAAGGCAGATAGCAAAATGATGAGTGTACATTGTCAAAATACAGAAAACAAAATAAATATTTGCTTAGCATGTTTCTGCTAAAACCTGAAAGAAGTAACTGATTCAAAACAAAAAATCTCCTCGTGTGTTCATTATTGCAACGATCTTATTAAATACATATCATATCTGTTTAGGTACTGTAATTATTTACTTTGTTCGACCTGCTGTCCTCATTGTTGTTGCAATATTCACGATGATTCGGCCGTTGTACGCTCCGGCCTTTCTCATGTGTTTCGTATTTCGAACCGCACCCTTTATTTCGTCCACCGGGGTATATTGATCTTGTTCAACGTGTCTTGTCCAGAAATTCAGTTTCAGTTATTTCAGCACAACTTTACAACAACACATGGCTCATAGGATAAGAGCGTTGGTTTGTGTTGATACCGACCAAGCAAAAGCGAACAAACCGGATGTTGGCTCTATGCCGACCAGAAAGCTAATGAATAAAAATCATTTCCGCGCAAGTGGATCAGCGCAGATGTTCCGGTTAAAAAATAAAAATTAATCAAATATCAAATTACCATTTCGTGAGCCTACGCGAATTTTATTTACCAGCCAATGGGAAGCCCATGGGAATCAAATACAAGGATGAAATTCGAAACGAACTGCGTTTTGATCCAAAAGGCAAATATAAAATGCCGAGACAAAAGGCACCCAGATAGACTTACGGTGATGGGAGAATGTAATTAATATCCCCTTGACTTAAGTCAAGCGGCTACTTAACATTCGCCTCCCTTAACCTATCATAATTTCTTCCCTGTCTCAAAAGTACTTATTGAAGTACTTATTGATTTCTTCAAGGACATTCCTCAAAAGTACTTAGTAACTTGCTGACCTTAGAAGTGGCAACTCCTAAATGAACATTCTTTAACGACAAGACGCTTCCACATTCCTAAGCCTTTATCTCTTTCAGCTCATCATTATTTTCTATGAATTCTTTTACCTCCGTTGGACTTATATTCAAGTATTATTTTAATTGTAAAAACATTAATTGAAATGTATATATATATATATATATATATATATATATATATATATATATATATATATATATAAATGTTATTTTATGCTCAAATTGTCTTTCTTGATTTTATAATCATTTTATGAATTATAGTGGGCTATCTTCCCACAAGGCCAAATTCTGTTAGCCTGCTACGGTATACTACTACCCTTCGCTAGAGCGGAATCCTACTACTACTACTAGGAAAGAATAAATAAGATAAGATACCCCGCTATAGGTTAAAGTCACCTACTGAATGACCCAATGAGTTGTGAGTTCAATTGTTGTTGCAATATTTACGATGATTCGGCTGTTGTACGCTCCGGCCTTTTTCATGTGTTTCGTATTTCGGACAGCACCCTTTATTTCGTCCACCGGGGTATATTGTTGGTGTTCTACGTGTCTTGTCCAGAAAATTCAGTTTCAGTTATTTCAGCCCACCTTTACAACGACACATGGCTCATAGGATAAAAGCGTTGGTTAAAGTCACCTACTGAATGAACCAATGAGTTGTGAGTTCAATACTTAGATACAGCAAAGGTGAATAAAAAACTGACAGAATTGTGTTACTTGTGCATATCTCAACTTTGTTCTTCAATTATAAGAACTCCTTTTTGCTTTACTATACACAAAATGTCCCTTTCATTGATCTTAATTTCTCAAATTGACTGAGAATACCTCTTACGACATGGTACATAGTAAGATACAATCAATCATCAAAACCCCAAAATGTATTTCTCTTTCTCTACCCGTAATATCTGAAGAGGAAAGGGCTGATGGTGCGATTGATCTGAGACCTCGTCAGAATGGCAAATAAATAAAAGGCCCCGGAGAGTGCAGTTCTGATGAAACGAACGTTGTTTTCCTTCATGTTTCGATGCTTGCCTCACGAAAGATGGAAAAATTAGATTGATTATTTATTTTAATTTTGCTGAAAAGTCTCGATGCTTTGCACAAACACAAGAGGAAACACGCAAAGGCTTTGATATAAAAAAAAATCTTTTATAACGCTGCTGAGTTGAAGGATTGGTTCTTTGAGGCCGGACGAAACGAGCAGCATTCTCCCTTACCACTTCCATATATATTTTAACATCAATAAGATTGTTTTTTTTTCTTCATCTATTTATGTTTTATACCGACCCGTGATTCAATACAACTTATTCACGCTTCGTGAGTTAAGATCTTTCTAGATTATTGCGTTTTACCATATTTATTGTGAACTACCACAGTTAGCTTACACTGATTCAAGACCTTCAGAAGTAATTTGGTTATACGAACAATTAATTACTTTCAACACGGTGATAACCAAATGGTTATTCGAAAAGACTAATTTGGCATAGGGACTGAAAAACAGAGCTCATTTAAAATTTTATTTTATAATCAATGTAAGGTTGGCGTTAAAATCTGCACTCCACCAGCTGCAGAGAAGGCTGACATGTTACTGCTGCAGGACTAAAATAAGACCTGTCAATGAGGTTCTTATAAGAGCCGACACACACACACACACACACACACACACACACACACACACACACACACACACACACACACATATATATATATATATATATATATATATATATATATGCTAATGTTGTAATGATGCCTATTTGTAAAGTTACTAATGTTTCTATAGTTTACTAGTAGAAAGGCATTTTAAGCAAGAAGATTCTTTATCCTAAAGTGATTATATGAATATATTGCTGGACTAGAGATAGCTTTTTTTTAACCCTGGAACTTTGGTAGTGTTAAATGCATATATTTATATCGTCCGTGCATATAAAAACGGTCGTTAATAACAGGTGTTCGCTGGCGACTGTGGTCGTATACAACAGGTTATATTGTTCAATCTTGTCGCAACTAGAATAATATATTGGCTACATTCTGGTTCTATCCTTAATGAAAAAACTGACATTTCCTCCTGTTTATACATACATTGATACATTAACGTCTCAATATTCATTGATATACATCCACCGTTTTTTAATCTATAATTATCTCTCACTACAATACGTTCAACTAATATGGGGTGATTTTTTCTTATTTTTATCAATATATATGACCCAGTTCCTAAATCACATTTTACTGCTTGACGATGGCGCATTGAGCACTGAAACTTGATAACTTTTAGTTGCTATTATTATAACAATAATAACCACTGGCCTCTAGTTCTCTCCCCTCCCCTGTATAACCTTCCCTTTCTCTCCACCTATGTATCTGTCATCGCACCTGCTTTCTCAGCTTTCTATTGTTCCTTGCTAACTAGTTTGTACTCCTCATTCATTTCTAATTAATCTTTTTACATTTATGTAACCCTCTGCACATCAGTGGCGTTTCCGCCTTGCTCGGGGTGAAATGATTAAAAAAAACAAAAAAAACTATGTATCTATAAATGCTCCACTTCTGTATTGAACACTTTTGATAAAAAGTAAATATCAAACTGTGGAATATATATCCATTAGTTTAAGAAATTTTAAACTTAAAATTCTGGCTTTGTTTCTGAGAGTAACTGAAGCTGCAATTTTAGTCATTTCCAGTCATAACCGATATCTATCTATCTATCTATCTATCTATCTATCTATCTATCTGGATATATATATATATATATATATTAGGATCAGACTTGAATGTCAACTTTTCTAGATATCGTGTTTCGATAAACAAAATAACGAAAAACGTGGTATAATTAGACTACCGTAATGTCTAACTCGGGCGACAGTACAAGGCCTTGTAATACCATTTCTCAAATCATTAGAACAAGGAACTCTTTGTCAGACAGAAGCTAACTTGTTTTCTGAGAGATTTATTCCTATTTTACTTTTTTCAACAAAAACTGAGCTATGTATGGATGCATGTAACTGCAGGACTCACTAAGTGAGACGAACAAACATTTTCTTGAAACTATTGTGTAATGCCGGCTGAAATCGCTGCGGTAATATCTGTTTTACTAACTAAACAGGAAAAATATATCTGATTAAATATCTACATTAATAAAGTTTAGTCGTGTATGACAAGTGGACTTAAATCGGGGAGTTTCATTTCAGAGATTAGTAAGGGTCGAGAAGATCAAAGGGTATCCATTACTCCTTAATGAGACGCTATACACATTATCTCTAAAGAAAACATTCAATATTTTGGATCATGACTCTCTACAGATTCCTATTCTTTATTATCTATGAAATTCCTTGATTTTCTGGGAAAGATAGTTACAAACTATATCGCATATATATATATATATATATATATATATATATATATATATATATTGCATATATATATAATAATATAGTATATATATATATATATTGCATATATATATAATATATATTGCATATATAATATTTATTGCATATATAATATATAAATAATATAATATATATAACAAATTGCATATATATATATATTGATTTTTCTAATTATATACATACACTTTTCTCTCTCTCTCTCTCTCTCTCTCTCTCTCTCTCACACACACACACACACACACACACACACACACACACACACATATATATATATATATATATATATATATATATATATATATATAGTGTGTCCATAAAGCTCGTTTGCACTTTATTAATATTTCCAATAGAAATAACTTGTAAAAATGGTTGGAAAGAAGTAAGTTCATATTGTGACACGATAACTAGGCGTATATTAAGGTGGATTCGTAAAATATGTATTTTATTTTATTTGATGTGATAAAAGATAAATTTTACGAAATAGATTTTTTAGTCAAAAACTGTCTTCACTGTATCTTGACCACACATTAAGAAAAAATAATAGAATTTTCCCTTTCTCCAGGCAATATAAAAAAACGCCTGGTTACGGGTAGATTTCCAGGGCTATAAACACATCCGGCGGCCTCCACACGGATCTTTATTAAGATAAAAAGTTAAAAAAATCCTGGAAAATACTTGGAGGCTTAGTGCAGACATCCCGTTTACACCTCAAAGGAAGCAAAATTTAAGTACCTTGAAATTTTGGACTTACAGTCGCCAATGCTTATCGCCCGGTGGCCTAGTTACTTCCGATTATTTTAATATAAAATACAAGTAATTTTGCCATGCCGATCAGTTCGTTTCAGTTGAGTTGAGTTAGTTCAGCCGAGCGCGTGCTTGAAGTAGAAACTCCGTTCGTCTTGAGTCGGTCACTTCATCATATGATCTCCATTAATTTAGTTAGAGCTGAGTGCCACATCGCCTGCCCCAACGGAAAGACTAACTCTAAACGAAATAAAGCATCGATTTAACTCATCCAAGTTGTGGAAGTTCGTTCCTTATAGTTTATCTTGTACCCCCAGCTTGAGGCTTCGACTTTTTCCAATCAACCCCCGGCAACATCACAGCGTGGAGAACGGCCGCCGGAAAAAACTGTTTGGACCTCCACTGGGGAGTTACAATATTTTTAAAGGTTTTATTGAAATTTTATTTAAGTTACCACATGTCTTCCATCATTAGCAATACAAAGGGTAATACGATTTTGCAGTTCAAGGAAAAACATTTACTAAATGATTTACAGTAAAGCCTGAAATCACATTAGTTATTTTGGTTTCACAAATCTTGTAGTGAACTAAGTTTGGTTGCATACACAATTGTTTTCACATGTCCCCCATAAAAAATCTAATGAAGTAGAATCTGGCTAACGTGGAGGCCAATAAAATGGTACACCCTTTCCAATCCATCTGTTTACTTATCTAAAAATTGTTGCAAATTTTGTGGTAAGAAATTATGCAATAGCTATACTTAAAACTAGGAAAATTAAAATTTATAACATTTTTGCAGATTATTTTTATCACAAATACAAACAAAGTTATAAATTTTTAAAAGTGCCCAAGGACCTTATGGATACCTTATATATATATATATATATATATATATATATATATATATAAAAGGAGATGATTAAAGAGAAGACCTATATAAAAACATGTAGACACAATTTTCAAGAACCCTTAAGGAAATTTCTGATCGAAAATACAAGAATTTTCTATAAATCACAATATCAGAAACATCTCGCTGTTCCAGAGGCCCTATATATCAAACTTCTCTCCTCTAACATCAGTTATTTAATGATGTGTTGATAGTTTTTAAAAAACCCAAAGATGCTCATGCGAATTCCAGTCGGGCGCAGTACACGAGGGTTTGAATGAACACTTATTTACAAAAACAAAACAAAAATAAAATACTCTGTAACAGTCAAAACATAAGGAAGAATAACAACACCAGAGACAAAGACAATATAAGAAATGACTATAAAATATAATATATATGAAAAAAAGGTTTCTGCCCAAATAAACATAATATATATATTAATCATGTCACCCCAAGCAAGGCATTCCACTGCCACTATAGCGCAGGGGGTTACAGAGGACGATAGACGAGTTATGATGCACATAGGGGGAGAGTTGGGGAGAATGGGAGGGTTAGTGTGTTAGGAGGTGTCTATTGACCTTACATTTAAAGTCTTGGAGGTTATAGCCGTCGGGGAAGCAAGCATGCGGAAGGAGATTCCACAGGTGGGAAGTGCGAGAAAAGAAGTTGTTGGAGTAAATTGCGGTTACATTTCATCGGTTTCACTGTAAAAGGGTGGGACATAGTTGCCAATCTAGTATCTCGTGCGAACTCACACCTAGGGGGCACCAGTGATTTAAGTTCATCAGAGCAGAAGCCATGAAAGTATTTGTAGAAGAGGCACAGGGAAGCCACGTCACGCCGGTGAGAGAGTGACTGCAGGCGGTCAGCTAAGTCGGTATCAATCACATAACAGATTCTTCGCTGTATTTTGTCAAGAAGCCCGAGGAGAATAGCAGGGGCACCCGGCCAGATATGGCAACAGTATTCAAAACACCGGCGGATGGTAGATTTGTATAAGTGCAGGATAGTTGTAGGATGTAGATTAGAAAGAGCGTAGGACCTGGGATAGAGCCTTGGGGGACACCCGCGTTTGTAGGGTAGTTTTGGGAGGCATATCCGTTTAAAATCACCTTCAGTGTGCGGTTGGAGAGGAATGACTGGATTAAGTCCAACAAAAGTCCAGTAATGCCGAAGCTTCGCAGTTTCCGTAGAAGGCCGTCATGCCATACTCTGTCGAATGTTTTGGAGCTTTCCAGGGCGACAGTTCGGGCTTCTCCATTCTTGTCGAGAGCCTGGTATATATACTCGGTGATGGTCGTTAGCATGTCAGCAGTAGACCTAGTGAAGCGGAAGCCATACTGTTTGTCCAATAGGAGCCCGTGGGCTGTGAGATGCTGAACGACCTCGGTATTGATAATGGCTTCGAACACTTTGCCGAAGATCGGAAGAAGGCTGATAGGACGGTAATTTGCAGGGTCCGATGGTTCCCCAGTGTTCTTGAATATTGGAACCACAGAAGAAGACTTCCAACAGGCAGGAAAGCAGCAGGAAGATAGGCAGAGGTTCTAGAGCTTAGAAAGGACAGAAGAGAGTTCAGGGGCACATTTCTTCAAGACTATGATTGGGATTCCGTCCCCACCACTCGCTTTGTGAGGGTCAAGTTTTGATATATATATATAGTTATTTGATATTTTCTTTCTTATATTTCCCTACTTCTACCGTTAGAATTTCTTAGAATAATTAATCCGTCGTCTGTGTATAAACCAATATTTTTAAATGAAAACACAAAACTTCGAACCTGCTCAGTTAAAGTGAGAAATTCTTTTCACTAAAATTATCAAAGCTATTTCTCCACTCCAATATCGAACACTTTACGATAAAATATCTCCTTGCCAAAATACTTGTTATTAATAAAACAAAACAAAAAAAAAAATACAAAACAACAATCTTTGTGACAGAATGACAGAAACAATAATACATCAACACTACATATATATATATATATATATATATATATATATATATATACCAATCCACATGCCCGTATATACAGACCAAATAACCGAAAATTGTTGGGATGAGCCTTCTTGGTTGGGCTGCGAATTTTCCTCATGCCCTCTAGAATAGTAGGAAAGTGAATTTTCTGTAAAGATCACCTTGTGACCTTTACAATTGTTTCTCTTTCACCCTCTCTTCGTCCGACAGGCATAGGTAAAACTAGTCTCTTCAGAGTTATGGCTTAAATACAGAGTTTGGTGTTCTTGTCGTGAATAGGGAAAATGTTCTAAAACAACCAAATGATTAATAGCAACCTTCACACACCTCCACTATTTGTCTCAAGATCATCATTCAACTTACATCAGTATTCTCATCCTTCTCTTACACACTCCCTAACACCCACTGTTACTTCTCACTCTTTCTCATTTTGCTACTATGTAACCCCCTGCGCACCAGTGGCCATAAACTGCCTTGCTTGGGGCGAATAACACACACACACACACACACACACACACACATATATATATATATATATATATGTGTGTGTGTGTGTTATTACATAGTATAGATTTTTTATATTTATTAAATTTAAGCGAACCTTCACACACCTCCACTATTTGTAGCAAGGTTATCGCTTATGCATCGAATGAATATGTTATATATGAGTGTATATATATATATATATAAATATATATTTTAATTCAGATACTTCAATCAAAGGGAAAAAAGCAGGAAGGTAAATTCCAAAAAACCCGATCCTAATTAATATTAAAAATTTATTTTAATATTAAAAAATAATACAGGAAGAGAGCTCCATGTAATAATATATTACAGAGCAAATATATATTAAAAAAGGATTAATTCAAAGATGTTGAATGGCCATTTCGATATGAAGATCCCCACGGGGAACGACACATCACCTCAGCAACAGAAAAAAAAAGAGTTTCTGAAAGGTTTTTTTCTGTTGCTGAGGTGATGTGTCGTTCCCCGTGGGGATCTTCATATCGAAATGGCCATTCAACATCTTTGAATTAATCCTTTTTTAATATATAAATATATATATATGTGTGTGTGTGTGTGTGTGTGTGTGTGTATTTATCAAATTTAAACACTGTGTTTTTTGAATTGCGAATAATCTTCCGTAAACCTGGTTATCAAAGACTTATAAGATATTTAAAACCAATGCCGTGTCCAATCTTTTCTTACACATGTGTCATCTTCAGGGGTGTGTAAAACTATGAGTAAGATGAAGAAATGCAAACGTTTTTAAAATGATTCGTTTTAATATTTAATTATATTTTTAGAGTGAATCAGATGAATTCAAATACAACCCTTTTTTTTGTTTACAACGTACTATATTGTGTTTCATTCATACTTAAGGACTTTTATATATTTTCTACGTTTGAATCTAAGGTGTATATCTGAATTTTAAAAGTATAATTATTAAAAAAAACCTATCAATATTATATCTGTAGTGGATTCTGGTTGAGAAACCACATAAATAATAAATAACAAAAGCAGAGATGGAGATAGAAAATGTAATTTATATTGAACAAAAATATACAAACTAAAACACGGGTTAGTCAATTCCGGAATACTAAGAATACTGTTTGTGGGAATCAATATATACAGCCTTGTAGTGAAGAAATATCTCCGCGTAATGAATCTATATCCAAAACAATTCCAACTTTATATGCAACAACTTACTGATCAACTAAGCGGCTGTACAACTACTACCCCACGTTCTCTGTATAGGCAGGATCACACACACACACACACACACACACACACACACACACACACACACACACACACACACACACGCACGCACGCACGCACACACACACACACACACTTACATATACATATATATATATATATATATATATATATATATATATATATATATTAACCTCTGTCAGTGACACGACTCGCAGTTTCATGCATTAAGCAATCATAAGGTGCATATTTCAAACTGACCGTTTAAGAGATGTTAATTTAAGTTCGCAAAATTTTCGTAGAAATTTTAATGTTATGGTAATATTTTTTTAATTTATCAAGAGTATGATATAAATAGACAGAAATTACATGAAACGAAAGAAAAGATGAAACCAAGCGAATGAGAATGTATAAAACAAACGGATAAGGGGAATTAATCTGGATCTAACTGTTTAATTAAATATTTTTCTATGGAAGCAAGTGGTTATTAATTCATTTTTTTTTGTTAAGTAGATTAGGATTATTTATAGGATATAAATGACAAGTTTTTCTAAAAGACATAATTTACATCTATCTTTTTTCATAAGACTTTGTTTTAGTGACGATATTCCAGGTAATAATTTGGTTCTTGCTTTATAATTTTCAATAATATATAGATGAAGCGGCGCCTTTTCTGGATTTACTATTGTTTAAAGACAACATATGGTTATTGAAACAATATTTCCACGTATGTTCTGAATGAGTGTGATTTTAAATAATACTTTAGGACAACACTAGCCGTTTAGTAGATGCGTCATATACTTTCAGCATTTTTTTTAGAAGGGCCACCATTATTAGCTGTGGGGTAACTGTAATTATGGGTGGGGCAATATTTATTTGATATCTTATTAAGTTGTGAAATATATTTATCTATGTTCTTAACGCAATTATATTTAACTTTAACAGTGTTTTTGTTGAAAATCTGTGTTTAGAATTAGTGAATCGTAGAAATGTTTGTGAATTAAATTTAAGAAGCATTTTCGAATGTTTGTTTTGGCAGTTTGGTTGAATGGTGAGATAAATAAAATTGTTTAAATAGTTTCTGCTTTTTTCTGCCTGCTTTGTTTTTAACAGGGTATTCTAAACTAGTGCTGAGTTTTCTTTTTCTACTGAATTAATGTTTTTAATTATGGAATTAACAAAAACTTCCTTTATTGCTAGATTTAGTGCATAAATGAATTTGGATTGATTTATGCAAATTTTTCATGATACTATGGTAGTGATTTAATTCTTTGTTGATGTATTTGTGATGGTGTGAATCTTTAGTATACGGTTTTTACAGGCCAACTCAAAATTTCTATCCAAGAAGCTTACAACTTTAGCGATGGCGTGCGTGCGTGTGTTTGTGCGTGTATGTGTTTATTAAATGATCGTTTCAAGAAAATATGCATGTTTGTTATATATCTTTATTTTCAGAGTTCACAAACTCAAAAGAGAAGAAAATTTTATATTATTATCATTGTTATTATAATTGCAAATATTGATTTCTTTAATGATATTTACAACTAGCAGTATATCCCGTGTTGCTCGGGTGTAATTAAAGCTTTAAAACTAATCCATGGTCCTGGAGCACAGACTCTTTGGACGTTGGCACGAAAGACTAAAAAGCAATAGTTGTTTCCAGTTAAAGCGAAACCGTAGAATGAAAGAAAAATGAATGGATGTAAGTCAAATTTTGATTTCCTGGTATCGATAGCAAATAAGTTGTTTTTCGTAAACTGAATTTTGAAGGCTAAATAAGTTGGCTGAGTAAATGGAATCATGGCTGAAACTAAGAAATACAATTATATCTACTTAGAGCCAAACCCAAAGCAAAAACTAAAATAAAAGCGCTGAAGAAAAATACTGATAAACAGACACATGCACAAACATCTTCCCTTATACATACATACATACATATATATATATATATATATATATATATATATATATATATATATTTATTATCGATTTTCTGCACTACTGTAAGAACTGCAACCTTGGAATTTCTGAATATCGTTTCTTATGTCTTTGTCGATGCGTGTATAAAATTTGATTAAAATCGGACCACTCCTTCTATAACCCGATTTTTTCGTTTATCGATTTTAGATATTTATCCTGGGTACCTCGACATAAAACCTAATTAAAAATACTCGCAGACGCTTGTAGTACAACTATGTAAATTTTCATTAAAATTGGTTCAGCCGTTTCGGAGTCTATAGGTAACGGACACACACACACATACATACACACAGGCAAAGTTCCATTTATAAATAAGTTTAGATTATGATACAAGAATTAGCCTGACTGAAATAAATTTGGCGAAATATATATATGATAAAGTAATATGCATTTTACAGGTGAGACGGGTTCCTCACACCGAAACAAAGGAAAATTCCGCAAATCAGTATGTCTGGAAATCCTTCGTTTTTGAATTATTAGGTTTAAAGTTTACGGTAGACGCTGTTAAATGTCCAATCCAAGATACAATCCAAAGCTAATTTTACAAGATTTTGACGGTTTCCTGTCATTCAGTCTGTTAAGTGCCATACGTGATACACGCTTGGGTGATCATGTCTCGAAAGTGACATGACTGACTGAGCAGAGGATTATCCTGCAGTAAGTTACAAGTGCTTTCTGCAGTAGACTGGTTGCCAGCCAACGCTATAGAACCCAATCTGTTCTATTATTTAACCCATAACTGGGGAAAGCAGTCGGATTAATACCTTTCCCAAGGGTATTTGTGCGTAAGTAAATGCCATGAATTCTACTGGAATTCGAACTGGGCACTCGGATTTGTCGTTCCGAGTCAATATCCACTGCACCTCAAGGAAAAATTGTCAAAAGGATATTGTTTTACACAGTAACTCATAACATACGTTCATATATCCAACGGCTTTTTTCTATACACGCATACACCCGTCGGATAATTTATTGGCGGACTCATTCAAATACGGTGTCGAATGGTTTCGCAGACCTGCATGACATGTTGATGAAGCGTCTCTGCATTTATCCACAAATGCTGGTCGTGTGAATCTGTTATTCCATCTCTTCCAAATTCGGTTCTTGCTTTATAATTGTCAACAATATATAGATGAATCGGTGCTTTTTCTGTATTTACTATTGTTTAAATAAATACAACATATGGTTATTGAAACAATATTTTCACGTATCTGCTGGGATCGGGTTACACTACCGTCCATAATTATTTGACCACGCTAGTGTTTTAAAAAATGATGTATTTCATACTATTTTCTAGTATTTATTGCCAAGTGAATAATTGTAAATAAAAATAAAATGGTTCTTTTGTTAATACTGCACAATAACATGTGCATCAAATGAATTTATAATTATTATCGGCAGTTTGTGCAATAGAACTTCGACAAAATTTCTACGGTGGTGCTTGATCAACGAACAAATTAAACACCCGTCTCACCCGACAGCTACAATCTCCAAGAATTTAAATCTAAGGTCAATAATTATCTCCTATCTCACTGACACGCATCCTTTCTCTTAAGCTCATTTTTCAATCCATTCCACCCCATCTCACCAGTATTCTCATCCTTCAATTTCCCTCTTCCTGACACCCCCAATACCCTGTCATTCTTTGTCGTCACTTTCACCCTATGTAACCTCCTGCGCATCAGTGGCAGTAAAAGAGCCTTGCTTGGGGTGAAATTACTAAAAACATCAGCAGTAATAAAACATAATGGGAAAATATACTTAGTATTTGTCTGTGTAAAAAACGGAAATAAAGGTAAGAAATATGAAAGAAGAAAAAAACAACAAAAACGTGGCAAATCTTTGCTTACGGAACTTGTAAGTTTGCCACTTTATGACATACATTAAAATGAATAACAATAAATTATATATACATATGTAAGGAAGAAATTTGTCAGACAAAATAACGTTCTTGCAAGGGTCCCGAATAATGTTAATAAACTGGTTAAATAGCTTAAGTTAAAAATAATACCAAGAAGGATAATAGATTTAAGAACGGGCAATTGTTATAAAATATAAGTAAATTATATGGCCAATAAGAGGAATCAAAGCAACTACTTTAAGGAATTGTAATTTTAAATTAATTATTAGAAATTAAATGTAATTTAAATCTATGACTGTCTTAATACCGAAATAAACAGTTTAAATATTATTTACACTACCGCTCATAATTATTTGACCACCCCAGGCTTTTCAAAAAATGATGTATTTCCTAATATTCTTTAGTATTTATTGCCAAGTGAATAATTGTAAATGAAGATAGAATGGTTCTTTTCTTAATACTGCACAATAAAATGTGCAAATGAATTTATAATTGTTAGGCTACGCCAGATTTTTTAAAAGAAATGGTGTATTTTATACTATTTTTAGTAGTTAATGCCAAATAAAAATAGAATGGTTCTTTTGTTACTACTTTGCAAAACATTACAAGGCAAGTAAGCAAAGATGAACTTGTCCGAATCACCCAAAATTTTATTCATTCTTTCATTGATGAAACTGAAATATAGGTAATTATTAAATATTTATAAATTCATTTGATGCTCATGTTATTGTGCAGTATTAACAAAAGAACCATTCAATTTTCATTTACATTTATTCACTTTGCGACAAATACTGAAAAAAGTATGAAATACATCATTTTTTAAAACACTGGGGTGGCCTAATAATTATATCCGGTATTGTATATTATATTATAATTTCCCGTTCTTAAATCGCTTTGAATGTTCTCAGATTTAATTTCTTATGCAACAGATCAATATGACATTTTACCTGCGTGATTAATGTAGTTCTCCTTAATAATTATGCATACTCTTTCTTTGATAACGTTTCTAGAATATAGAGTAACTATATTTGTGAAAGCAAAAGTTTTCTCTTTTTGTAATTTCGTCATATATATATATATATATATATATATATATATATATGGTGAAAGAACTCCTAATATATTTTCTTATATGAATGCCCTCAGATTTGCCCTTCCTTAGTTATCATGCGTGCAAGAAGACTTACATGCACAACTTGTTAAAAAGATCTCATAATGGTCGGACTAAACAGACGTGTGAAAAAAAAATTCTTCTGCAGTCGCACCTTTGATTTGGTTTTGTCCGAAAACTAATAACTGGAGGGAAGTTCAAAGAATCGGTCAAAAGAATTTGGCATGATGCAGAGAATTGTGCGTACGATAACGAAAGAGATATAAATTCCTAGAGGGAGACTTTGAGATTTTGTGGCGGCCATATTCCAGAAAACAGATAATATGAAAGATTCGAAAATAGAAAAGAGGGAATATGGCAAAACGGTTTTCAGGAGGGGTGGAGATTGTGAAGAAATGAAGTCAGTTATGCGCGTCTGAATTTTCAGATAAAGTCAGTCACTTAAGTGCTATACATGAAACACGCTTGGGCGATCATGTCTCGAAAGAGACATAACTAACTGGGCAGAAGATTATCTCACAGTAGGTTGCTATTGCTCGCTGTGGTAGACTGGTTGCCAGCCATGGCTATAGAACCCAATCTGTCCTGTTATTTAACCCATAATTGGAGGGAAGAGACGGATTAATACATTTCCCAAGGTTATTTACGCGTAAATGAATGCAATGAATTCAACTGGAATTCGAACTCGGCTCCCCGATTTCTCGTTCCGAGCCGATATCCACTGCACCACAACGCACATCCTAGTAGATTATCGTAATAGGAAAAAAAAGAATTAATTACGCATAATTGGACATTTTCCATTCTGAAATAGCACTGTGACACATCTATCCGGTTTGTAAAATGAAAACCCCTGTCAACATAAAGAAATGAGTTCGAATCAGGATTGACAGGGAACAGATTGTATTGTGTATCCCGGAAATGGGAACCGCACAAAATAAAGGAACAAACAACCAGAATTGGGGATAGAAAAATAAGTATATTAAGGGAAAAGATACAAACTTGAACACAGGTTAATAAGTTCAGGAATACGATTAGTACGAGGTATATATATATATATATATATATATATATATATATATATACCTCGTACTATTCGTATTCCTACTTTATATATATAAGTCTCTGAAGTGAAGCACTAGTATGTCCACGTTGAAAGCTGACGGGGCAGCGTAATAATATTCTGGCCGAGCTCAGAGATACGATATGAACTACTGACTACTGACACTGATTTCTCCGTGAAACTTCGTATCTTCCGGTGTTTGTCAGACTCTTACGGTAACTGATGTATCACCCTATGGTAGGAATATATGTACACTCAAGTCGAGTCCATTATCATGGAAAAAGGGGAGACCCCACAAAATATTGGGATAAAATTCAAATGGATATCAGTCACTATTAAATTTTGGATGGGTTTCACATTCTTTTAAAAAACGTGACCAACACGCAAATTACTAATTAAAGAATCAGACAAATCCAAACATCTAAATTTTTAGGAAGTGTTTTATCAGAGGGCGGAAAATTGCGACACTAAAATCCAAAACTGAATGGAATAGCAAATGATAAAGTATTAAGAAACAGGAAAATCTCAATAAGAAAATGACACTGAAGTGTTATGTAATAGTAAATAGTATGTTTATGGCTGTGAAATTCTTTACTGATGAAGAAGGGACTTACGGTAGCAGAAATGTGGTTCTACAGAAGGATGCTAAGAATAACATGAATGTGATATTTGAGGAATGACACAGTTTTATAGAGAATGGAAACAAAAGAAACATTTATATTTAACATCAGAAAAGACCATGTCTTGTGTACATAACAAGGAAAGAAAGCTCGAAAATTAGACACTCAGGAAATATTTAAAGCAAAAAAAAAACAGCAGAAAACCGATCTTAATACATCACTCAATAACTCATTCGCATGATATAAAGAAAGCATCATTAATAAAAAATCCATATGATTTAATACTAATTTAAAGTACTAATCTTCAAATAGAACATGAAAAATTTGTGCCAAAACGGATCATTAGTTTACAAATTACAGCTATTTAAGTGAAGCTACTGTTGTAAATTTTCAAAACAATGGAAAACTCTGAATTTCGTGTGTTGATAAAGCATTGCTTTTTGATGGGAAAAAAGTCTGTTCAAAGCAATGGCCTGATAAGTGTTATTCAGACCTTTTATGCTGACTTTACACGCGGTCGTACAGACACAAATGATGCTGAACGCTCAGGTCGCCCTAAATCAGCAGTTGTCTTAGAAAACATAAACAAATCCACAAACTTGTTTTGGCCGATCGTAAATTGAAGTTACATAAGGTAGCGGAGGAGTTAAACATATCAGAAGGTAGTGTATTCACCATTTTGCATGAACTTTCATCAACGATAATAAAGCTTTTTTCAAAGTCGGTACCGCGTTTGTTCAGATCGATGAAAAAAAACAACGCGTCGACGATTCAGAGCGTTGTTTGCAACTGTTTCAACGCAACTAAATGTTTTTGCGTACATATGTGGCAATGGATGAAAAATGGATCCACCACTTTACTCTGGAGTCAAATCGGCAGTCAGGTGAGTAGACAAGAGCAGGTAAAATCCGTCCAAAGCGACTAAAGACTCAGATATCAGGTGCCAAGCTTTTGGCCTCGCTATTTTGGGAAACGTTTTAAGAGCTTCAAATGACGGGGAATTGTGGAGAGCCATGATTGCCAATGTCATGAAAGTCTGCGGCCGAGAGAATAAGAGAAAAGTGAATACTTTATGAAGTTGATTTATATTTATTTTCTTTATGCTCTGAGAATATTTATTTTACGACAGAGTTGTTTAAAAGTTACGAGTGGGCAATTTTAACTGTTGGTTGGATGATAATCATTTAAACAGAAAATGGTTAGCGACTGAGACCTTTAGTGAGCGACATAGAATTTTGAGTATTAAAATGTATTTTAACATATAAAACATGAAAAAGTATTCAAAGTGATATAAAAAAGACCCATTATAAAACAATAAACATAAAATTTAAAAACATCAGTAGGTTAATTTTAAATAAGTGGCTCTTATTCATAGATAAGATATAAATATACCCGTATGCAACGACTATTTTGCTATGTTCTAGTCTTGAGAAGAAAATTTATTATTAGGTTGTCCCAAAAGTTCGTAAACACTTGCAAAAAATTGAAATTTTACTCGCTAAGTAATCTAAGATTACAGAAAACACTTGCAAAAAATTGAAATTTTACTCGCAAAAACAATAAAAATTATTGCTCAAAATAAAGACCATCATTTTCCAAGACTTTCTGCCATCGATCGGCAAGCTTTCGGATCTGGTCAAAGTACCATTCATCCGGCTTCGAATCAAAGAATTCTTGACATTCTTCCTCGACTTCATCAAACGAGTCGAATTGGCGACCGTTCAGAAAGTGTTGCATTGAGCAGGAAAAAAAATAATCTGATGGAGCACAGTCAGGTCTGTTGTCTGAATGTGGCAAAACCTCAACGCCGTCGAGCTCTTTAAACTTGTCTTCGGTCTTCCTGGCGCTTTCGGTTGATCAGAGCCGGGTACATTTGCTTCAACTTTTCGTAGACCCGCTCAATTTGCTGACAGTAAAGTTCGGCACTGATGGCACGACCATTCGGAGCCAACTCAAAATGCACGATTCCTTCAAAGTTCCACCAAACGCGCAACATGACTTTCTTGCCGAATCGATCGTTTTTGGAACCGACCTTGTCTCTTGCCCTTTCTGAACCCATGGCTTGTCTCGATTGTGCTGGATCAGATAGACCCATTTCGCAAGTGTTTAGAAACTTTTAGGACAACCTAATAGTATTCAAATAATTCTTCAGAAAAAAATCATTTCTTTGGATGTAAATCAGCTAAGGGAAGATAAAAAAAACAACAGCAAATCATCTCTTAATTTTTTCAGTGGCTGGACAACTAGACAAAACAAAAAGATGAGTCGTGTTATTAGAGGAGAGAGACAAACATGGCAGTTTGAGATTCTAAGAAGCAGCGAAAGGAAGAGGAGGGAATCAAGGGAAAACATGATACGCGTTTGCTTAACTTTCTTTCGCGTGTGGTCTTAGCTTATCTTTTGATCCAAGGTCTGAGAAGCGTATCGACACTTTAAAATTCTTACGGACCCCTGTTGACTTCGAGCTGTTTGCACTTATATCCATAACTCAGACAAAGACAATATGTCAATGTTTGAATACGAAACCCACGAGGTAATCTGACCAATCAATAACCATTCCTGCTGTTCGCATTCTGCAACAACAGTAATTTTGGTAAATTCTTGCATATTTAATCTACAGTCGGCGGTGGAATGTTTTGCAACTAAAAGTCTCCGATGACGCAAAAATGGTTGGGAATCCTTGACCTGTAAAAACATAAAACATGTAGGTAATATCAGACAGATTTTAGTCAACAATACAATAATCCTTACTCATACACACAGTAAAAGAACCTTCAGATATTTGAGGCCATGTACATTAAATCCAAACAACCCACACTTAATAAAATCACGTTTAAATCCGGTCATAGCATATTGCATTGCACTTGAATACATGGTTGTGTTGTCATTTCGCGTTATCACGCGGTGTGACGTCAGAGAACCGCATTGCAAATTTGCGAACTGCGTTTGTTATTTTTGGTAACTATTGCCGTTGCCTAGCGGAGATTTATGTCAACACAAAATAAAATCGTCGTTGATGGTGGATGTTACTGTATTACCATCTTAATAACCTCTCTGATTAATTTAGAACCAAATTAATAAAAACTTATCCAAATGTTGGAGAATTTTTTGTTATGATTTTCAACTGAAATTAAAGCCAAAATACGACGTTTAGAACGGCTCATGATTAAACATAAAAGACATTCATTGTCTGTTGTATTTATCAGTACATGCTTAGAAAATTATTTGCTGCCTCGATACACAATATATATATATATATATATATATATATATATATATTATATATATATATATATATATAAACTGTATATATATATACAGTATATATACAGCTATATATAAATATTTATATATAGCTGTATATATAAGTCGTTATTACCAAATTTGAAATTTATAATTTTCTATCTTTTGAAATCTTTAACATGCCAGCTCCTAATATCATTCAGGAAATAGCAAGCCACTCCATTTTTGCAACAGTTGTTGCCAGCCAAAGCGTTATCGAAAATTGGATGTTCTTGGAAGTAGCTAGCTGTACACATGGAACGACGGATGATTAGACACAGAACAAACGTAGAGACATGCAGTGAGTCACACGAGTTTACATCCTCTGTAATTGTGAAGAACAGACATGTCCTGTCGCTGGGTTTTTACACTCAAGTGCATCAATAGACTTTAAACGTCTGTGGCGTCATCGTACATGGACGTTGTGAAAGGCGCTATCCTGGCCATAGTAAAATATAACTACGTTTTCTGGGCATCAAGTTGCTCCTGAGGTTGCATTCATTTGTCCTTCGATGTTGAATGTCCTCTCATTGAATAATCATTATATATTTCAATAAGTTGAATGAAAAAGACATTAACAAATGATACTGATTTTTTTAACTGAATATATTTATTTCTCTCTGAATAAGAGTGTTTTGCAAGTTAACTGCCTCAACCACTTGAAAAAAATCTTAACAAAAACATCTTCCTAAGATCTGGGCGAATATATTTTGTCACTAACCCTGGATTATAAAGTGCCATTTTGTCAATTGAACGAATGAAATTGGTAGGTCATTACCAATTCATTACTTCATCGAAAATCGTGTTCTGGCAGAAAAGAATCACAAAAAAGTGGGCCAAATAAAAGAAACCTCATCACTTAAAGACTTTCAGCATCACCAAAAATTTAATATCCCAGCTAAATCTTAGAAAAAATAAATTCTTTCCGTGCATGATTGTCTGCAATGCTAGGATATAGGACTTTCTCTCATTACGTTGTGCTATTAAGACAAAAATAATTTCTCGTATTTACATTATTCGGACTATTGTCCTCATATTTGTTGCCATTTGTACGACGTTTTGCAATATGAACTCTGGGAAAAAAGGGTTACTTATTAGGTTTATAAGAACCAAAACTTCAGTTGCTTTTAAGGACTCATGGCCCAGTGGATATAGACGTTGGTTAGCTGACTTGAGTTTTAGAGTTTTCAGTTCATTACCAGGCTACAGTGGCGACCAAGTAACTTGCAGGGTTAGAAGGAGATAACTCATGACTTCCAATCGATGCTTTACGGAAGGAATGAGGATGATTATATCCCAGTGATTGTAATAAAGTGTTCTGTTCGGAATTCCGAGCACCAAGATTAAGTGAGTGAAAGAAAAAATTCGGAAATTCTTTTTTGTAAACAGAAAATTTCAACTACTCACTGGTTGCAGATTCGTCAATTCACTGGCCATTGCAAGAGTAATCCTTCTTATGCCTATTTTGCAGGAAAATCAGCATGACCCTATCAAATGCAGATTAATTACCATTTATCCGAAATTACCAAATCCGAAAAACTCCCAAATCCTAAAAACTTCAAAATCCGAAAGTTTTTCAGTTGCTGACATGACTTGCCAAAAAGGAAAATTTCAAAAAGCACCAAGAAGATTTCTAGCCTCTGTTCAGTTGTTGTAAGTGACCCTATCTGCGCTAGGTGGTAGTTCTTCAGCTTAGCTTCGTAACCTATGTCATCGTCAGCCTATGTTATCGTTTCGAAATTCCTAGCACCTGAAGAAGACCGGAGCGTACAACGGCCGAAATGTCGTACAAATGGCAACAAAGATGAGGACGATAGTCCGAATAATGTAAATACTGGAAATACTACCTCATCTCAGAAAAGACAAATACTAAAGAATAATTTCTTTTAATGAAAAGAAGACTGATTTGACCTCCATGTAATGACAGCCTTGGAGACAATCACAGAGACAAAAGCGAAACGGCTTACTAAAAGAAAGAACCAACAACAGTTACCATAAAGCAGTTTGTGACACCTATTATAAAAGATTTGATTGCAAACAGCACCAGCCAAGCATTTTTCTAAAAATTTGTAGTAATATTCGGCAGGTTTTGGATTGGTTAAAGAATCGCAGAAAACAGTATGTTCAATGCAAGATAAATATGGAGAAAGACGGATAAGATGCTTGGCCGATAACTTTTCAACAACACCACGGAGATATAAACGTTCACAAAAGTCAAGAAATCAGCCAGTAGGAAATGAATCATGACTGTCTTATTAATATTTTAAAAGTAATTTTTTTGTAAACAATAACAAGTTTATTCAACTCTATAACAGCTTCAATATATACGCATTTTAAGTAACAAAACACACGAATGCGCACATGCACACACAGAGAAACACGCACACACAACATATATATATATGCGAGCGTGTGTATCAACAGATATATGCAAATGCATACACACATGCACATATACAACGCCTGTGTATAACTTGTTTTTAAATGACTAAACGTATATTCTTTGCTAATTAAAAAAAATATATCAGTGCTAGTGACAAACAGCTCCAAGGTAGATCTATTTTAATTTATATATTTTTTCGGAAAAGAATTCGCTTTATGGTAGGAAATCTTAATGAATTCCGAGAGGATTGAAATAATGGCAATCACTGTTCTAGAGAAATATTTTCCGACTAAGTAATACGCTCTCTTTTTCGCTCGACGTTTTTCAATACCTCTCTCTCTCTCTCTCTCTCTCTCTCTCTCTCTCTCTGTATATATATATATATATATATATAATAATAATTCCATAATATATATATATATTATATATAATAATAATTCCATAATATATATATATATATAATTCCATAATGCGTGTGTATATATATATATATATATATATATATATATATAATAATTCCATAATATATATATATATATATATATATATATATATATATATATAATTCCATAATATATATATATATACATATATATATATACATATTATATAATAATAATTCCATATATATATATATATATATATATATATATATATATATATATATATATGTAAATATGCGTTGCCTGTATAAGCAAAAAATAAAGAATCTTCAAACATGGATCTACAATTTTCAATAATCTTTATTTATTTGACTAATATTTTTTTTTCAAATGACTTACAAAGATTCTTTGCGAACAACTTTACACAGAAAATTTTGTGTATCTTTTTTTACAGTATAATCCAATAAAATGCTTTAGTGCAGGATAAACGGAAAATGCGTCGATATGTGCACAGATATATAGTACACAGTCTTACATTGTCTTAACTGTGTGCATTAATTGAGGTTTGCGACTTAATGAAAGAATGCAGGAAGTTAGTGGCTACTGTTAAATCATATAAACAAACTACTGTGCGTTGTGGTGCAGTAGATATTGGCTCGGAAACGACAAGTCGGGGAGCCGAGTTCGAATTCCAGTTGAATTCCTTTCATTCACTTACGCGCAAATAACCTTGGGAAAGATATTAATCCGTCTCTTCCCTCCAGTTATGGGTTAAATAATAGGACAGATTGGGTTCTATGGCCTTGGCTGGTAACTAGTCTACCTCAGAAAGCAATGGTAACCTACTTCAGGATAATCTTCTGCCCAGTCAGTCATGTCTCTTTCGAGACATGATCGCCCAAGTGTGTATCACGTATGGCACTTAACTAACTGATTGAATATAATAGTTGAAAATATGATAATTGCATATACTGGGCATAAAGTGGGGGACCGGTTTTATAGTGTTATAATGTAATAAACTGATTCCCTACTTATTACTACTATTTTATAATATAATACATCTCTTCCCCCTCTAGCTATGAGTCAAATAACAGGACAGATTGGGTTCTATAGCTTTAACTAGTAACCAGTCTATCGCAGAAAGCAATGGCAACTTATTGCGTGATAATTTTCTGCCCAGTCAGTCATGTATCTTTCGAGACATGATCGCCCAAAAGCGTGTATCACTTAACTTACTGACTGTTTAGCATTAGATTTGTAATATTGTATACTCGAATTCTTCTAATGTGTAGTAATATTCGGCAGTTCTTTGGATTGGTTAAAGAATCGCAGAAAACTATATGTTCAAATGCAAGGTGAATATGTAGAAAGACGGATAAGATGCTTGGCAGATAACATTTCAACAACACCACAAAAGATGTGACTAATTAATTAAATGTGAAAATTTCAGTTTTTTATTTTGTTTTCATAATCATTTTATCCCAAGATAGTCAGAACCGTCAGTGGTCCGCAGAGGGTTTTAGTGAGAGAGCAAAGAAAGAGGTACAATAGATGTCGAAGACAGGATAAGAGAAGGACGAAACTCAAGGAGATAGAAAGATGATAATTGACGTTACGTTTACACTTTTGGAGATTGTAGCTATTAGGGAAGCAGGTAAACGGAATAGAGTTCCACAATTGGAAAGTGCGAGAAAAGAAAACTTTAGTGTAGAAGAGGACGGATCTGAAGGAAACTACTGTTTAAATTTGTTGTTTTTCCTTTTTTTTTTTCCTTTTTTCAATGCAATCTTAAACTTTCCGATTGATAAAATAAATTTGGAAAAATTTTAATATTCAAACAAATTTAGTGGGTGGGTGGAGCTCAGTTTTTCATACAACGTTATAGTAAATTGATCCTCCATTTTAGAACCACTCGCCGGTACGACTTTACCTGTAAATTTGTTGATTAACAATTTTTTTTACTTTTTTAAGTGGAATCGTATCGATTAAACCCTAAACTTTCCGATCGACAAAAAGAATTTTTAAAAATTACAATATTCAAACAATTTTTTTGTGGTGGGGTGCTCAGTTTTTCATACAACCTTATATAGTAAATCGATTTTGCGCAAATTAACTTTTTTCTTGCGCATATTCAACAACTTAATCCTTTGCAAAATTTTTGAATAAAGCCACTCTTGGTGTTTTCGAGGAAGATGCCATCGTTGTATGAGAAACTGAGCCTCCCCAAAAAATTGTTTAATTATAAAATTTTTTCCAATTTTTTTTGATAATCTGAAACATTATGTAATAATCGATAAGACTGTGCTGAAAAACGTTAAAAAAAATGAAAGACAACAAATTTAAAGTTAATGGTAGTCCCTTTCAGGTCCGCCTAGAAGAGATAGTTACATTTAAATATATCAACGGTAACAGGGTATGAACATGCCAGTCTAGTATCACGCGTAAATATATGTAGTCGGGGAACCAGTAAAGGAAACTCGTTAGAAAAGTAACCATGGAAACACTTGTAGAAAAACAGAGTAAAGCCATATTTCAACGCTCGAACTAATGGTAAATTTATAAATGTGTAAAATGAATTCTGACGAGAAAAACTTTCTGGACAGACAGTTTATGAACCTTCCTAACAATAGATACAGCAATAGATTCGACGTAGTCTCTTCACTTGAGGTGTGTTTAGAGAATGATGTCCAAATGGGCACAATGTGTTGCCCTGCAGGAGACTAGCACCATCCATTCTGTTGGTGTTATGGTGAAACACACCTATTTCTCAGATAATGGACTCTACCTCCGATATTAATAAGAGTTAAGAGGAAGTTAACTCGGGAAGTTCTTGGGAAATTCATAAGAATTCTTAGAATTTTTAGAGATTTCTTTAGAGTTCTATTAGAGTTCAGTAGAACTACTAGGCAGGGGATATTAGTCGGCAGTTAGCTGAATACTAAGGAGTCAGCTTTCAGTGGAAGATTACCAAGTTCTTAACATTTTGGATGCGTTAAGTCCATTATCAACCGACATAGCACGATTATAACTTCCAGTGCGAAAACTACTCCACAACAGTTGGTAAGCAGGAAAGCTTCTCTATGGTGGTTAAAGGAGATCAGTTTCGTTTTGGAAGCATAAGAATTTACTAGTCATTTCCTACCCAACTTAATCACAGATTGGATGTCCTTTTGAAGAGCAGCAGCCAGTTTTACATTGTCAGTCTTGGTAGGATTTCCTATTGAGAAGGAATTAAATGGTGGTGTCACCTGCATAGATTACGACTTGAGAACTGATGATATCAGGATGATCATTTATGAAGATCAGAAAAACCGTAAGAACTAGGATAGAGGCTTTTGGGAAGCCCGCTTTCGTATGAAAGGATCTGCCAGATTGGCTGTTCAAACCAACCTTCATTTCACGATCTGATAAGAACGATTGGATTAAATCAAACAATAGTCCAGAAAAACGGTAGCTCTAGTGTTTGCACTGAAGGCTAGCAGGCTAAACCCTATCAACCGATTTCGAAATGTCAAGAGCAACAGCCCTAGCTTTGCCGTTCTTATCAAGAGCCTGATATAAATATTCAGTGATGGTCGTCAGCATATCTGCGGTAGACCTGGAACAACGGTAATTATATTGTTTGTAAGAAAGAAGATTGTGAGATGTGAGTTGCCTAACTAATGTGGGCATTGATAATAGCCTGAAATAACTTGCCAAGAGGTAAGAGAATAATAGGGCAATAATTAGAAACGTCAGAAGATTCCCAGAGATATGAACAAAGTAACTACAAAGGAGGATTTCCCTCTAGCAGGAAGAATTGAGGCAATAGTTATAGATTTTCGAAATAAGGACGAGAACTGGAATTCGATCACCTCCGCTTGCCTTATTTGAATCAAATTTAGAAATTGTGTTAGAGATCATATACGGGGTTATATATATATATATATATATATATATATATATATACTATAGTCATCTGCAATATAAAAAAGACAGATATGTTTCGCTGTATCACAGCTCATCAGTTCGGTTAGACTCCGATTGCTTTATATATATATATATAATTCGTTCGGGTTTCAATCCTGGGTTAGGAAGCGATCGGAGTCTAAGCCGTACTGATGAGCTGTGATACAGCAAAACAGATCTGTCTGCGGATGACTATATATATATATATATATATATATATATATATATATATATATATATATTATTCAGTTGATCTTCAGTTCTAGGTAAGAAATTGGGTGTGGGTACGTCAGATGAGTTAGGTGTGCAGTTGAAAGAGAATTTGTGAGCAAAGCCCTCAACCATATGAACAGTGGATGTGAGGATTTCGAATTGATCGAATGGAGCAGAGATCGAGGCTTACAAGATACAATACGTTGCTTTATTCTATCAGCAAATAACAGCTTAGCATTATTTAGGACACGCTTGCATTCATTACGAGCAGAGACAAAAAGACTTTTGTGTAACAAACGATCGAAGATACACCCTCAAGAATTGATCATATTTATAATAATAAAATATAGGAACCTGTATTTTTGCTAAGAAAACATTGTGATGAAAAAGATAACCAACTTCATGAAAACAAAGTTGTATCTTCAAAAATCTTTGTTATTAGTAAGAGAAAAAACGATTTTTAAAAATTATTTTATTAAATTTTTAATCCTTTCTAGTGCGGTCTAGATTTTGGTTTAAAATCTTGTTTCTTGTCTGTGTCGGCGGTCAACGTAATATTTACGATTAGTGCTTTTGCTCATTCTTTTCCGATGAAAAACACGCTTATTTAGAAATTCTTGCAAAAATCAAATAATTGTATGATTTCAATTAATTTTTCAGGACTTATTTAGAAATTGATGAAATTATAATAAGTTTTAATAATAGTAAGTTTTTGATAAAATCTTGGTAAAAATATTTCTATTTATGTTACCCCCATCCACTTACTTATTTTTGTGGAATTAAAATTTCATCTGAACATTTTTATTTGTGAAAAGTCCTTGGGGAATGTAAATCAGCAATTTATTTTTCAAACTATTACTTTCTCGAAAATCTCTTCCGAATTGTAAAATAAACAATGTCAAAAAAAAACATGACATTTAATAAGAAAAGCTTTTGATTTTTATAAATTGGATTTTTTAAAGACTCGATGAATAATTAATTTTTGATAGAATTGTTTTATTCTTTAAATTTTAAGCATAATAATTAATAACATACAATTTTTAAAAAATCTGCAATACTTTCATTGGGTTAGGTGGTATTGATATTAAGTGAAAACTATATTTGCTAATCAAAAATGAAAAAATAATAATAATCATTTTGCATCAAGATTTAATTTTTTTAATGCATAAACATCCCGATTTTATCAGTATGGTACTTCATCCATGATATTATTATAAAACGTTTACTTTTTAATGGGTGTTATCCCCTTTAAAACCAATAAAATAAAGCGTCAACTAATAATTCGTAAATTCATGTCAATTACACTCTAACATACATAATCTGTAAACATCACAAGACAATGAAAACGTCAGAAAATTAATACCCTGTGGTTAATAAATGCTTGTATACTAGGTTTATGCTATAAGCAATATATGTTTCAAATCAGATTAATTTAACTTTAAATTTACTAAGTTTTTATAAATAACGTATCACAAATATATGTCTTATGTTCGAGATATATGGTATGAGTCTTCCTGGAAAATAAAACACTGTTTGAAATAACAAGCACATAGATATACAGGATTTTACAATTAAAAATTAACTTTTCTTTACAAATATGTCAAAATGGATGGAAATAGTGAATCTGAAATGAGTTTTCCTAACGCAACAAAAGGAATTCGTTTCCAATCATTATATTTTCTATTTGAAATGCACTAGAGTATTTTGCTTACCGGAAATAGTAAATTTAATGATGTAGCTTTCAATAAAAAGAAGCCTGAAGATTTCATTCTAAACGTTATGTATTGAAAAACAGTAGACTACCGATGAATCTAAAATCAAGATTTTCTAATCATAAGTTTGTTAGCTCATATATATATATATATATATATATATATATATATATATATATATATATATATATATATATATATAAATTTTTAAATATTCCTTTTTTAAGAAGAGAAATAATTGTCGATCATATTTTGAAGTGAGCCTCCAAAATTTTAAAGAGTTATTTGATCATCTACCAATTTAAATGATAGTGTTCGTCTCGTACGACGTCTCTGGTTGGTTAATATATATAAATAGAAAGATTCAAATATCTCAAGCCTCTTGATTTTTAAAAATTGAGTTACTTTATGTGAGCCACTCAGTGTACAGAAAATATATATATATATATATATATATGCAAACTTATCGCGGAAGGAAAAAAAGGTTGTAAAACAGAACGAGCTAAGCACATAAACATCAGCGAAAGCGATTTGGGCCGAGCCAGTACGTAACCCAAAGAAAAAAACCCGACACGAGTAATCAATAACAAAAAGCGCTCAATACGTAAGCAGAGCAGAAAAAGTAAATTAATTTAGTGAGTCAACAGGCCTACCAAGGTAACGAACCTTCCCTGAAGATCTGTTTAGGTAGGTTTGTTAGCTCACTAGGCTTGTTAGCTCACTAGGTTAATTTACTTATATATATATATATCTGTGTGTGTGTGTGTCTGATTAAATAAATTGCAATCATTGTGTCAGTTTATTTTTAATAATATCCGTTTATACTCACGCATAATCTTTCGTGTATTATAATTGAAACATGTAAGAAATGAGCTGTAACATTGACAGATAATTTTATTATTCATTTCTCCATATTATCAAGTTTATTCAGTCTCCTTCCGAAACCATCTTCAGGGGTGTGAGTTGTGGTAACAAAAAATAACTCCAAAAATTGAAAGTAAATTGTTTGATATATAGTGCCTCTCTTATAACGAGGTACTTTCGATATTGTAATTTAATTATTATTGCTGTTCTATATCTTTTCGACATTGTCTATTATAGTTTAGAAGCAGAGAGAATAGCCGATTTTCAACAATCAAAATATTCCTCTCTGCGACAGATGAGATACGATGATCAAATGTTAGATTTCTCTTCTACGGCTTATCAACACTTTGGAGGTTATCAAAGATGAGAAAATATTTTTAGATCGTAGCAATTTTTTTCGAAGATAATCATGATTTATTTATACATATTAGGCTATGGAGAAGGTGTGGATTCTTCACTTTCCTAACAGTATTTGCGTATCAATGACTATAATTAAACCCAGGGAATTGAAATTCGTTTATCCGATTAACATTTCTAGTCGATTATCTATCACAACACATAAAAACTGACATCACCTAGTATTAACTAGCAGTCACCCATCTAGGTACTGACCAGGCTTCACTTTGTTTATCGCTAATCGATCCTGATCTAACATCTCAGCTTCAGTCATTTTCCCAAAGTGGTTTCCCTGTATCTTTTCTATAAATATTTTCATTGCTCTGAAAACCTTTCCTCTTTGTTACCTCAACCGTATTAAGGTAAGATTACTGCTAGATTGGTAACTTGGTCTCATCATTTTAAATTGAAGTAGCTAAATGCAACTATATTCTCTATTCTAAAAGTTTAATTTCCTGCCATGCTCGCCTGTGAAACTCTCTTACGGTTTCTTGCTTTGGTGTCAGGTACCACCTCAAAATTTTTAAATGCAACGCCAGTCACCATCTTCTGTCTTTTTGAAACCTGTTATCTTATTGTCCTTTCCCCTCGTTAAAATTTTCTCATTTTCTTTCACCCTCACTAACCTCTTGTGTTTTCGTAGCATTGTTGCCTTGCTCGGGGGAAAATGATTTTTAAAAATAAAATAAAATATGCGTGAGATATTTCATTGCTTTGCTAAATATTGGAGTAGATAGACTAAGCTATCGCCCGGTTCACACTCTACCCACGTCTATTGAACAGGTGAAGAGGCTCATCCCTTGTTTCCTGTTTAGGATGCGGTTTCCGGTCTTCTCTTCTCAATTTTTTTTCCAATTGAAGTAGATAGACTAAACTATCGCCCGGTTCACACTCCACCCACGTCTATTGAACAGGTGAAGAGGCTCATCCCTTTTTTCCTGTTTAGGATGCGGTTTCCGGTTTTCTCTTTTCCAATCTTTTCACACCTATGTAGCCCCCTGCACATCAGTGGCGTCACCGCCTTGCTCGGAGTGTATGATTAAAATATATATATATATATATATGAACATCTTCTGTCTATCTTTCCCCAGTCGTGATTCTACTCTTCGGCGGAACCACGACTGGGTTAGTGCTCTTCTGCCTTCGGGCGGAGAGCGCTCTCCACCCGATGGCAGAGAGCTGACAGTGTCATAGTAGCAAAGGTAAATGCCAACTGCAACGGTATTTACCCACCTTCCCACTTAAGGCGAAATATGACACAAGGTTTTTTAATGTGGGTCTTCCCGGAAATATAGCCAGGCCAAAAATAATAAACAAAAAAACAACTGTCGTTCTCTCTATAGGCAGGATTATATGTACACTCAGTTAAGTTAATTATTATATACAAAAAGGGGCGATCCAACAACACTTAACTATGATATTACGGGTAATAAAATCTTTGAAAGGTGGAAATAAGAGAATATCATTTCAGCTTTGCCCAAGTGTCACTGAAGGTTATAATGAGAGTATACGTTGCACCTTAGACTTGAATAGGTTAAAACTGTAGCGAGTTAGCGAAGCATATTTCTGAGAGTCTGTTTAATAATATAGTAATTTCAGGAAATAACCTGTCTGAATGGAAGCTGTTGCCAGTAGAATACAAAAAAAGTGAGGATGAGTCTACTCTCTGGCGGCTCGACCTCAGCCACTTCCCCACCGTCGAAACGTGGCCTCCCTTTGTCTGTTCTATAAATACTTTCATGGCTTCATGGCTTCTGATCGGACGAACATAAGTCACTGGTGTCTCCTCAACAGGTGTTTACTCGTGCAACCAGACTGGCAACTGGGTCCCACCCATTCACAGTATGGTTAGCCAAATGCAGACGACAATTCTACTCCTGCAGATTCTTCTCTCGCACTTCCCGCCTGTGGAACCCGCTCCCATATTCTTGCTTTCCTGACGGCTACAGCCTCCAGAAATTTAAATGTAATGTCAATACTCATCTATTAACCACTGGACTCTAGCTCCCTCCCCACCTCTGTATATCCTTCCCTTTCTCTTCACCTATGTATCTGTCATCGCACCTGCATTTTCAGCTTTCTATTGCTTCTTTCTAACTAGTTTGTACTCCTCACTCTTTTCTAATTAATCTCTTTACAGTTATGTAGCCCCCCGCTCATCAGTGGCATTTCTGCCTTGCTCTGGGCAAAATTATTAAAAAAAATAATAATAGAGATTGAACAGTGATAGTTTAGCAACGTTTAGTTTGTAGAAAAAGTATTGGACGATGGAATGAAATTCATCGCTCATAAATCAGCGTAAACCCTTTTTAAACATTACCACAGCAGAAAAGAGATGATTGTAACGCTCCAGATACGATATGGTAGCAATATTCCATGCATTCATTCACCTTTAATTTTATAATCGTATGAAGGATCCGAATGCAGAAGCAACACAGAAAGCTCTCCTCGAAAACGGTCTATTAACGACTGCCATCAGCAATTCTGGTGTAGCCATACTCGTCCAGTGTTTGACATTGTCCAACCAGTTCTGGCGTCCTTTCTTACGTCTACCCTCAACGGTGCCTTTCATGACAGTCTCGGAAAGACTGTCATGTCTTGTAACCTGTCCAAACTACACCATTTTTCTCTGTTTGACAGTGGCAAGAAGAGGTCCCTGATGACACACAAAACCTTCATCCCTCATCCGCATATTCATTGGTTTACGTTCCCAAGAGATAAAGCCAAGAAGTTTTCTCATGCATTTGTCCTAACCGGGCTGAATACTTCTCTCTGCTCCTGTCAATTGTCCAAGTTTCACATCCATATAGAAGAATTAGCGGTTAGTATAATCAGTCCTACTTTTGAAGGCTGGTTTTTGCTTTTCCATCTTCAGGATTCCATAGGACTTAACAATCAAACTTGTGGAAACAATAGAAACATATGGAACGGTGCTCTGTTCCAAGAAATCCAAAGTAATGGTGAATAGCACAAAAAGTAGGACTTGTGTCAACATTACCATGAATAAAAATTCACTGGAGAAAGTGTCTAGTTTTAAATATTTAATAGCAGTCCTGTCCAAAGATGGTGCCTTCAGCGCAAAAAATCCGAACACGGACTGCCGCAGCTATGACAGCGATGGCCAAATTGCCAAGATACTGGAGATCTAATACTCCATTTTGGGTATAATCTGATTCTTGTAAATATATCAGGAGTTGCCAGGTACTATCCGGTTCCGTACAAGGAACTGAATATTTTTTTATCTTCTTTAACGATGACTCGTGTATGCTAATTCAACTTGAGGTGTGGGGTTAACTTAAGTCACAATAGTTTTCCGAGGTCTTGAGTGTCCAAGAGTTTTTCATAGCTAGACAAATATCAGTGTCTGGAGGTAACTATGGAATGATAATTGCTTGGTTTTGAAGTTATTCAACTTTACAAGTAACTGGGCTGTCAAAACTAGTAAAGGCTTAAAACAGAAAAAATATTGTAAATTCTTATTCGGAATTGAATAGATAAATGTATCCCAGGAAATATAATTACCATTCTAAAAGTATTAAAAGAAAACTCATACCATTATCATAGTTAAAGGAAACACATTTTGTCTGTATCGTCTTTGATAAGGTTATAGCCACTTGGTAAAAGCTTGAAATAATGCCTTTTTCTATACACCTCATAATGATAAAATATAATTATTTTCGCGAAATCTTTAGTTTTTATTTGAAATCAAAATAACAAATTTAATTAAAACAATCCAAATGTATAAAAAATGGTTAAGTTAAATTTAACGCCAGTAAGACATGGATTCAGCAAATATAAAATGTTTTATATGTAATGCCTTCTTTCAGGTTTAAAAATCCAGTTTAAAATCATGATAAGGTCGGAGCTCTATTCATAATGCTTCATCTGCTGCTTGATAAAAGTGAAAAGTACTCACTGTTAAGTTAGAAAAACAAAATACTCAACTGATAGAACTAAAAAAGAAAAAGGACCAGCGTTTTATGTTCCTAAGGTGAGGAAAAGAAAATAAACAATTTCGATGAAATCGGCTGTTTTGCACAATAAAATTTCAATGATGATACATCATTTAAATAATCGGCGACACTATTAAGATCATGACATTTTTGTAGCAACAAACAAGTGTAACAAAAGCTGAATAAAATGACAATGCTGTATGCATATATAAATTTGAATATATACATATATATATATATATATATATATATATATATATATATATATATATAGTTGAATAAAAAGAAGAAAAGAGGAAAACTGTATTTAACTCGCCTACGCGTTTCGTCCATTGATGGATATTACCAAGGCAAAAAGACGAAGTGAGCTTTATTCCAAATTACAAAATACTTTTTGTTTGGTTGGTTGTTTTGTTTTTATGGCATAACTGTGGGATTTTTAAACACGCTAAATTACGAGCGCCCATAGCTCAGAGGTAGAATCGCAGACTGATGTCAATTCGGTCGTGTTTCTAATGCTGGCTAGGAGCAACCGGAGGTCTAACCGTACTGATAATGTGTGATAAAGCGAACTAGATCTGTCTGCGGGTGACCATATACAGTAGCGACCATAATATAAGGAACGGAAACAACAAAAACATAAATATGTGTATTACTTAAAAAGTAATGCATGATTAGCAATGAAATTTTTACCGAATAAAGATTAGGGTGTAATGCATAAATATTATAAAAAGTTACAAAAATTTACATAATAGTTTTTTTTTAAATAAAGTGTAAATGGAACAAAGGAAATAAGGTACTGGACAAAAGTTAAGGAACGATATTAATAATTTGCATAAAGTTTTAATTTCCTTTTTCTTCAATGTGTCCTATCCCTTCAGGACGTAGGCGATCATGGCTTTCCACGTTTTTCTATCCATGATGGCTTCTCCTGTTGCACCACGCAACACTCGTTCCATCATCCACCTGATTAGGCCCTTCAAATATGTTATCCGCTGCTTTACCCTGTCGCTTTTCCCACTGTCTGGCCTGTTAGTATCAGGTTCTCCAAGCCCTCCTCCCTCATTGCATGTCCCAGTAACTTCCGCTGTCTTTTCCTGATGCTGAGTAATAATTTATTTTTCGTCTGCATTATTTCCGAAACTTCATCATTGCACACATGCTCGATCCATGATATTCGCAGCATCCTTCTGTAGAACCACATTTCAGTTGCTTCAAGTTTTTCCTTCATCTTTGATGGTATTGTCCAGCATTCACTGCTATATTGAAGGACGGACAGCACGTAACAATCCAGTACTCTCTTCTTTGTCTTTAGCAAAATTGTCCTGTTACTTAATACTTTACTCAACTTCTAGAATGCTTCCTTCGCCATGCCAATTCGCCTTCGGATCTCTGTATCGCACTTTCCGTCTTCTATTATAACACTTCCCAGGTATTTAAATTTTTGTACCTGCTTGATTCTGGTATCCCCGACCTGTATTTGGTATACTGGGCTGACCTTTTTACTGATGACCATAGATCCGGTTTTCTTGCGGTTTATTTGTTGTCTTTTTTGTCACACTTTTCAGCTACCTTCTGTAGGAGGTCTTGTATTTTTGGGGTCTGTTATCAACACTATATCATCTGCGTAACTTAGGTGTTTAAATTGTGGTCTCCGATGATACATAGAGGCATAACTTGTAGGGTCCTCAATATATTCCCGCTGTACAAGTTGAACAGATCCGGTGAAAAGACACATCCTTGTCTTACGTTCTTTTTTAACATTGTTAAAAAAACTCGATGTAGCTTTTCAACAATAAGTAAAAGTTCATTTATCATTAAGACTTTAGTTTTAAGCAATATGGCAAATACTACACGCAAAACACACTCTTTTAAAAAAAACTCATTATCGCTAACGATCAAGGAAAAAGTCAATTTCAGAAATTTCTGATATTGTTCATAGATCTAAAAGTGTCGTTCATCGTTTAATTAGCAGGTGTAAAACCGATAAAACGTTAGATGCAAAACTAAAAACTGGCAGACCTCCAAAGCATTCGCAAAGAGAAAATCGAAAAATTGTTAGAATATCTACAAAAATCCGTTTTGAAACTGCTATATAAATTGCTCTTAAATTTAATGAAGAGACAGATAATAAGATCTCAAGGAAAACGGTGGCTCGCAGGTAAAAAGATGCACGATTGCATGTCCGTATTCCAACTTAGCTTTGAAGCCTCTCATTTCAAAGTGAAACCAAAGGGCACACCTGGCCTATGCGCGAGGACATGTTGTTTGGACGGACACACAGTGGAATCCAGTTCATTCCAGTGACGAGTCCAAGTTTATTATATTTGGTTTTATGGTGTGGGGAATGATTTCATCTGCAGGAGTTGGCCCTATCTTCCGCGTACATGGCAATATCAATTTTGAGATTTACAAAAGGTCTCTTTAGCAGCATTTGGTACTATGATTATACCATAATCTTTATGAATCTCCTATTTTAATGCAGGACCATGCACCTTGCCACATGGCTCAGAAGATTATGCCTTTATGTGAAGAAAAAGGAATCGCCCTAATGAAGTGGCCAGCCCAGAGCCGTGACATGAATCCAAAAGAAAATATTTGGAAGATATAGGAGAAAAGGGCTTCGAACGTAAACCCGAGAAACTAGGATCACCTACAGGAGTTATTGAAAGGCCAATGGGTGGGGATTACAGCTGACTTTTGCAAAACATTAATTAGATCATGTGGTCGACGATGCAGAGAAGTCATTAAAAATAAGAGGATATTCACCAAATATTAAATTTTGTTGATATTTTCTTCACAGTCAGGTATTAACATGATCGTTCCTTAACTTTTGTTCAGTAGCTTATTTCCTTTGTTCCATTTAAACTTTATTTAAAAAAACTATTATGTAAATTTTTGGATCTTTGTATAATATTTATGCATAACACCCTAATCTTTAATCGGTAGAAATTTCATTGCTAATCATGTATTACTTTTTAAGTAATACTCATATTTATGTCTTTGTTGTTTCCGTTCCTTATATTATGGCCGCTACTGTATATATATATATATATATATATAGTTATCCACAGACAGATCTTTTTCGCTGTATCACAGCTTATATATATGTATCGCTCATTCAGTAATGAATTAGAATACTCTGGCTATTGGGCAAGTATAATGACAATATACACGCTAAAAAGTCTGCATTCTTCTACCAAGCACCTATAGCCCAGAGGTAGAATCGCCGACTGACGCCAATACGGTCAGGTTTCAATCCTGGGTTAAAAGCAATCGGAGTCTAACCGTACTGATAAGCTGTGATACAGCGAAACAGATCTGTCTGCGGATGACTATATATATATATATATATATATATATATATATATATATATATATATATATTTCATATGTAAACGACTTATTACGCAACCAGGTTTTCTATCTTCAGGCGAATTACAATATATTCTCATTGTAAATCGCCTGAAGTATGTACTTTAAAGTTGCGTTTGCCTTCATATGCGGAGAGATATTGCCAATTTGTAAATTTAATTCTACGTCTAAATATTGGACTACTTTTCTATTTGTTTCAGCTATTATTTCTAAATCTAGTTGTTTGAAGAGTTTGTAAAATGTTTTCCTTTATTTTATCATTGTCTCTTTTGTTGTCCGGTGCTACCGTTAATCCGTCATCTCTGTATAATCCGTGGTTGTCTATGAGTATTATTTCGTTGAATTTATTTTTGGCATTGTAGAATTATACATATATATTCGGCTAATATATTTATATACCATTTAGCGAAAATGAACGCTCCTATTTTCTCTTATTCAAATATTTTCATAGACGCTTTTAAGTCTAGATAAAATAATCATAGGTGTACATTTAAACTAGAAAACTTTAAAAATTGTACAAAATTGGCTAGCCGCGTGTGGAAATTGAAATTAAAATATGGAGAAAACCCAGACATAACGTGCAATATAACAAAAACAGCCAAGCCATATAACAGTCGCAAAATATGTAGATTGTGCTTGGAAGAAAAGTTAGCAATTATGTTCTTCCCAAACAAAAATAAATTGCTAAATGAAAGAACAGAAATCATGACCAAGTTTAATCATATCAACAATTACCTATTAGGATCATACAGTCATGGATGGAAATTTTTGAGACCTTTAGTTACTTCTCCTAATTTTGAAAATTGTGCGTTCATAAAAAGTCCCTGTTACGTGAGGGTTTTTTTCTTAAAAAAAACCGGTAAAATTTTATTGTAAATCGTCTGAAGGCATCGAAAGGTAGAAACCTGGGTTGCGTAATAAATTGTTTATAAATTAAAAAAACATTCAATACAACGGCGTACTGGTCTAATTTAATTATGAGCAAAAACTTAATAATTATATATATATATATATATATATATATATATATATATATATATATATTCTATTTAGATAGCAATCTCTCTTTTAGGCAGGTTTTATTAAAATAACTGAAAAGGTGTTATGTCTATTTTTTTTATAATTTTTCATGTGATCTGATATTCTTTTTTGTTCAGGACATAAATTATGTAAAATTGTTCAAACGGTTTATTTATGCAAGCGCTTTTAGTTATACTTTTAGCCATTATTAAGGATTCATCGTATTTTATTTTATATGAATATATAAGATGTTTGTGTATAAATGTAGTGTCATAGTTATATTTTATGCAGTGAGCACATTGTTGCCGTTTTCATAGTTGATACTATTAAGTGTTGGATCTTTCTTTTTTATTTCTCTCTCTCTTTATCTGTGTGTGTGTATGTGTGTGCCTGCATGTGATAAATGTACAAAACAATTTTGAAAATGTCTATTCTGACATGTTTTGTCAATGAATCGTTTCATCAGAAGAAGGAGCCTGACATGATGATAAATAATCTATTCTTTGACATCGACGATTCTTCTGAGAGGCCTGTCAAAATAGACATTTTTCAAAATTTCGGATACGCAAAATCAGACAGACAGCCACACACAAACACACGCAAACAAACAGACACACAGATAGATAGATAGATAGATAGATAGATAGATAGATAGATAGATAGATAGATATAAATAAAGAGAGTAATAGAGAGAGAGAGAGAGTAATAGAGAGAGAGAGAGAGGAGAGAGAGAAAGCAGAACAATGGACAGCGAAATAGTAAAACACATTTTGTATAGCGATTTGTTAAGCAGAGCTCAGATGTAGCCCGAGGCCAAAAGCATAAACTACACAGGGCGGATCGAACTCAGGACTCAACTGAAATCATCACTTCACAGTATTCAAACATACACAGTTTTTGTGTAAAAAAGGTTATATATATTAGTCATCCACATACAAGTCTGTTTCGCAGCTCATCAGTGTGGCTAGACACACTCACTTGCTTCTGACTGGGATCAGAAACGCGACCGACTTGGTGTCAGTCGGAGTCTCTACTCCCTAAGGCATAGTCGCATTGGAACCGGAGAAGGAAATTTTAACGTGTTGCATAGTATATGCAGTATATACACACGCCAGTCACCGAAAGAACTCAATTCATTTCTGAAGAGTCACGCATATAGCCGAAGTGGAAACTGTTTTTAAAATTTTTCTTCTCCAGAGAGCTCAATCGTAATGAGAGCATAATATATATATATATATATATATATATATATATATATATATATATATATAAGTATGAATCTAACCTAGAGCCAACAGGCCTACCTAGGTTTTATTTAAAAATAAATTTATTGTTATATATATATATATATATATATAGTGTATCGAGGCAGCAGATAATTTTCTAAACATATATTTTTAGATATAACAGACAATGAATGTCTCTTACGTTTGATCATGAGCCGTTCTAAACATCGTATTTGGGGTTTAATTTCAAGTGCAAATAAAGACAAAATTTGTCCAGTAATATTTATTTTTATTATGCTGGTCCTAAATCAAATTAAATTAAAATTAAAGCCAAAATAAGATGTTTAGAACTGCACATTATTAAACATAAGAGACATTCATTGTCTGTTATATTTAACAATATATGTTTAGAAAAATACATATATATATATATATATATATATATATATATATATATATATGACTATTTACGCTCTCACACCCTGATTGAGCACTCTGGAAGAATGGTAGACTTTGAAAAAACAGTAGCTACTCTGACATCTACGCATCCTTCATGCAGCAATCAATGAGAACACTCTCAGCTATTGGGCGTGTACAACGATAATATATACACTAAAAAGTATGCCTCCTTTTCCCGAGCGCCCGTAGCTCAGAGGTAGAATCGCCGAGTGATGCCAATTCGGTCGGGTTTCAATTCTGGGTGAAAACAATTCGCTGTCTAACCGTACTGACGAGCTGTGATACTGCGAAACAGATCTGTCTGCGGATGACTATATATATAGTTTTAGTGCAATGCTTATGTTACTTTAACTGAGGTTTATGCCGATTTGCACAGTAAACGTGACAATTTTTTTGCACTAAAACTGTCAGCATATTATCTTTACCCCAATATCGAGAACTTTATGATAAAATAAACCCTGCTTGCCAATATCAGTAAAACTACCGAAAAAGCAACAATCTTGGCGCCAAACGTCATCATAACTCAACACTTCCACCCACGTTTATTGAACAGGTGTAGAGGCTCATCCCTTGTTCCCTGTTTAGGATGTGGTTTCCGGCTTTCTCTTTTCCAATCTTTTCACTTTTCCTTATTTTTTTTTCAATTGGAGTAGATAGACTGAACTATCGCCCGGTTCACACTCCACCCACGTCTATTGAACAGGTGTAGAGGCTCATCCCTTGTTCCCTGTTTAGGATGTGGTTTCCGGCTTTCTCTTTTCCAATCTTTTCACTTTTCCTTATTTTTTTTTTCAATTGGAGTAGATAGACTGAACTATCGCCGGTTCACACTCCACCCACGTCTATTGAACAGGTGTAGAGGCTCATCCCTTGTTCCCTGTTTAGGATGTGGTTGCCGGCTTTCTCTTTTCCAATCTTTTCACTTTTCCTTATTTTTTTTTTCAATTGGAGTAGATAGACTGAACTATCGCCCGGTTCACACTCCACCCACGTCTATTGAACAGGTGTAGAGGCTCATCCCTTGTTCCCTGTTTAGGATGTGGTTTCCGGCTTTCTCTTTTCCAATCTTTTCACTCTTACATAGCCCCCTGCACACCAGTGGCCTTACCACCATGCCCGGGGTGATATGATTTAAAATATATATATATATATATATATATATATATATATATATATAAATCCCAGAAAGAACTGGCAGTTAACAATCTGAAAAATGAATACACGAGCAGTTATTTTACGCGATCGTTATTCTTAATTTTTCTCTTTCTAAATGTACTGGCAAACGAAAATAAGTTAATTAAACTTTTTTAGAAGTTACAACTATTTTTAAGGAGTTTCTTAATTTTTCTTGAACAATGCTTGTACTACTACTACTGCTACTTCTATTGCTATTAATAATAATAGTAGTAGTAGTAATAATAATAATAATAACATTGAACAGAAGGAAAAGTAGAAGACGAAGAAGCATATTTGAAGAGAGGTTTACCGAAGTCCGCGTATTTTATTAATGTTACAAAAGGTTTCAAATTCCCCCAGGGTCGCAATTAAAGGTCATTTTATAGAGCATTCTTTTTTTGAGATTTCGGGTAGTTTTGTATTTATGTTCGCGTTTTGCGAGCTTAAAACTCAACAAAAAGGGTACCAATGTTTTCTGTGTCAGGTTTGCGTTAATTAATTTGAAAATTATACTTTTTTTTATGTCCAAATATTAATTAATAATTCTTTTCTTCTATTGTTTGTTGTTTGTTTCTCGGGGGTAAACATTGGAAATGTCATTAGCGGATTTAAATTGATTTTTAAAAATTGGAAAGTTCACGGACGTCAACGGGAATATGAAAAGTTTTACGTAAAAGAAAACGCGAAAAGAGTGAGTAAACGTCGATTTGTTCTGTTCTGCTACAAAGACTGGTTTTGTAAGCTGCTGGTGGATTTCGAATTTTGCTTCTGACGCTGTCCGTTTCTAACCGGTATAGCATAAGACGTTCGAATTGTACAAGGTAATTCTGAAAATTTTAATATGCATTACGGTGCAGTGGATATCGACTCGGAACCGACGAGTTGGTGTGCTGATTTCGAATTCCACCTGAATTACTTGCATTTACTTACGCACAAATACCCCTGGGAAAGAAGATTTAATCCGTCTCTTCCCTCCAGTTAAATAATAGGACAGATTGGGTTCTAAATCCTTGGCTGGCAACCAGTCTACCGCAGAAAGCAATGACAATCTACTGCGGGATAATCTTCTGCCCAGTCAGTCATGTCTCTTTCGAGACATGATCGCCCAAGCGTGCATCACGTGTGGCGCTTAACTGACTGAATATAATAGTTGGAAAAATAATCAAAACTTCTACTGAGCATAAAGTCAGTGATCGGCTTTCTATTGTTATGAAATAATAAACTGATCCCCCACTAATTATACTTAATATAATAATGTAATATAATCTATCTCTTCTGGTCCCCAGCTATGTTTTAAATGGCAGGACAAGTTGGATTCTATATACTTGGCTGGCAACCAGTCTACCGCAGAAAGCAACGGCAACCTACTTCGGGATAATCTCCTTCCCAGTCAGTCATGTCACTTTCGATACATGATCGCCCAAAGCGTGTATTACGAATGGCACTTAACTGACTGACTGAATTTTTAAAACCCCTGTATAGGAACCAGTTTTCTTAATATCGCGTGCTGTTATACTTGTTTTAGTTCTTCTGTTTTTCCCTATATATTTTTGTTCTTTATTTTCTTTTGTAACTTTAAGCGTGTGTGACTAGTTTAACGACTAAGGTGAAGAATTTAAAAAAAAGAAATGGAATCATTTTATAACAAGAGCAGTGGTCAGCTGCTCCATTATCTTCGTCTCTCACGCGCGTGTTGCCTTTGCCTTGGCATTCAGTGCCAGAATTCGACTGAATCCGATTTAAATAATTGAGAAGTAGTCAGTAAAGCTCCCCTACTAAGGGCAATGAAAGTACTCAATTCATGCTATATGCACGGTGCTTTTTCACGCTATGAGAAGCCTCTCTCCATGTGAAAAGATATCGAATTTGATCTTCTGTAAGAGACAGATGTAGGCAATCAATAATATATTGGGTATGAATAACTAGAAAAATGAACCTGTTTTGGGGAAACACATCTAGGTCCTCAGATAATGCACTCTCCCTCCTATATTAATAAGAGTTAACAGAAAGTTAAAGGAAGAATTTCTTGTGAAGTTCATAGGAGTTCTTTAGAGTTCTATTGGAGTTCAGTAGAACTACTAGGCAGTTGATATAGTCGGCAATTAGCCGAATACTAAAGAGTCAGCTTTCAGTAGAAGATTACCAAGTTCCTAACAATTTTGGGTGCGTTGAGTCGATTAGCAACAGACACAGCACGATTATAACTTCGAGTGCGAAAACTACTCCACAACAGAACCTGATGACAAAACCGAATCGGTTCACATCTGAACAACGACAACGTTAGCCAAACACTTTTTCGTGTCTCTACTACGATCACCATGTGGACAAAGAGTTCATTTGCTGTATTTTAATCCGCTTGGTTGATTTGGTTTAGCGGCATCTCAACGTCATGGGGGATTTCAATGCCGAAATTTATATATTTTGTACGTAATTTGATACTTTGAGGATCAACGTATGTTTTTTCATATAGTTTGTAGATCATAAAATACATTGCTGGTACTTTTTTTTTATAAAAATACAATTTTTATAAATGTTAGCATTGTATTGTTACTTTGCTATAAAAAATACCATTGATTTATTCTTTTTTTGAGGTTCACTATTTCCCTATGGCAGGGTGGACATGACAACAACATCAGTTATTAGGTGATTCTTCTTCTTCTTCTTCTTCTTCTTCTTCTTCTATGTGCCATTTCCTTTCAGGATGTAGGCGATCATGCCTTTCCACGTCTCCCTATCCTCGGGGGCTCTTAGCATGCTTTCTCTTGTTACTCCACGCAACACTCGTTTTGTCTTCCACCTGATCAGATCCTTCAAATATGTTATCCGCTGCTTTAACCTGTCTCTTTTCTGTCTATCTGGCCTGTTAGTATCAGGTTCTCCAAGCCCTTCTTCCTCATGGCATGTCCAAAGAACTTTAGCTGTCTCTTCTTGATGCTCAGTTTTAATTTCCTTTCCGTTTCATCCTTTCCAGAACCTCATCATTGCTCACATGATCGATCCATGATATTCATAGCGTCCTTCTGTAGAACCACATTTCAGCTGCTTCAAGTTTTTCCTTCATCTTCGATGATATGGACCAGTATTCACAGCTATATTGAAGAACTGACATCACATAGCAATCTCGTAACCTCCTATTATTATCCTCTACGTCACTTAAACAACTACTATTACAGCACTTGGTATTCTCAAAGGTCACCCATCTTACTAGTGATCAATGTCGACATTGCTTAATTTAGTTGAATGTACAGGAATCTATGCTTCAACGTGAAGTGACCGTAAGCCTCATTATGTTATTACATCTAGTGGAAAACATAAAATATTTTATATAAACATTCAATATGATTTAGTTTGTATTAAACATTAAAAAATTTGGATTTATCCTTGAATAAACGTTAAAAATATTTTACCATCCAGTAATATTTTAAAAAGTAAGCACTGGAAAACCCTTTTATCTAAATTGTACATAGTTTGGTAAGTCTTTGTTGGGTACTGATTCGTGATTTTTAAAGCGATAAAAACAGACAAAATTAAACTAAAGTAAAAAGTGGTTACAAAAATATTACCAATAAATGGTACACAACAAAAAGACAGGTTCATCGGTCCTATATAATCAGAATTGATGACTATTTGCCATTATTGTCATGTCTTTGCTAGTTTCATGTGTTTGATTTAATCACTTCACCGTAAGATGCAAGGGGTTACTGGAAATGAGGACACTTAGTGAGAAGAAATCAGAAAAGGACTAAACAGGTACAGGTTTCACGAAGCCAATAGCTTGCACTTGGCGTTGAATTTAGATGTTGAAGTCGCGGTGAAGAAAGAATCAGTGAAACGTTTCCACAGGCTAGATTTACTAGAAACCATTCTTTTAGAATATTACTTGAGTTTCCATCTGGCTGGTTTTACAGAAAAACGACGAAAACAAATTGCCTATTATACGTACATTTATTTTATGCAGTCGAATCACCAAGGAGGAAATCTCATCAGACCAATTTTCACGAAAATATTTATAGAAAAGACGAAAGAAAAGGACGTTAGAGCTGCGAGGAAGCGACTGAGTACGATATGCAAGCTTAGAAGAGAATACATCACAAATGTTTCTTTCGATTTTGTTAAGAATCTCGAGATATATAGTTTGGGCACCAGTCTAGATCTGGTAGAAATATTCAATACACGGACAAATAGGAGATTTATAAATGTAGAAGATGAATTCTGACGAGACGAATTGCCTATCACGACACAAAGAACGTCCACTCCTAAGAGTAGACTATGTAAATGATTCAATATAATCACTGCTTCATTTTCACAGTAAGCGTGTTAACAAGATTGAACAAATGTTAAGTCTTATCATCTCTCGTTTGATTAACGCTTGACAATGATTAATTCAATAAACATTTATTTGTGTTGTATTTTACCTGGTTCTCTGGACAAACAATAACTATCCTCTTGTCAAACAACAACAAACAGAAGCAAGAAGAACACGTATATATATATATATATATATATATATATATATATATGAACTTGTAATTTTTTTTCTCCTCGGTGACGCTTAGGTGGAGTAGAAGGTCGCCAGAGAGAATCACACACACTCAGGATCTGTCGGGGAATCGTTAACTACCGAGAGTTCTCTCTCTCTCTTTCTTTCTCTCTCTCTGTCTCTCTGTCTCAGTCTCTCTCTCTTTGTATTTTGACTTCTTTTCTCAGAAACTTCAAACTTATATAACCCAAATATACCTATGCAGTTTTGTTTAGTCAGTTTGTAACTTAATTGACGTCAATCATATCTCTGTCGGCTATTGTGTTTCAAGCCTTTGTTGTCGCCCTGATATAAATCCTATCGTTTTCGGCCAACGCATTCAATTTCTGCCTTTGATATCAGTCATATCTTTGTTGGCTCTTGCCTTTCAATCTTTGTTGTTACACTCCACCGCCGGAATATATTTTTCTCAATCATATCTTTGTCAGTCAAGGTAATATATTATATATAAAGTAAATGTATCTTGCGGTCAGAATTGAAACTGCATTTTAATTTTATTTCTGGAAAGCCACAACTTAAATTGATTTATATGTTACACTTAAATGTTGCGTGATTTTTGTTTGTATCGGATTACGAATTTGTTATTTCCTTTTTAATTTGATTATTTTAAGTCAGTATACGGTTTCATACAGAGTAGTCAAACTTCAGGCGGATGAATCTTTGTTTTAACAATGTACCCTCAAGGCTGTCAAGGGCTTTTACTTGCATAACAATTTGGTCAAACACAATTATGATTTTCAAACACATCTACAGTCTCGCATGCTGGGGTCGATTTCCTGCATGCTATCCTTGACTAATCTGCCTTCTATATCCGCGTGTGTCATTCTAGCCATTTGGCTATAAAAAGCAAAAAAAAAATAAAATAAAATGCACATTGAACACTCCTTTATTGATATGAGTTTTTGAATCTTTGTGTCGGTTGATTTAATTAGTGTTGTATTATTAACGGTGAGTGTCGGCACCATTTAAAATATACAGTATTTTATATATTCTTTTGGAATTTATCAGAAAAACAAAAGTTACATTTTCACACGCTTCGGAATAATTATTGCTTGAAGATTGTGCATTTATATGACGTGCACAGACAAGCTTATAAACTTACATTTCAATCTGAACAAGCACTTGTTTTCCAGATGTATTTCCGAGTGTTTGATGTTGTCAATAAAACGACATCAATTCATGCCGAGCGTTTAAATGCATCTGGTTTATTTTTCATGACTACACAAAACACAGCTCAATATCCATGGTCACCGTTGTTTGCTCATACAAATAAAAATCGAACCTGTCTTATATTTCTTTATGATCGATCCAAAAACATTCTAAAAATATATAGAGGTCTATTATTTAATACAGTGGAACCTCGACTTACAAAATTAATTCTTTCTGAAAGTCGTTATGTAAAATGAAAATTTTGTAATTAGAGACGCTTTTTTATCCTATAAATCTCCTAATCGGTTCCAAACCACCACCTCGAACCACTCAAAATTTCGTGAGGCAACAGCATCGGGCTTTCTCCACGCCGCATTAAAGGTTCGTCTGGTCACCCCCTACCAACCCATGTCGATTATCTTGAGGTAAACAACAATACCAAAATGCTGCTTCCAAAACTTACGAAGGGTAATTTGAGTGTTTTTAGTGATGTCGAAACACCTCTTGAACAGGTGTTTCGTGTAGTTTCTTGAAGTTCAAAGTGACTTTTTCGTCCATGGACAGGAGGATAGAGGTGGTGTTAGGTGGGAGGTACAGCAGATCTCCTCCAGCATATCATCTTCGAGGCCGGGCGGGTGGCCAGGGGCATTATCACATTATCAAGAATGAGGAGGCATTTGAGGAGGCAATTACGTGGACTCTGGGAGCTGCGCGTATTTTGAAATTTTCGCCTTTTGTATCCTGAAATTGATTTCGTAACAAGAGGCAATATTTGTCAGAAGAGGCATTTCGTAACCTGAAAATTTCGTTGTATAGCCTTTTCTAAGTAATGATTCCACTGTTTATTTATTTTCTACCTGGGTTTCAAAAGTAATGATATTAATACATATATAATCTGATATAAAAAACCACTATAGACTAAAATCATAGACTGAAATATCTTCCTCAATTTTATATATTCTACTGTAAATGAATATATCAAGTGCGAACAACTTCATTCGAATATGATATTCAAACAGAAAATAGGTTTGTGTTATCTCCTGCATCGTAAAACTAACCGGCTAGAATCTCCTGACTATGTTGATTGTATCAGACGTTGCCCAACGGACACTGGGTAGCAGACGCACCATTATAAACCCATGACAGACGCATGGTCTGCTGCTCTCACCTCTCATCTCCGCCAACACACTATGACGATAACATGAAGGAACGATATCGTTCAGCGTCAGCAAGTCCAAACTCGACTAAAAACCAATCTCCGTAAAGTAACTAGACTGACATTAAATGAATCAAGCGAGAACCTGTTCTCCCTTATGAAACGATTGAATATATATAGCTTAGTTATTACAGCGAAGGAAGAGAGGTTAAGACATATGCTTAGTGAGATTAATCATATATCGTTATTAGAAAATAGCCGAAAAATGTTGTTATTCTGTAGCAAAATTAATATCCGGTATATATTAAAATCAAATTAAATCTAAAAACATATTGTGAATGTTGGGCATATTTTCTAATACAGTCATCATTTAAATCATTTTACCTTCCTCCCATGTCTCAAGGAGAGCAGATGAATGCAGCTTCTTCATCTCCCGTTTTGCAATGAAATGAAGTAAAGTGATTAAACCAAATCTGTTGCTAGATCTGCTTCTAGAAATTTTGGCTCCTTGTGTAGAGCTAAACAATTTTTCTTGCCAGAATCCATAATTATAAATATAGCATTCATTCGTACATTGAATATTGCTGCTATATCTGATCTGAATCTCCTGTGATATATCTATAGATTCGCGTCAATATCCAAAGAAAAGTCTGTAATATTATTAGTCTTGACACGGCATCTCGAATTCAGTCAAATTCCTCTCAACTAAATGTGTCTTCTCTCTGTCTTCTGTATTTATAATTCCATGATTATTCCCCCTCCCTGTACTGGACTGAAGGAATTTAAGCATACTATTAGTTGGATGTGCGTGGTGGTGCATTGGATATAGACTCGGAACGAGAAATTGGAGAGCCGAGTTCGAATTCAGGTTGATAATCGTTGCATTCACTTACATGCATATATTCTTGGGAAAAGTATTAATCCGTCTCTTCCCTCTAGCTAAAGGTTTAATAGCAGTACAGATTGGGTTCTAAGGTCTTGGTTGGCAACAGGTCTACCGCAGAATGTAATGGTAATATATTGCGGGAATATTTCTGCCCAGTCAATCATGTCTCCTTCGAAGCATGATCACCCAAGCGTATATTACGTATGGCACTAACTGAATTAGACTGACAATTAGGTTTCATAGTTCGACTATTGAAATAGTTAGGTTTGACCGTAAATACCTTTTCTAGACGTATCTTTTCTGGCACTTCCCGCCTATGCAAGTTACTTTCGGTTTCTTGCTAGCCTGTTCACTACGATCTTCCAAAATTTGAATACAACGTCTGTAACGAAAGTGTTACCTCGAAATTCGAAACGAGCGCAAACGTGTCTTGCCTGGAAGATAATAACAAAAAAGAAAGATGGCCGCTATTGAAGACACAATTTATGTGTGCCTATCTCGTCCAAAACGTGACGATATTTGCACACGTGCAAATTTTGGCCGTCTTGGAATGGCATAAAAAGCGGACGACAGCGCTGCTGTGGTGACAGGATTTTTTTCGGTGGATTGCGTGTGTCGAAGTTGCGGGTTGACAGTCAGACTGACAAAGAGGAAGTAAGAGCGGCTTAGTTGGTGTCTTTCACAACTGCCCCTGTTTAACGGGCCGAGAAAGGGAAACCGGAAATTCATTCATTGAGGCGACCAAAGAAAGAAAGAAAGACAGAACAGCTGGCCTGCCGGCGAGCGAGCGTCATACTGCTTTTTCTGATCCCTACCTCAACATCAGTAAACTTTATTTTTTTTTAATACAACGTGAATATCATTAGGAACAGTGTCGAAGAAAACGAAAGCTGGATATTCGGCCCTGTGCCACGTCTAAGCGGCGCTTAGAAAATCATTTTCTTTTATATAAACGCTGGCCGCCAAAGCAAACGGACTTTGTTCGCCATTAAAGAAATTCTTAAAGGAAAGTGACTCTTATGTATTATTTTATTATATTATTATATTATATTGCTTATGTATAGAGTTTAATATAATTGTATATTATGAATTTGCGACACGGAGATCCGAAGGCGAATTGGCATGGCAAAGGACGCGTTCCAGAAGATGAGCAAAATACTAACACACAGGAAGATCTCAATAGAAACGAAGAAAAGAGTGCTAGACTGCTACGTGATGTCAGTTCTTCAGTACGGCTGTGAATGCTGGACAATATCATCGAAAATGAGGAAAAAACTGGAAGCGGCCGAAATGTGGTTCTACAGAAGGATGCTACGGATATCGTGGACTGAGCATACAAGCAACGACGAAGTGTTAGAAAGAATGGCAACAAAAAGGAAATTGACGCTGAGCATCAGGAAGAGACAACTGAAGTTCCTGGGACATGCAATGAGGAAGGAGAGCCTGGAGAACCTGATACTGACTGGTCAGATAGAAGGAAGGAGAGACAGAGGAAGGCAGCGGATAACATATCTGCAGAGTCTGATCAGGTGGATGACGGAACGGGGGTTGCCAGGAGCAACAGGAGCAAACATACTAAGAGCCACAAGGGATAGGGAGACGTGGAGATCCATGATCGCCTACGTCCTGAAGGGACAGGGCACATAGAAGAAGAAAAAGTATTCTCACCATTGCTTACTTACCATATCTGTTGGCATTAATTCTATAAATGTAACATATATATTTATTTGATACTTACTGATACATTACTTTATAATATTTAAATACATTATATCAGCTCAACTTTGCAATATTTACATGTATTATATAAGCTGAATTTCAATTTAATACAAATGATTGGTAACTTATTTACTTTTTATGAATTAACTTTTTTTTTATATAAAGGAAGACAATTTTTCGATCTTAGAAAAGACGCGTTCCTATGTCTAACGCCTAATTTATAATGTAGAATTTCTAAGCTTTAACGGTTTTGAATACGATACAAAAAACAATACGATACAATTTCTCGACGATATTCTTTCTTAAGAAAATTACGCTTTTTATTTAAATTTTCGGTAATGCTAACAATTTTCAATTATTTTAATGGATAAATAACTGAATATACAAGGTTGTCATTGCCGGGTGTGATAGTGGGGATAAGCTCCCACTATCTATAAAATGCTCTTATAGCATGCTTATTCATGTAAACCACTGATAATTAAGTTCAGCCCCTGGTGTGCTCGTCGCGGAAATACTTTTATAGACAGGAGAAGTGGGGAAGGCAGGTCACTGGTACCTCGTAAGCGGTTAATTCGGGCATGATGAGCGTGTCAGCCTTGGAAGGCAGTTCACTTAGGGGAAGGAAACCCTCGTTTCGAACCTCCGCTGCCTTGCGGCCATATCCAGTCATGGAAAAAGCTTTAGGAGTAAACCTCGACGTAAAATAAGGAGTCGAAGTCCTTAAGGCAGTTCTCTGTTGTATTCAACTAGTTCTGGCAATTCCTGCGACGGCACTGGTCCCAAATTGTAACCACCCTTTACTTTGGTCTAATCAGTGACATGGAGACGGGTACGTGATACATAGGCAACAGCTTGTCCTCCATATAACATTGTCCAGGCTTGCATCCAACCATATTACTACTATTACGACCATAATTTAAAAAAGAAATAAAAAAAGAAAACGGTTAACTCATGACATTTAACATTTGAAAATAAATAAAATAAAAAATGCATAGAAATAAATAATCATTTGATATATATATATATATATATATATATATATATATATAAACAGCAACATCAAGAACAATATCAAGTCATTTTATTTAATATGGACAAAATTTAAGTCATTTAGCGTTTTCCATAGTTTACCTTACCTAACAAAGGTTTTTAAAATTTTATAAATTGTTCTTACATAAGGAAAATAAACGAAAACCTGATATATTTCAGGACGTTACGTTTGTATATAAATGCAGGTTACCAAATAAAATTTCTACATTTGCATTGATAATTTTCCTCAAGGTCGTAAACACCTTTGCATAGATATTTACCTCTTTCATTTATATATATATGAGTATAAAGAGTTTTTCTTGTCTCTTTAACTTACTATATTCATGCCGAATTCGAAATTTCGTGACTACGTTCTGATATTCTGACTCGTCATGGTTATTTGACGTTAGGTACCTTTTTCTCCTTATTTATGAAGAACATGGTGCGTATCTTGTAATAGTTGTCTTCTTTGTGATAATTTGCTTTTAATTTTTGTTTAAGATTGGGTGGTTTTTCCTTCTGTTTATTTTCTATTCTTTTTACTCTACAATTTGATTCTAACCACAATACATTCATTAATAGTTCATGTTAGGCAATCAGAGGAGGGTCTGTAATGTGATAGAGACCGACTTGGCAGACCGCCTGCAGTCTCTCTCTCACCAGCGCGACGTGGCTTCCCTGTGTCTCTTCTATAAATACTTTCACGGTTTCTGCTCCGATGAACTTAGATCATTGGTGCCCCCTAAATACGAATTTGCACGAGATACTAGATTAGCAACTAGATCCCACCCTTTTACAGTGAAACCGATAAAATGCAGCCCAAACTTCTACTCCAACAGTTTCTTTCCTCGCACTTCCCGACTGTGGATTTCTCTTCCAAACGATTGCTTCCCCGACGGCTACAATCTCCAGGAGTTTAAATGTTAGGTCAATACACACCTCCTAACACACTAACCTGCTCCCATTCTATCAAGCACTCTTCCCATCTGCCCGACCCTCATCCTCGCTATCCTTACTCATCTGTCACCTTTCTCCTGACATTCCCTATGTCTATCCACTCCTTCTCTTTACCTTCCCCTATGTAGCCCCATGCGCAATAGTGGCAGTGGAATGCCTTGCTTGGGGTGAGATGATTATAAAAAATACTCTTCCCATCTACCCAACCCTCATCCTCGCTATCCTTACTCATCTGTCACCTTTCTCCTGACATTCCCTATGTCTATCCACTCCTTCTCTTTACCTTCCCCTATGTAGCCCCATGCGCAATAGTGGCAGTGGAATGCCTTGCTTGGGGTGAGATGATTAAAAAAAATACTCTTCCCATCTGCCCGACCCTCATCCTCGCTATCCTTACTCATCTGTCACCTTTCTCCTGACATTCCCTATGTCTAACCACTCCTTCTCTTTACCTTCCCCTATGTAGCCCCATGCGCAATAGTGGCAGTGGAATGCCTTGCTTGGGGTGAGATGATTAAAAAAAATACTCTTCCCATCTGCCCGACCCTCATCCTCGCTATCCTTACTCATCTGTCACCTTTCTCCTGACATTCCCTATGTCTATCCACTCCTTCTCTTTACCTTCCCCTATGTAGCCCCATGCGCAATAGTGGCAGTGGAATGCCTTGCTTGGGGTGAGATGATTAAAAAAAATACTCTTCCCATCTGCCCGACCCTCATCCTCGCTATCCTTACTCATCTGTCACCTTTCTCCTGACATTCCCTATGTCTATCCACTCCTTCTCTTTACCTTCCCCTATGTAGCCCCATGCGCAATAGTGGCAGTGGAATGCCTTGCTTGGGGTGAGATGATTATAAAAAATACTCTTCCCATCTGCCCGACCCTCATCCTCGCTATCCTTACTCATCTGTCACCTTTCTCCTGACATTCCCTATGTCTATCCACTCCTTCTCTTTACCTTCCCCTATGTAGCCCCATGCGCAATAGTGGCAGTGGAATGCCTTGCTTGGGGTGAGATGATTATAAAAAATACTCTTCCCATCTACCCAACCCTCACCCTCGCTATCCTTACTCATCTGTCACCTTTCTCCTGACATTCCCTATGTCTATCCACTCCTTCTCTTTACCTTCCCCTATGTAGCCCCATGCGCAATAGTGGCAGTGGAATGCCTTGCTTGGGGTGAGATGATTATAAAAAATACTCTTCCCTTTTACCCAACCCTCACCCTCGCTATCCTTACTCATCTGTCACCTTTCTCCTGACATTCCCTATGTCTATCCACTCCTTCTCTTTACCTTCCCCTATGTAGCCCCATGCGCAATAGTGGCAGTGGAATGCCTTGCTTGGGGTGAGATGATTATAAAAAATACTCTTCCCTTTTACCCAACCCTCACCCTCGCTATCCTTACTCATCTGTCACCTTTCTCCTGACATTCCCTATGTCTATCCACTCCTTCTCTTTACCTTCCCCTATGTAGCCCCATGCGCAATAGTGGCAGTGGAATGCCTTGCTTGGGGTGAGATGATTAAAAAAAAAAAAAACATTCCTAAACCTAATTCAGAAACACTTCACAACTAATAACCCCCGTATTTTTTTAAATAAAAGTACATTGAAAATTCGTTAGAGCTGCACTGATAATCTTAAAAGAACAATAAAAACAAAACAAATTCCTAAAACAATATAACAAAATTAGCAATCAAAACCACCCCATTTTAAATAACGACAATAATACTAGTACTTGCCATTGTCGTAACTCGAACAAATATCCTCTGCAAAATAGATGCCTTATAGAATCTAGAGTTTTCCAAGCTACCATTTCCACTACATAAAATTTAACTCTTATGAAACATTATATTGGAAGAATTAAAACACATTTAAGCCATATTGTATCAGCCTAAGCTATTCATTAATAATAAAATCTATAGTAAATCAACATAATTTTCTAAATACTATTGAAAGATGCAAATAAAACATATAAATTGTTACATGAAAAACGTTACTTTTACGTACAAGAAAAATCCAAATAATTAAATTTCCGAAAACTAACTTATTAATCCAACGTAATGAAATTACTACTTACTGCCAAAATAAGAAAATGCACACTGTTAAATATATTTAATGTTATCTCAAACTGCTTGCCATATGATATAATCTATAATCTTACCATAATTATGTAATTATATATACCATAAACCTAGCCATAATTCACTGTTACAATGCTGTTTAGTCTTACTTTCCCGACCATTTCACTCAAAAATCAAAGAATTCTGCCTTTGTTAATTAACTTAATGGCTTTATGTCTATATCTTTACATTAAATTTATGTTTTCATACTAACAACACTTTTTTAAGACAAATATTTTATTGTTTCAATCTCGTCGCATCTCAGACAATATATTGGCTACATATTTGTTCAAAACTTATTTAAACTGACGTAATTGACACTTCCTCTTAATTTTTACACTTTAATGTCTTAATATTCAATGGATTAAACACCCAGATCGTGTAAATTACAATAACTTCACACTCCACTACAATCAACTAATATGGTGAGAATTTTTATTTTTCTTATATATTTACTTAGAATTTCCTTATCAAAATGTATATGCCCCTGTAACTGAACCATATTTCACTGCCTGATGATGGTGCATTGAGCACTGAAACTTAATAGCTTTTGAGTTGCAGTATGCTATCCTCATAAGACAATAATAATAACTATATATATATATATATATATATATATATATATTAGTCATCCACAGCTCATCAGTGTGGCTAGACACATGCACTTGATTCTGGCCGGGATCGAAACTCGACCGATTCAGTGTCAGTTGGAGTCGCTACTCCCTAAGCCAGAGGGATGGAATCAGAGAAGGGAAATTTTAACGTGTTATATATAAGCAGTGTCCAGTCACCGACAAATGTCAATTCATTCCTTGAGAGTAATGCATATAGTGCAAAAGTGGAAACTGTTTCTAAAGTTTTTTTCACTAGAGAGCTCAATCGTAATGAGAATATATATATATATATATATATATATATATATATATATATATATGTGTGTGTGTGTGTGTGTGTGTGTGTGTGTGTGTGTGTGTGTTTTAGAAAAAGTTTTAGATGTTCTACAATTTCATTGGTAATATGTAATTCGCCGCTGATCAGACCCAAATGATAGAACGGTTAATCTTCAAAAATACGTATTACCCATGAAATTGTAGAATATCTAAATATTTTTTGAAATTATCTTACGCTGTTAAATGAAATAAATGAATTTAAGAATTTAACATTGAGTTCTTTTGAGTTCGTCTCTATCGGAATTTACCTGACGAATATACCACGTATTCTACGTTATATATATATATATATTTCTCTTTTTAGTCTTATTTTTATTCTCATTTTGGTATAGACTGACTGTTGTTGAGGAAGCGTGAGATCTTTCTTAGGGATTTCATGTTGAAATGTTCATTCAACATTTTTGAATTTTGAAAATTTATTTTAATTTATATATATATATATATATATATATATATATATATATAAATAACGAGCATTTTGCGTGCGCAAGTAAGGTTTACTTTTCTTAGATATCAATGAAAGTTTATCGTATTTCTTACAGGACATTGCGTATTTCACAAAATTATTTTAAATTTGATTTTAATTTAGTTGCTTTTACTTAATATTTTTTACTCAACTGAACAGATATTTATGTTTTACCAATAAATATTTATATTTTCTCAATTAATTAACGTTGATATTATTCCAAAACATTTTGGATCTTTATTTTATTATTTTGAATGGTACGAATGTCCGGACGCTTCCATATTTAATGTATCAAACTTAAAAGTCACTCGTAGTCTCACAGCTACTGACTATGGCGACTGAACAACCCTCTGAAACAACATTGTCATTCCACGCAGTTTGACATGGAGTAAGGCTGACATTGATTCTATTAGACGAATAAATTTGATCTCGTTGGGAACAATAACGCCAGATACCCAGCAGGTAACATTCTTAATAAGTGACCGTTAGTTATATTGTCAACGCTGTGGTTTGCGTTCCACCAACGGGGTTATTTAATTAATGTTCATATACTCCTGTTTACTACGAGACAAGCACAGAATGAAATATAATTATGACACGTGCAATATGCAGGCTAAAAATATTGGATCTGTTTCTTAACAGCGACATTACAAGAAATATGTGAATGTTTGCTAATGAATTTATATTTGTTAATAGATATATAGAAATTAAAAAAATTATATTGCGAATTCTAGTAGTATTGATATACCACCCGTTAGTGTCAGAACTCTAGAGATTTTATTAGCACATATCATGTGTATATCAGTCAGTTAAGTGTCATACGTGAAACACGCTTGGGCGATCATGTCTCGAAAGAGACATGACTGACTGGGCAGAAGATTATCCCACAGTAGGTTGCCATTGCTTTCTGCGGTAGACTAGTTGCCGACCAAGGCTATAGAACCCAATCTGTCCTGTTATTTAATCCATAACTGAAAGGAATAGACGGAATAATACCTTTCCCAAGGGTATTTGCACGTAAGTGAATGCAACGAATTCGACTGGAATTCGAACTCGGCTACCCGATTTCTCGTTCCGAGCCAATATCTAATGAACCACAACGCACATTCTTATACGATATATGTAAAAAAACATAAATCATTCAATATAAACGCATTTATATCAGCTCTGTAATGAAAATGGCATACTAAGTTAACATTTAAACATTGACATAACTTATAAAATCGTTAAATTAATCTGTTATTACATCCTTTTTTATCACAGACTAAAACTTACTTGTTTAAAATGATAACCGTAAACATATAATAAATATATTTGATAAATCTATCTATCTAAACTTATTTATAAATGGAACTTTGTCTGTGTGTGTGTCTGTGTGTGTGTGTGTCCGCTACCTATAGACTCCGAAACGGCTGAACCGATTTTCTTAAAAATTTACACAGTTGTACTATAAGCGTCTGCTAGGTTTTGTGTCGAGGTACCCCCGATAAATATCGAAAATCGATAATCGAAAAAAAACGGGTTATAGAAGGAGTGGTCCGATTTTAATCAAATTTGATACACTCATAGACAAAGACATAAGAAAGGATATTCAGAAGTTTCAAGGTTGCAGTTCTTACAATAGTGCAGAAAATCGATAATATATATATAAAAGACAAGATGTGTGTGTGTGTGTCTGTTTATCTGCCTTTATGTCTGTATTTTTCAGCCCTTTTATTTTGGTTTTTGCTTCGGATTTGGCTCCAAGTAGGTATAATTGTAGTTCTCGCATTTTTTTCCGTGCTAACATGACCTGCCAAAAATGGAAAATTTCAAAAAAACACCAAGAAGATTTCTAGCCTCTGTGCAGTTGTTGTAAGTGACCTTATCTGCCCTAGGTGGTACTTCTTCAACCCAGCTGCGTAGCCTATGTTATCGTCAGCCCATGTTTTCGGTTCGAAATTACTAGCACCTGAAGAAGACCGGAGCGTACAACGGTCGAAACGTCGTACAAATGGTAACAAAGATGAGGACAATAGTACGATTAATGTAAATACTGTAAATACCACCCCATCTCAGAGATATAGACAGATAATAATAGATGCGGTTGGAATTTGAACTCGGCACGTCGTATATTCTACGCTGACATTCGATACACACACTACCTTGTTAAAGCAGTCACTTCTATACTGTAAGATTAACTTCTTTAACTATTCTGCGAGAGGCAGGGAAATGAATGCAATATCCTTTTAGGCATACATACACACAGATATGTGTGCAAGCATATGGAGGAATTTAAATATAATGTTGAGCGAATAAATAGATATTGATGTTAGGCGTGATCCATTTCAGAAGACAAAAAGCTTGAATATATTTGTCAACTTTAAAAAGAGTAGTATTTACAGACTTGCATGTATTAATGTAACTTTCATAACGTAACCTGCTAAAGTCTATCTGAATGGTAATTGTAACCAATTCCTTATTAGGAAATATTCATCTTTCATTGACCGGATAGCCAGGGCTATTCGAGGAAGTGTTTCGTCAGTCCTTTACTACCGAACAAAGATCATCTGTCCTCTCATCTTTAACCGTAATAGTAACGTAAGCAGTTTACTTATAGGAAAACGTTCAGCTCTCATTGAACGAACAGCCATCGTTTTTCGAGGAATATTTTTCATTCTTATACCAACAGGCTGGGATGAGATTTTTCTCTAATGGTAATATTAGCCGTTTCCTTATAAGAACATTTTCAGCTTTTACTGATCGGCCATCCAATGCATCTCCAGGAAAAAAAATTGCTTTATTCCCACTCCACCAGGATGGAATACCTTTGGAAATAATTAGTGGACCTGAAGAAGATTGCCAACACCTTTAAATTTGTTGTTTATTTATTTTTATTTTTTACTTTTTTCAACGCACTCTTATCGGTTATTACATTAAGTTTTGATTATCAATAATTGTTTTAAATTTTAATATTTAAACAAATATAAGAGTGGGGAGTCTCAGTTTCTTATACAACGTTATAGTAAATCGATCCTCCATTTTGGAACCAATCGTGTTTGTGTCGTTTTGTTTTGTTTTATCTTTGGGACGAGTTGTTCTTGTTTTTGACTTTTTCAAGTTTTCTTCAGTTCTTACGATGACATCTTTCTCGAAAACTCCACGATTGGCTTTATTCAAAAATTTTACAAAGGATTCAGTTGTTGAAGCAAAAGTTGTCAAGCAAAAAAGTTAATTGCACAGGATCGATTTACTATAAGGGTGTATGAAAAACTGAGCCCCCAGCCCTAAAATTGATTAAATGTTGAAATTTGTACAATTTGTTTTGTTAAGCGGAAAGTTTAGGGTTTAATCGATAACATTGCACTGAAAAAAAAAGATAATCAACAAATTTACAGGTGGTGGTAATGTCGTACCAGTGCATTGGATATCGGCTCGGAACGAGAAATCGGGGAGCCGAGTTCGAATTCCACCCGAATTCATTGCATTCACTTACTCGCAAATACCCTTGGGAAAGGTATTAATCCGTCTATTCCTTCCAGTTATGGGTTAAATAACAGGACAGATTGGGTTCTATAGCCTTGGTCGGCAACCAATCTACCGCAGAAAGCAATGGCAACCTACTGTGGGATAATCTTCTGCCCAGTCAGTCATGTCTCTTTCGAGACATGATCGCCCAAGCGTGTATCACGTATGGCACTTAACTGACTGACTGTTGGAAAATCCTTAAATTATATGTTTTTTTTTGTTATATCGTACAGTAAATGTTTAGAAGAAGTCTTGTCTGCAATGAAACGTACTGCTCAAAACTCATTTTACCAATTGATCTGAGAAATAGGTTGGTGACAGAAGCCAATTTAGATATATCTAAACGAGAGTAGCGTCATTCAAAACATTCGCATGCTACTGTAAGCTGCATTTCCTTTTTATATTTAACAAAAAAATGGCACACACTCTTACGCGATGCTGACAATTGGGACGCTGGGGATATTTCAAAACAATATTCGAATAAGAAAACAAAGATTTCGGAAGTTTTCATAGTAAAATCAAAACACTAAATGAAAATAACATAGGAAAAGATCTAAATAGTCAGAATGAAAACAAATATAAAAATATTTGCTACGGGAACAGAAGGAAGACTCAAGCCGAAAAAGTTATGGCGAATTTAAAAATAAAAGAATAAAGAAAACAGAAAAGGTTAAGTTAATAATAACAATGATGCTGTCAAAAATCTATAAAAAGCAACGATAAAAACGAATCTGGAAGGAATAGCAAAAATATACGCTTTGGTTTTAAATTCAGGAGATAGTTTTTCTGGGCATTTTCTTAAATTAACGATCTGGACGGAACCCAAAATCTTGTAAGAATTCATATCAAAAAGAGACTAAAGGAATATTATATCTTTTGTTACTATTCTTAAAACATATGATTTAATAAATAAATTATTTGGAAATGTTTACTGCGCCAACATAATTTATATAGACGTTAAACTTTGTAGGTCCCCAGTGAAAATAATAACAGAGTTTAGAATTTATTCTTATGTGAGTCGTTGCAACGTGGGAAAGGTTTTCTCAATTATAAAAACACCCTTTCATATCATTTACTAACAGTATAGTCCGGCGTTGCTCGGGTGTAATGAAAGCATTAAAACTAATTCATGGTCCTGGAGCTCAGACTCTTTGGATGTTGGCACGAAAGATTAAAAAGCAATAGTTGTTTCCAGTTAAAGTGAAACCGTAGACTGAAAGAAAAATGAATGGATGTAAGTCAAATTTTGATTTCCTGGTATCGATATCAAATAAGTTTTTTTCGTCGTAAACTGAATTTTGAAGGCTAAATAAGTCCTCTGAGTAAATGGTATCATGGCTGAGACTTAGAACTCCAATTATACCTACTTAGAGCCAAACCCGAAGCAAAAACTAAAATAAAATAGCTGAAAAAAATACAGACATACAGGCAGATAAATAGACACACACAAACATCTTGCCTTTTATATATATATATAGATATATATTATCGATTTTCTGCACTATTGTTAGAACTGCAATCTTGAAACTTCTGAATATCGTTTCTTATGTCTTTGTCTATGAGTGTATCAATTTTGATTAAAATCGGACCACTCCTTTTATAACCCCGATTTTTTGATTATCGATTTTCAATATCTATCGGTGGTAACTCGACACAAAACCCTAGCTAAGAACACTCGCAGACGCTTATAGTACAACTGTGTAAATTTTCAAGAAAATCGGTTTTGCCGTTTCGGAGTCTATATGTAACGGACACACACACACACACACACACACACACACACACACACACACACACACACACACACACAGACAAAGTTCCATTTATAAATAAGTTTAGATTTAGATATTCTTAGAGTATCTGATTATAACGGAAAATATTGCTGTTATTTGTATTATGGTCTAAACTATTCAAAGTGTTACTAATATTCTATAATTATTTTGAGTCATTAGTAAATTCTCTTTTTGGAACAAATTGTAATAGCGAATATATCATATTTTTTCTAATCATTTCACACCAAGCAAAACAGAACTGCCACTGGTGCGCAAGGGCTTGCGTGAGAGGTGAGTGATGAAAAGAGGAACAACTTACGGGAGTGTTAGAGAATGGTTAAGAGAAGGATGAAGACACTGGTGTGAAGACGGCTGCATGAGAGTAGAGTACAAAGGCAGAAGAACATGATACAAGGAAAGAGATGCGAGTCAAGGAGATAAGAGATAGCAATTGACTTTGCATTTAAATTTTTGGTGATTGTAATCCAATTATTAGATAGCTACAAAAGTTCGTCAAAATGGGAGAATTAAAAACCAGCATTTTACATACTCAAAAAGACATTTATTAATCAACTATATAGTCTCTAATCTCCTGTCGTTCTATAAGGTAGGTGAACCCATTTCTTGGAATCTTCCTCGATTTTTTTTTGTTTTGTTTTGAAGAAGGTTTTAACGTAGTTTTCGGTTGACTAAAGTGCGATACGGAGATCCTAAGGCGTATTGCTATGGCCAAAATTGCATTTAAGAATCTGAGTAAAGTAATAAGCGTCAAGAAAATTTCGATGGAAACAGAGAGAGTATTGGATGATGTGACACTATCTCCCGCGGGGATACTTTTCTTTGTTTGGTTTAATAAGGCGGAGAGAGAGAGAGAGAGAGAGAGAGAGAGAGAGAGAGAGAGAGAAATTTATATTAGTAATATTACTAGTTATGCTTTATTGTAATACGCGATGTGAGTTTATATAAAAAAAACTATTTCAATACTATCATGTACTTCTAAAATCCGGGGAATATAAAATTTAACTATTTTTGGAAAAGAAAAGGAAAAACTATAATTTTTTTCTTTCGTGTTCGAAGTGGATATATTTTTTGGTAAAGCTAAAATTTTAGTAGCCAATACAAAGTCTCAGAGTTGGTTTGATGGGGTCAGGCGGGGTTAAAGTCCCTCAACAGATTTTCCTGAGAACAGAAGTCTGTGGAAAATTGGATACGATGTGAGCTGGCCCCTTCCGCAGAGCAAGTGTGCGAAAAATGATTTCATTCTGAAGACTTCGAATCGGCTAGTTCCTCCGAGACGACTGAAAAGAGTTATAAAAATAGAGGCTCGATGAGAAAAATTCAGTTTGCCGTGAGCGAGCCTCCAGACGACAAGGAAACCAACCCCACACCGCCGCTACCATCTCCGCCACATTTGCCGCCATCGCCGCCATTGACCACCCCTGATTCGGCAAATCCCGTCAAGTTCCGTTAAGAACCCAAAAGAACTTTGTTATTTTTTTTAACATTACTTAAAAAACGGACAGCTCCAATTTTAGAGAATACGGAAAAGACTTTAGCGAAAATTTGAACAGCTCTGTCTATTTAACGAAATTTAGAAAGGAAATTTCTATTTAAGGATTGAAAGCTCTGAGAATTTTAAACGCTCTCTCTCTCTCTCTCTCTCTCTTTCTCTCTCTCTCAATCTGTTGTAAACCAACATATCGATAACTGTATTTTCTGCTCCTGTAAAGAAAAAAAAAGAAACATTTTATTTTTTATATAAAGACGTAACTCTCCAGGCGTGATCGACCTTGTTCATTTACTTTATTAATTTTTTGGGGGGTGCCGTATTTATTTATTTATTTATTTATTTTACCACAAGTATGCACCAATGTCCGGACTGGCTCTAAATGGCGACTACTAAAATTCCACGTCGCGACCTCTGGGATCAATTCACAACGTGGGACAGTGGCGGGTTGTTGCAAGAGACGTCTTGTAAACCAGCTTTTGTGACGACATCATCAGACGACATCATCAGTCGTGATTATCACGACTAGCAACAGCGACCAAACCAACCGGCCAGCCGAGTGGCAGTGTCAGAACTGGGATCGTCACGACCGTCAACGAGAACGACCAACTAGACGGCCAACCCCGGGCATAAGGCCAACCCCGGGCATAAGGCGTCACATTGTTACTACGGACGGAACACGCGAAAACGACGAGGTTTTGGAGAGGATAGACGTAAAAAAGAAACTGTCACTTGACAACAGAAAAAGACAGTTTTTGGAACATTTAATGAGGAAGGAGGGTTTGGAGAACCTGATGCTCACGGGATGGATTGATGAGAAGAGAGACAAGGGAAAGCAACACATGATATACCTGATAGAATTGAGCAGATTGATGGTGGAGAGGCGATTGTGTCAGATAAAAGAAGGCGGGATATTAAAAGCAACAAACAATAGGGAGATGTGGAAGGCCATGATCGTCTACGTCCCAAAGAGACACGGCACATAGAAGAAAAAGTACAGAGTCAAAGTTTTTGTCATTTAAATTGTTCTTTAGAAACGGAAAAAAATGAAAATTCCGAAGAAGCTAAACGAAGAGAATATGATGTGTGCTTGAGGGTTTCTCGTTCCAACACTTTAAGCTTTTGCAAAGTCAGTTTTACAACATGCAGTTTTGCGTTGTCATGGTGGTAAATGACATTTTCGATTTGTCAAAATCAGCCGTTTTTTTTCTCGAGTAGCCGCATTAAGTTTAGTTATTTAGTCACAATACTTCTTTGTAGTTACTCTTTCAAAGTTGGAAGAAGCTCAAAATGAATTCTCATTCTGCAATCCCGTCAAATGGACAGCAACAATTTCGTAGGATGCAAGCTAGCATTAAGCACGGGTTTTGTACATTCACAAACTTGTTTCCAGCTTCTATTTGTGTCAAATACCGAGCAAGTGAGCAACGACAAGGTGTTGGAGTGGATGCAAATGGGCAGAAAACTCATACTTTATATCAGGAAGTAACGGCTTAGTTTCTTGAGACACGTAATGAGTATAGTGAGTCTGGAGACACGTAATGAGTATAGTGGGTCTGGAGAATCATATACTCACAGAACGGATAGTGAGAAAGAGGGCCAGGAGAAAGCAGCACCAAGCGTATTTGATAGGCTTGAGGAAATGGGTGGCAAAGCGGGATTTGAGAGATACCAAGAGATGGGGGCAAGTTGTTGCCTATATCCATAAAGAAGAATCAATATCATAAACAATCCCTTTTGCATCACCTTGTGAAGAATATGTACAGGAACGGCTACTTTTTTGTGGCATTTTGCGCTGCAGAAACACGTTCGAGCAAGCTCTAGTCTGTCATAGAAAGTGTAGCCAAAGTGTCAAGTTTGAAATCGAACGCTATACTCTTAAAACAGCGAAAGGAAGGTAAGATATTGTTTTCATACTCTTTGCAATTTCTTCTCTCGGATTATTTCCAAAGATGCATTTAGAGCATCCTCATCGACGTTGGTAGTTCGCCCGGACCGTGGTTTATGATTTAGCTTAAAATTGCCCTATAGAAATTTGCCAAACAATTTCTTATCTGTCTGAAGAGCTGGAGCACAATTTGAATAAACCATTTTGGAATGTTTTGTCACGACGTTTAATCCTTTACGAAATTCTTAGAGGATAATATGGCGAAAGCACAGTTGTTAATCCTCCATCTTTACCGCATTCATTTCTGGATAACTATTAACATTCAGCAAAGTCTGATGCTTAACTGAAAGATTTAAGGTTTCAATTTCAAAAACACAAGAAATCTCCTGAGTTGGACCTTGAGTTGGAAAAAGAGACCAACAATCTTCATTCGCTAGATATCATCGCTTCTAATTCTTGCTTCTATTTGGAACAGTTTTTTGTGATTCTGAAGCGCCAGTCTCCGAGTTGAAAAAAGAGACCAACAATCTTCATTCGCTAGATATCATTTTAATCATTGACCTGTGAATGAATTGTATACGGCTGACCGCATTTGGCCTTTCTTAACTAGTCTGGTGCCATGCATTACATCCATATAAATGTCTCGATCTCTCTATTAAGAACGTTTAATGTAAAGATTTTGCAGCAGTTTACGGGGTGCCGTCAAATTACCCCTGGCGCCATCTATATTCTTCTTAATTTTGTGGTGATACCGACCGAGCAAACGCGAGGTACCGGATGTTTGCACCCTCACAACCAAAAAGCAAATAACCAAAACTCGACGGTGTGCAGCTGGCCTCGCGCAGATGTTCCGGTTGAAAAATAAAAATTAATTAAATATTAAATTTCCAGTTCGTGAGCCGATGCGAATTTTATTTATTGGCCAATGGGAAGCCCAGAATCAAATACGGATATGAATTCTCAAATGATCAGCTGAGATCCAAAATGTCGAAATAAAAAGCCGATACAGAATGCATCACAAGGCAAACCGATGCAGTCCGACACACACAGACCGACTGAGAGAGACTAGTGTAATTAGTAGCCCCCTTGACCGACGTCAAGTGGCTTACTATACTATCCTCTCCTGTTTTTTGAGACAGCGAAAGATCGCTGTCTCAAAACTACTTACTGACCTAAGGAGCGAATACATCAAAGACATTCTTTACTTACAGCGCTCCCACATTCCTAAGTACTAATTCTCTTTTCAGTATTTTATTGGCATGAACATTTTAACGTCCGTTGGACCTATACTTCAAGTATTACTTTACTTTAAAAACACTAATTCATATGTGCATATATAAAATGTTATTTTTCAACTCAATTTGTTTTTTTTTTTTTACTTATAATCATTTTATGACTTATAGTGGGCTATCTACAACGAGGCCAAATTCCGTTAATCTGCAACAATACACAACTACCCTCCCCTTGAACGGATTCCCCACTATAATTTATCATCTAAACTAAATAGCTATAAATGACCCCTACTTTGAGTTATCTGAATTGTGTAGTATTTACTAATTCAATGTACTGAAAATTTTATAATAAATTAAGAGTAGGTGCCATAGTTGATTTCATTTCAATTCCAGATTCTAGATTTTGTTTTGGCAAGGTTTTATTATGGGAAAATTTTGTTGAAGATTTAAATTTTTTTGTTCAAGATAATTCTTATCTTAACTCTTATTATCAGTACAGACTCCCCAACATCATTACAATGGCCTCGAGAGGAGAGACAAAAGAAAATATAATGCCCTGCATATCTTGAATTTACATTTAATCTATTCGTAGACGAAAATTTTGACTATAAAAAAAATAAGCTGAAGACTTTAGTCAATAATTTGTTTTTTCTTCCATTTTCTTATCAGCCAATCATTTCTTTTATCATCACTTTAAGAATATCTTGAATAGTTAAGCAATTCACTGTCTCACCCAGAGAGCACAGAGAAACTAACATGTCTAGCAAGATTTTTGGTTACTTGTTTTCAACTTCATACGTTCTTAATCTTCGAGGATATTGGATTTTATAATCGTGTAATTAAAAAATTATAATGCGATTTCTATTTATGGCCAGTGCTGTGGATAACTGTCCTCATAACTTTTGGTATGATGATAAAATACATCTGTCAGCAAAGATTCTGATCGGGAATTATTAGAGTTTTTGAAAAGCGTGGAACCACTTCTTATATACTGTTTATCCCAGTTCCAACCTGATCCACGCTAGTAGCACCAGTTAAGCTCCCAACTATGGGAAAAATAGTGAACTCAAACAAAACACTTCTTTTCTGTGCCATGTTCTTTTAGAACATAGGCGATCATGCCTTTCAACGTCTCCATATCCCTGGTGGCTCTTAGCACGTTTTCTCCTGGTGTACCATGCATCCCTCGTTCCGTCATCCACTTGATCAGGTCCTTCAAATATGCTTTCCCCTGTCTCTTTTTTCCCTCAATCGTGCCTGTTGGTATCAGCTTCTCCAAGACCTCTTTCCTCATGCATGTCCCAGGAACTTTAGTTGTCTCTTCCTGATGCTCAGTATTAATTTCCTTTACGTTTCCATCCTTTCCAAAACCTCGTCATTGCTCACATGCTCGGTTCATGTTATCCGCAGCATCCTTCTGTAAAACCACATTTCATCTACTTCAAGTTTTTATATCAACTTCTAAGATATTGTCCAACATTCACTGCCATATTGAAGAACCGACATCACATAGCAATCCAGCACTTTCCTCTTTGTTTCTAGCAAAATTGTCCTGTTTCTTAATACTTTACTCAACTTCTGGAATGCTTCCTTCGCCATGTCAATTCGCCTTCGGATCTCTGTGTCGCATTTTCCGTCTTCTATTAGAACACTTCCCAGGTATTTAAATTTTTGTACCTGCTTGATTTTAGAGTCCCTCACCTGTATTTGGCATTTTGGGTTGCTCTTTTTGCTGATGACAATGCATTCGGTTTTTTTTGCAGTTTATTTGTAGTTCTTTCTTGTCCCTTTCTACAGCTACCTTCTGTAGGAGGGTTTGTGGTTTTCTTTCTGTGTCTTCTATCAGCATTTTATCTTTTGCGTATCTTACAATGTTTAAATTGTGGCCTCCGTTGACGAATCCTGGCATAACTTCCAGGGTTCTCAGCATAGTCTCGCTGTACAAGTTGAAAACGAAACACCATGAAAGTATAAAAATACCTTTTATAGTAAAAATACCCGCAGAATCTTTTTATATACAAACCGATACATTTTATAGCAAAATGACTCTTCATACATTTTATTGTTAGTTGAAGATATATAACTGCGTTCAAAATATATTAAGCTGAAGCTTTAAATTCTGTTCAAATCATTTAGAATTTGGCATTAAATAACCCTTAGAGAGCTATGTGCCGCACAACAAATTCAATCAACCAACCTGGTCACAGTAAAAACATGGCTAGCAGAAAGAAATCAGGAAAAATATAAATACCACGAATTATCTCCAGATATGTTCAACTTATCCCAGTAAATAAAAAAAGGATCATTTCTAAATTCCATGAAATATAACTGAATCGACAAGAAACTGATGAAGATCTCAGTGTGCAACGGCTGAAACGTTTTGATAAAATAAAAAGGGGGGACAGAACATGTGTACATTTGGTAATTGACATTTTATTTCGTCTCAAGCAAGGTAATAAAGCCACTAAGATACAAGGGGTTAGTTACTGAATGTGAAAGAATAAAGAAAAGAAAATCATCATTAAGGAGTGAAAACAATAAAAGAAGAAAAATCAACATGGCCGTTGATAATGATTGACATAGCGTTTAAATTTTTGATGATCAAAGTTAGTTCGAAACCTAATAACCGGAAGAGTGTTCCAAAATGAAACGTGCGAGAGAAGAAACTGTTAACATAGAACTTACGCTTATATATAGCCAATTTAACTGTAAAATGATCCTATAGAAATTACAGAATGTGATACTTATGTTACGTTTTTTATGAATATTGTTTCAAGTTAGTATTTATTTACTTTTCATTTTGTTTTTAACTTTTTTGTTTTTTCTTATCTAAATAAATCATCGTTGGAATATGGATTATCGCTCAGTGATAGATACTTACAAATAGACACATTCATAAGTTTATGTGTGTGTACGTATTTTTGTGGTTCCTTTAATATTATCAAAAATATTCTCCGACGGACAATCGTCCATTTATCTCCTCAAAGACGTCCTCATGGAACGTTACACACTTCTCTTACATTTGCTTCACAATATAACAATTGTTACAAGGATGCATTTATGTATATAAAAAATATTAATATGTCTAAAAAGTTATAGTAAGAGATTCTATTGAGTTCTACTTGTTATTACAAAAAAATTTAATTCGTGAGGTAGTTGTTAAATAGAGAAATAGAGAAAAAATAGAACGTTTTGGAACATTCTAGAAATTTCCAGTATATTCCAGTAAAATCGAGAGAATTCTAAATATTTCTCGAAATATGCAAATTAGATGTTAGCCCCTATAAAAATAGGTTTTGGGAAGAGAGTAGTTGTTGTTAACAGGATTTGCTGACATTATCAACTCCGGCCCAATTCGTGGGTCTATGCATCCAGCCGAAAGAATCTCTAAGAACAGTTCCCGGCCAACTAAAACCCGAAAAAGAACCTTAAGGAACTAATAGGGTAAACAGATTTTTTAACCTTTTCATTGCCCATTCTGGAAATTATTCATTATGTACACATTTAAGGATTTCCCAAAAGTATAGCACTTAAACTACTTCGCTACCTTAACAGGGTAAAGATACTGACCCTTCCTTCCCCTTCGTAACAATTCGCCTGCCAAAAGTAAACTCTACGTTTTTGTTTTGAATGCGAAAAATTGTATATTTGTATATATATCATTTTTTGTTTATCGTAAATTAAATATTTGTTTTTAATTTAACTTTGAGTCAGTCATTTTTTTTTCTTTTGTTACACTTAACACGCCGTCGTAAGGTTCTTCTTAAACCCGTCGACTCCATCTCAGCGGTAATTTTAAATTCGGGGAAAACCAACAATTGCAAAGAGCCAAATATAAACTACCGTAAATTTCACTGCACCTGTCGATTTTTTAAGTTTAAAAAATGTTTACAAAATTTGGGTTTGACTTGTATGGCGGGTATAAACTTTGTTAATATTTACCAACCTGTTGAAAACAAGAAGGTCAGTAATCCTAATAATTACTGTTTACCCCTTACCAGCGGACGGCCACAAATCCATCCAACTAAAACCTGTGTTCGTTGAACATCGTGATACACGCTTGGGTGATCATGTCTCTTTCGGGACATGACTGACTGGGCAGAAATCTTTCTGCATTAGGTTGCAATTAATTTCTGTTGTAAACTGTTTATCAACCAAGGCTGTAGAATCCAATATGTCTTGCTATTTGACCCATAGCGGGAGAGAGAAGAGACCGAATCTTTGCTTATTAACACAGAAATTAATATAAAATAGAAACAGATTTTGATTGTTTATTTCTCTGATGCAACTGGCGGATCAGTGACTGTGTTTTACAAGAATTTTTGTATTTTATAATAATACTAATAGTATAGCCCGGCGTTGCTCGGGTGTAATGAAAGATTTAAAACTAATCTATGGTCCTGGAGCTCAGACACTTTGGACGTTGGCACGAAAGACTAAAAAGCAATAGTTGTTTCCAGTTAAAGCGAAACCGTAGACTGAAAGTAAAATAAATGGATGTAAGTCAAATTTTGATGTCCTGGTATCGATAGGAGTTGATGTTGGCTTTAATGTGTTTATAAGTATACCTAGTGAATTTTAAATGTTCGTTAAGTTCTAACGATGCAATATGCGGTATTTACCGGTGTATTGGAACTACTAGCTACTTCAAGGTTACCCTCAAAGTTCATTGAATATGTTAACCTAAAAAAAGAAATAGCTACGACGAATGGTTCCTCCAAAACGAATCGACGTTCTGGGCGTATGATTCCCTGAATTAAATCGACGAACGGGGTGGAAATCTCTTCCAAGCGAATCAACAGTTAGGACAAGGGGGTTACCCCAAACGAATCAAGAGCCCTGACGGAGCGTTCACCCGAGTAAATCAATGGCCAGGACTAAGCGTTACCACAAATGAATCAATGGCCAAAGTGGAGAGTTACGCAAAGAGAATCGGCGGCTAGGGTGGAAAATTCCCCGAAGGTAAATTAACAGCAAGGTGCCTGTGATCAAATCGAGCCTTCATGTTGGAGCAATGGGCTATTGTCTGAACCGGAAAAGGCTGGCTTCTGTCAGGTCTACTTTCGCATAAATGAATATCTCTCCGGCATTCAACACAGATATGTGGAGAGAGCTTATCAGATTTTCACGAGTGCAGTGATCCTAGGACCACATCCAGCCTTGGTACTCATGCTGATGACGATGTTGATATTAACGTATTTTTTTAATAATATACTGCTTTAACGTAAATATTTAATTATCTTTAATCGGTTTATTATTTATCATGTTATATAAATTGTTAATTTGCATTCCACTCTTTCTCGTTCCATCCACTTTGTAAAGTTTCTTACGGTCGCCAGAGTGGTGCACACGTTTCTAAAATATCCAGCATTATAGCCTTAACCTCCCGGCCGCAGTACTGTCGATAATGATATACCTGTCGACAACGAAGACTATTTCAACTTCTCGAACAATAGGTCTACACACCTTAAACGGACTACGCCTTCTTAATGATAGACGATCAAACTTTATATTGGTCACCTCACTTTAAGGTGATATCTCTTTGAAAAGCGATAATAACAACTATTAAATAGTTAGAGGGTAATAATAATAGCATCAGCATTAAAATAATAACAATGATTGACTGTATCAGCAATATCTTTGAGATTAGTATATCGATTGAAAGGGAGGCAAATTTTCGTAAAAAGAAATCGTATTTCTTTTGTTTGTCGGCATGAGTTACTTGTTTAATGATGAAGAATGCAAGTTGTGGCAGATTAGTAAATATAAAAATTCATCTCGTCTCTTAGATTCAGAGACATATTAACTCCGGGGCTTCTTCATATTTCATTGAATCAGTCACTTTAAATCCTAAAAAATCCTTATGATATCATAAGTTACATCTGGCTTTGATCATGCTAAAGATGATACGGGTTAAATAACAAGCATTCTTTCAAGGCTATCAGCAGTATCTCTCCATCTCTTTAGCTCTCTCTCTCCATATATATATATTTAGTGTATCGAGGCAGCAGATAATTTCCTAAACATGTACTGTTAAATATAAGAGACAATGAATGTCTATTATGTTTAATCATGAGCCGTTCTAAACATCGTATTTTCGCTTTAATTTCAGCTGAAAATAAAGACAAAAATTCTCCATTTGGATATTTTTTATTAAGTTGGTTCTAAGCTTCGGCTCATATGAGCTATGTTCAGATTACAAGGACGTTAACATAAAATTATTCATCATCATCCATGTGTGTATGAGTGAAGATTATTGTATTGTTGACTAAAATCTGTCTGATATTACCTACATGGCTATCGTTGCTTAGCAAAGTTTTACGTCAATACAAGATAAATTCATTTTTGATGCTGGATGTTTTTATGTTTACGTCCTTGTAGCCTCTCTGAAGAGGGCTAATGTGAGCCGAAAGCTTAGAACCAACTTAATAAAAAATCATCTAAATGTTGAAAAATTTTTGTATTTATTTTCACCTGAAATTAAAGCCAAAATACGATGTTTAGAACGGTTCATGATTAAATATAATAGACATTCATTGTTTCTTATATTTGAAAGTATATGTTTAGAATATATATATATATATATATATATATATATATATATATATATATATATATATATACAAATGAATGAGTATGAAAAAAAAACTGCAACGTTCAAAACATTAATTTTAACCAGTACCAAATATAAAAATAAAGCATTGAAATTTTGTTATTAATTATTACTTTAGAACATGTAAAAAATACAAACTACTACCAAATTTAAACTTTTGCTTCGACATTGACAGAAAAATGTCTCCCTTTATTTTCGGAATTTTTTCCGTACAGAGTAAAAAATATTGAAAAAAGAGAGAAGAAAAAATAATAAAATAAGATGAGAAGTCAAAAAAAAGGAAAAGAAAGAGGAAAAGGAAAAATACAGAAGAAATAGAAAGTGAAGAGAAAAATAAGTGAGAAAATGTAGAGAAGGAAGATTGTTAACAAATTCCAATTGTAGATAACCCCGATCTATTTCTATTTCTTCTGTATCCTTCCTTTAAGTTTTTCTTTTCTTTTTCTTGATTTCTCATCTTATTTTCTACTCATTTATTCCCTCGTTCTTTCTTTCCTCAATATCATTTGACCCTATGCAAAGAACAATCCCAAAATAACGCTAAGAAAAAAAAACATTTATTACCATCATTGTTAAGTAGGTGATAAGATATTTTTCTTTCAATGTCGAAACAAAAAGTAGTAATTTGTAGTGTTTCATATGTTCTACAGTAATAATAATAACAATATATATATATATATATATATATATATATATATATATAATAATAATAATAATAATAATAATAATAAAACCGACTCTGTACGTATTCTAATCTTAAAATGTTACACAAGTAATTTTTAAAGACCACGAATAACCAGCAGAATCTAACTCCGTTATTGTCCTCGGCTATAGAGCTTTGGACAAAGAGGGGGAAAAAAAAAGAAAACTGCGTAGGACCGACAATACATACAGTTCTTCACAGCAAAGAAAAAAAACCCTCAAACGGAACGAACCACAAGGAAAGAAAAGTGCTCGATACTAAACTAACCAAAAAGGGTTAACAAAAAGGCAGTCACGCAGAGCAAAAACACACGAAAAGATCGCCAAGACCTACCGCGGTTTCGCACAACGAGCCGTTGTGCGAAACCGCGGTCTTGGCGATCTTTTCGTATATATATATATATATATATATATATATATATCCGCAAACATTTGTTTCACTGTATCACAGCTCATCTAGTACGGTTATATTCCGATTGCTTTTAACCCAAGATTGAAACCGACTGAATTGGCGTCAGTTGGCGATTCTACCTCTGGGCTATGGGCGCTCGGTAGAAGGAGGCTGACTTTTTAGCGTATACATTATCATTATACACGCCCAGTAGCCAGAGTGCTCTAATTCATTTCGGAATGAGCGATGCGTACATGCCAGAGTAGTTACTGTTTTTCAAATATATATATATATATATATATATATATATATATATCTTAGTAGTAGTAGTCGGCTGAAGAGGTGCAGAATATAGCACTGAAACACGACAGCTCTTGTGTAGCGATAAAATGTTTATCATACATAATAAAATATTACTACAATTATATATATATATATATATATATAGTATATTTGGGAAGCAATCTCTCTTTTATACAGGTTTTATTAAAAATGACAGACAAGGTATTATGGCTAAGTTTTAATGCCATTTTTCATATGACCCCACGATTTTTCAATTCAGAACATAAATTATAAAAATAATTGTTCAAATGTTTTGTTATTGTTATGTCGCTAAGTATAAATGAATAACTCAACAACAGAATCAGAATATAAGTTGTATTCCGCGAAAAGACGGTTAGTATGTACAGAAGTGATTAGTAATATTTACAATAGAAAGATACAAGAGTCCAATCCGTCGTAAGACGTGTGTATTCGTGATTACTTCCGGTACGCCACCGGAAGTGTGACTAACTCTTCACTGACTCGCACTGACTCTCAAGTGACTCTCTCCCACTCTCTTGTAGAGAATCCACCATTGCTTTATATAGCAATGGGAACAGTCTATTATGAAGTCAAATAGGAGCGGCGCCCTAACAGTTATACCGAGAGCTTTGGCTATACTTTAAGGCCTTATCAAGGATGAACTTGATTTTGCGTGTGACTAAATACGTGTAGTGTTTATTTATGTGTATAATGCCATGAGTGTGTATTATATTTTGAACACGATAAGGACGTTGTTGCTGTGATCATAGTTGATATATATTGGATTTTTCTTTTTTTATTAATAATGTTTCTATTAATTTTATTTTTTCTTTGCACGTGAATAATACTATTATATATGTATTATCAACAACTATGGAACGGATACAGTTGGATATGTCCCTGTGAGTGTTTATATGAGATCGTAATGAGCTATGCTCTGAGAGGTGCAATGTGAGTTTTCCTGTCAACCGCGTGTTAGTGTTTCCAGTGTACAAATTTACAAATTTGGACTGATCAAGAACACAATTCTTCAAAGAACATGTAAATTGGTAAATAATACTGGTTCTCTGTCGTTTACAGCTTGCAGCTGAATTGTCATTTTTGACGATGATGATCACTTAAATTTTGTGTAATTGATAATTAATTAACTTGTTTTTGTTTAAATCAACTAGAGATGCGTATTTTCGGATTATGTTTCGAAGTGAAGATTTGTCCTGTTTATAATTGCTATGTATCTGATTTTTGTAGATGACATTAATGTTATTGTTTTTTTCCATGTGTCTGTTGTTGTTATTGGTCACATTAAAAAAAAAAGTCTAACATTGTGGCCAATAAGGTTGGTAGGGAAAATGTAATGAAAAAATCATCCTCCATAATAGTTAAAATATAACCGAAAGTGCTCAGAGTAAAACAAAACATTTGGATATATTTTGAATAAATTATGTTCTAAAAAGAAAAAAAATTATAAAAGCACATGGAAAGTTACTTAAAAATCATGGTAAATTTTTATTTTAGGTCTCGAAAGCTTTTCTCCTTTCAAATGAATCCAAAATATCATTATTTCTGTGCAAATGTCTATGCTGAACTCAAATAAACAATTAGTTATTGAAGAAACCTACCTTTATGATCTGAACGCCCAGAAAAAAAATCGAACTATATTTTGTCCCCCGTAACTCTAACGCAGCCAAGTAAGTAACTGTTGAATGACTTTCAGCGTAGGATAACAAATTTCGGTCTATTTTCGTCCTATTTAATTCTTTAACTGAAATTGCCGCCTATTTACTTCCTGTAATGAAAGTAATACGCGATTGTTTTCTACACGTATTACTTTCATTACAGAAAGTAAAAAGGCGGAAATTTCAGTAAAGGAAGCAAATAGACTGAAATTTGTGCCTACGCCAAAAGTCATTCTGCAGTTAATTACATGACTCTGTGAGAGTTACGGGAGACAAAAAGTGCGAGATGAAATTCGATTTTTTTCTGGTCGTTAAGATCAATAAAGGTAAATTTCTTCAATAACTAATTGTTGATTTGAGTTCAGCATATACATTTGCTCAGAAATAATGCTCAGAAATAATGCTATTTTGGATAAAATTGAAGGGGGAAAAGCCTTCAGGACTAAAAACGAAAATTTACCAAAACCTTAACCTTAATAACTTGTCTCTCATTTTAATGAAACCTGGATGGGGCAGAGCAACTTGATTAATTGATTATTTGAATTTGAAGCGTTGGTTACTCCGAGGATAGTGATGATGGGCTTACTCGAGAGTGCGGGATTTAAAGTTTGTTTCTGTTTACTTTACAGGAACCTCAGTGCACATCATGGAGAGGACGAATTTGGAACGCGCTTTTGCTGTTGAATCATATTTTTCAAGCGGCAGCTCAATCGTCAGCGATTCAATAATGCCCCCCTGTGGTCGTGTTCCTGGCCGGCAGTCGATTATTTCCTGGGTAAACAACTTCAGAGAAACTGGTGATGTATAGAAGAAGAAATTTGGCCTCCCACGAACAGCAAGATCACCTCAAAACTTTAAAGCGGTGAGACAATCTGTTTTTAGATCTCCGCGACGGTCTGTCCGAAAATATGCATCTACTTTAGGGTTGTCTGCTCGTTCTGTGAGAGAAATTCTTCATGAAGAATTGAAATTTCATCCTTACAAAATGGCTGTTGTATAGAAACTTAAACCGCCTGATTTTGTTGCTGGTGAAAATCTATGTGGCACGCTTGTTTTCTCTAGTGATGAGGCTCACTTCCATCTTTCGGGATTTGTAAATAAACAAAACATGCTCTATTGGAACTTTGAGAACCCCTGAGGACTTAATCAACGTCCTCTACACACAGAACGTGTAAATGTTTGGTGTGCACTATCGCGAATTGGTATAATTGGCCCATGATTTTTTAACGAACAGGTAGTATCAGTGCCATCTGAACGTTACGTCAGCATGATCAATGAGCTTTTCCTACCAACACTGAACCAGATGGGTGTTGGATATGTACGGTTTCAGCAGGACGGCACACACAGCGCGCGTGTCAATAACAGTCTTGCAGCAGAACTTTCCAGGACACCTCATCACTTTTAGCGCCGATCTACATTGGCCAGCACGGTACCTTAATTTATCAGCCTGTGACTATTTTCTATGGGGCTACCTGAAGTCAATTGTTTACAACGATCGTTCAAACACCCTGGTTCACCTGAAGAACAACATTCGTCAGGCTATCGCCAACAGGTTGGCCAACTTGCCCTGATAATCCAATTTGGCGAAACCTTGGTAGGTTCGTTGACTCTCTAGGTTAGCTACTTACTTATTTATTTTCTCTGCTGCTGTATTGAGCGCTTTACGTGTTAGGTTCCTCGTCTCGGTTTTTTGTTCTTTCGACTAGTACTTTGACTAATGTTCAAGAGTTTAGTTCGTTTCTTTTTTATTTCCATTTTTTCCCATCCGCGTATATACTCGGTGGGTTTTTCGAGACGTGTTCAAAGACAAATTTACAGTTATATGTATATATATATATTCATCCGCAGACAGATCTGTTTCGCTTTATCACAGCTCATCAGTACGGTCAGATTCCGATTGCTTTTAACCCAGGATTGAAACCCGGCCAAATAGGCGTCAGCCGGCGATTCTACCCCTGGGCTATGGGCGCTCGGTAGAAGAAAGCAGACTTTTTAGCGTCTATATTATCATTATACACGCCCAATAGCTAGTGTGCTCTAATTCATTACTGAATGAGCGATGCGTACATGCCAGAGTAGCTACTGTTTTTCAAAGTCTACCATTCTTCCAGCGTGCTCAATCAGGGCGTGAGAGCGTAAATATATATATATATATATATATATATATATATATATATATACATATGTCCAAAGGTATATATTTTAATTTTTAAAATTGATCACAGCGTTTTAAGTAGCAGAGTTGGTATAATAATAAACTATCGCCCGGTTTGACACTCCACCCACATCTACTGAACAGGTGTAGAGGCTCATCCCTTGTTCCCTGTTTAGGATGTGGTTTCCGGCATTCTCTTTTCCAATCTTTTCACTCTTACGTAGCCCCCTGCACATCAGTGGCATTACCGCTTTGCTCGGGGTGATACGATTAAAAAAAAAAGTTTACTTTCATCTTTATTTCGTGGTAAAAAATTCAATCTTCAAATTGAAAATAAAAATTTTCATTCTCGAAAATGTTTTAACGTATTCCATCTAAATTTATACGGATATTACTCAGCAGTCATTTATCATACAGAAAAGAGTTTTCCGATTTTCTAATAAAATCAATTACATCGGGTTTAGAATTACACCGTTCCTGTTGTTCGTTTCTTTTTTTTTCTTCAAGGGACGGCTACTTGCTCCCTCTTTCGTCTCGATGTCTTCTCTCTCATATTTATATTAAACTTCGAACTGTTGATAACTTTTAAAATTCCGATGTACACCATCTTCTTCAAAATATTATTATCATTTTTAAGAGCCAACTTCCTATTTCAAAAACGCTGTGTCGCTAGTATTGAGCAGACGCCCCATAAACAGTTTTAATTCCATGTCTGTTCAGGGAGTAGTCAATAATGACTCTCCATAGACCAATTTTATGTTATTATCTGTGAATGCTCATGCATTCTTTAAAACTAGAGTAGAGGTCTTTTCTGTTGAATTATCCAGAGTAATTTTATTCCAAGATTAGAGAGTTGAGTCTAAACAGTGAATTATTCCATTGATGAGGTAAAACGGAAAGAACGTGTTGAAAACATAAATTTCAAATATTAATATTCATACATATTATAAATTATCGGGTGTTTTTAATCAGTTTTGTTAATCTTCGTTAATTTCCGTAAGATGTTTACATATGTTGACATTACGATACATTTCAGAGTAGAGATGGTTATTACGATGAATCGAACATTGTGTTATAGGCTTAATTTGACTTAGTTTATACTGATCGTCAATCGTGGTCGAGAGTTCTAAGACGCACCAGATCACTTGGTGAGTTCCTCTATGTGGATAGGGATCGCAGGTTCGTATCTTGCCGAATGACACACATTTTCATAACAAAAATTTATCATAAATAATCAAGCCGGTAGAAATAAATAGATAACACTGTTCGATTATAAACAGAATATTTACTTAAATAAGAGAATCAATCAAAAATAATGTTCAAACGAATCATTTCATATATATATATATATATATATATATATATAAAGTGCCATGGGTAAATTATAGTCTAAATTACGCAGTAATCAGAATATCATTGACATCTCATTTTTAAATGATATATTTACCAAAATTGCAAAAAAAAAAAAAAAAAATTGAAATAAATTATTCAATCTAAATGTATTTAATAAACATCGCCATTGGCTTCATTCACGTTCTCTAGGCATCTTCGGAATCTTCAGCATCACTTGTAGAGGGTTTTCTTGAAGTTGGTAAATGCTGCCATAATCCTGGCCTTCAGTTCATCTTTGGTTTTTGTGGGTCTCCTGCTCAACTGCGCTCAACACTTAAAAGTCAGACTGGAGGGTTAAGTGGCCAGATGTAAGGGATTAGATGGTTGCAGAAATTGTCTGACAGTCATGACTGTGTTCTTTTCCTTGTGTGACATGGATCAGTATCATTTTGCCAGACATAGCAGCTTCCAGCAGCTACTCTCTTGACCCAAGTTAGAACTTCCTTCTCAAAGCAGGATGTAGGCCTCCGTGTTGAGTTTGACGCCCTGTTTACGAGATGAATGGTGACATAACGCCACCATCATTAGAGGACACTTTAAACGCCCTCGTAACCATCATTAGACCCATTTGACTCTTTTCCGAATCCCGTGAACTCTCCTCAGATTGACACCCAAACACTCTGAAATGTTCGTATTGGAGATACCAGTGAGAATGCAAAGTACTACAACATATCGTTTCTATATTTCTGCTGAAGTGAATTGCGTCATGATGTTTCTTCTCTCAGATGTTGCCCAACGAACCCTACTATACTAAGCATTCGAAAAAATCAAAAAGAAACAACGCGCACTTATTAAAAATACAAACTAGCGACAATTTACACATGGAAGCCTGATTGATTAATTGATTCATTCATATACAACAATTTTTCATCACTTTGCATGTTATTGAAAAGCCAGGAAATATTTTCAAGTTGTAAGAATATTTAAGGGAGATAAAAATTGCGTAATGGTACACGTGATACATATTAATTAACCCCTAAATTGAAGTCACCCAATATTACAAAAAAAAGCACCTGACGTATGATAACTTCTACATAAATGACGTAGCGAGAAAAATCACAGCCAAACTGAGTATAAGGAACAAGGTCGAGATATTAACCGGTAAGCAAGCATTTAAATAACCATAAATATAATTTTCCCAATAGTAACTTCTATGGGAAAAATGCTGAATTAGGTAAAATAACCAAGAAATTTTTTAAAAGGTGTGTTATTTATTAAAGATTGCTACACAAGCCAACTACTAGAAGGATACAAGTGAATGTATTTCCTAGTTCAAAAAAATTAAAATAAAGAATAAATACTTCCATAAAATATGACATGAAACTTTATGCATCAATATTTGAAAAAAGGGGAAATCGAGGCGTTTAATTTCGCTAAGCAGTTTATAAAGATACCATCGGAGCATATAGATACATTTCAATATGCCGCAAATACCTACTATTCTAAAATGGAGAAACATAAATTATAAGAAAGGCACATTCGATGTACCACAAGTTGTTTTTGAGGGAGCCAAAATCACGGAAGAAGTAAACCTGATTATTTTAAACTAGCAGTATAGCCCGGCGTTTCTCGGGTGTAATGAAAGCATTCATATATATATTATCGATTTTCTGCACTATTGTAAGAACTGCAACATTGAAACTTCTGAATATCCTTTCTTATGTCTTTGTCTATGAGTGTATCAAATTTGATTAAAATCGAACCACTCCTTCTATAAACCGACTTTTTCGATTATCGATTTTCGATATTTATCGGGGGCACCACGACACAAAACCTAGCTAAGAACACTCGCAGACGATTATAGTACAACTGTGTAAATTTTCAAGAAAATTGGTTCAGCCGTTCTGGAGTCTATAGGTAACGGGCACACACACATAGACACACAGACACACAGACAAAGTTCCATTTAAAAATAAGTTTATATATATATATATATGTGTGTGTGTGTGTGTGTGTGTGTGTGTGTGTGTGTGTATGTGTGTTAAAACGTTACGCACACACACATATATATACATGCATGAAGTGGATTAAACACAAAAAGATATATAATTTATATATTTGCATACAACTAATTGCAAATGCATTCACTTGCGTAAAAATACCTCTTGGAAAATTTAATATTCCGTCTCTTCGCTCCAGCAATGGGTTAAATAATAGGACAAATGGGGTTCTATAACCTTGGCTGGCAACCAGTCTACCACAGAAAGCAATGACAACCTACTGCGGGATAATCTTCTGCCCAATCAGTCATGTCTCTTTCGAGACATGATCGCCGAAAGCGTGTATCACGTATGGCACTTAACTGACTGACTGAATTACAAACAGATAAATATTTGCATATATTACAGTAAATCCAAGCAACGGTACAAACGCATAGATATTCAACTTAAAAATATTTTTAAACACACACACAAATATATATATATATATATATATATATATATATATATATATATATATATATATATATATTTGTGTTTCTTCATTATTCTATAGAAAATTTTACATATCCTTGTATATATAAGTATTCCATAAATATATATATAGACGCATATACATTTTGTGCATCAACATCTCTCTCTCCTTCTCTCTCTTTCTCTGTCCCTCTGTCTCTGTCTCTGTCTCTGTCTCTCTCTCTCTCTCTCTATATATATATATATATATATACATTAAATGTTTTATATAAGATTAATTTAATTAACATTGCAACACGGAAATATCTGTTTCGAGATTTAAAACTTCTATCTCTTCATCAGACCATATTCAGTATCTTTTATTTTTACATTTGAAATAGAAAACAGTACGTTTGCTTGTTATATGAAAAACTATACATTATTAAATTTCTCAAAAATAAGTATCTATTAAATAAACGTAATGAAATTACTGTCATATGTAAACATTGCAAAATATTCACGTTAGAATATAGTTAATACTTCTACATATAAGCATATTGATTAATTTACATATATCCTTATCGTTATTTTGTATTATCCTTTAAAATTAACTTAATAAATTTTAAAATTGACGTAAGTTAAGAATGTATGATGTATTGACAAAGAAATGAACTTCTAAACCAAAAACAAATATAATATAAAAATATTTGAATCATATTAAATGTCCCCTTATGGCAGGATTAATATAAGTTTTTTCTTTATGATACCACTGAGCAGAGATACACATAACTCTAAAATAATTTCTTATTAAATAAATGTGTGCATTTTGCTGGAAGTAAGCCGGAAATCCAGCCGTTAATATGATAGTTTTCCTTCGTTATGTATGAATAATCGGCATCCCCTAACATCTAACCTATATGTTCAATTTTCAAAGTCGTACACCTACCTACATATACATAAATACATAAATTTAGGTTATCGAGGCAGCAGATAATTTTATAAACGTATACTGTTAAATATAAGAGATAATGAATGTTTATTATGTTTAAATAAAAAGCCTTTCTAAACATCGTATTATCGCTTTAATTTCAGGTAAACATAATGATAAAATTCTCCAACATTTGGACATTTTTTATTAAGTTGGTTCTAAACCCACTACATGTATTGATTTTACTACAACCACGCTTTCCCGTAGACCTATCTGTCACTCTTCTGATCAGAGTACAATTAAACAATATTTCTTAGAAAAATATAGCCATGTAAGTAATATCAGACAGATTTTATTCAATAATACAATAGTCCTCACTCATACACACAGTAAAAAGAACCTTCAGATTTTGGAGGCCATCTACATTAAATCCAAACAACCTACACTTAATAAAATCACGTTTAATTCTGGTCATAACACGTTATATTGCATTATAGAACTACCCACCACGCCTCACCTGTGACAGCCAAAACATTATATGTTTTTTCTTCTCTGTTCAATATGTCCAAATAGTGGATATATTGGTAAATCTGGAAATAGCTTTAGATTCAATAATCATAAACTTAGCATACGCCAGAAAAACCAATATTCCCCCATAGCCCAACACTTCAATCAACCGGGACACACATTAGGAAATTGCAAATGTTGACTAATAAACTCCGATTTTAGTTCTACACACTCACGCAGAAAGAAAGAAAAATACTGGATTTTAAAATTAGATACACACAAGCTAGGGTAAAATAGGGACTTAGGTGTTTTGAATCTTTATAAATATTTCAATAGTTAAACATTCTTTAGAACAATTAAAATTTTTTTTCCTAAAACAAAATTTATATGTATTATTAAAGATAGGTTTACGTTTACAAATATTTAAAACAATCTGTCACTTTCTGCGTCACGTGATGTAAACAATCTCTCTCGGACGAACGCTACTCGCGAAAACGTTTCTAATTTAAATTCTAAAATCATTTGTTTCTAATGAAAGGCCGAGGACGGTCTGAAATATCAAATATAATAATAGAAATAAATAAATACTCTCAAAAAATACATTTTTAAACTTACAACTTTTTAGTAGTTTTTCCTATACATATTAAGACAGTATACGTGGATCATCACTATGTTATATATATATATATATATATATATATATATATATATATAGGGTAGGTATGGAAGGAATAAAGAACTGTATTCAAAATCACTAGACTTAAAAAGTGCTCGCTACAAAGTAGATAAATATATTTTGACATCACTACAAAAGTAGCTATTTTGGTAGCTCTGATACAGTCACTTTCTCATCAGCGCGGTATTTCGTGAATTGATGAAATTTGCCTCGTCATCTATTGAATTTAGTTTGATAATATCATGTACCGACAGATTGATAGTGATGCTACCGGGGTCTCCTTGGATCCAGCACTGGCCAATATAACTCTGAGTTTTCATGAAGCGAGGATATGTTGTCATTCACTTTGTTCTCAACTGTATTGTTGTTATAATTAATTATAATAATTTATGTTTATTTAATATTGAAGATGTGGTTGATCAGTTTCTCTCTTTCCTTAATTGTCTTCATCCGGTCTTGAGGGTTACGGTTGAAAAAGAGTCTAATTCTCAATTAGCCTTTTTAGATGTCCTGATACATCAGACAGCAACAACATTTCTTACCTCAGTATACAAGAAAACTACATTTGCATGGTTATATAAGCGATGGAATTCCTTCTGCCCGAGAAAGCAAAATATAAACCTTATAAATAACAGGAAGTGTGCTGCTGAGTTCAGTGTGGACTGGTTCATTTTCGAGTGAACAGCCACTCTCTGGTTCTGGGCGGTGATAAATGTGATTCCGCCGATGGTTAATGTCTCGTTTAGGATGAACAGACAAGAACCTGACCCTGCCTTAAGCAGAATCTACGGGATATCTTTGGCTGAGATTAAGGGCTAAGAATCCCATATTAATTTAACTTTTTTTGTAATAGAGAGGATAATTGTAACATTATTTAATTAATATTATTATTATTAATAATCATAAACTTGTTTAATTAATATTATTATTGATGATAATCGTACTATTATTTAAATATTATTGTGATTATTATTAGTAAGTATCTTTTTATAATTTAATTAAAATTTTTACTGATAATAATTGCAATAATTGTACTATTATTTTTTATAATCACATAATTTTTCAATTAATATCATTGTTATTCCAGATGGATGTTTATTATTTACTGACGCGCTAATATCTTATTATCCTCCAGCTATAAGTCAATTAGCAAGAATGTTTTCAATAAGTTATTATTATCTAAATAAATTATCTGGATTTACACATCCAGCAAAGGGTTTGATAATCTGTAAATGACAAATCAATCAGTGCATCTATTGTGGTAATGCTGACTTGATATATAGAGAATAATTGTTTGTTTGTTTGTTCCTGTTTAACGGCCTATCAAAATCTGAAGGGTCATGTAAGGTTGGAAACGTATTTTTATTTTAAATCATTCATTCTTTTCCTTCAAAAAAGTTTTTAAGGTAATATATTTTTCATTAAAAAAAAATTTTTTGGTTAATATATTTTTCATTCAGAAAGGTTTTTTTGATAATATATTTTTCATTCAGAAAGGTTTTGTTGATAATATATTTTTTATTCAGAAAGGTTTTGTTGGTAATATATTTTTAATTCAAAAAACTTTTCTTGGTAATATATTTTTCATTCAAAAAAATGTTGTTGGTAATATATCTTTTAATCAAAAAAGTTTGGTTGGTAATATATTTTTCATTCAAAAAAGTTTTGTTGGTGATATATTTTTCATTCAAAAAAGCTTTGTTGGTAATATATTTTTCACTCAAAAATGTTTTGTTGGTAATATGTTTTTCATTCAAAATGTTTTTTGGTAAATACCTTCATAGCATTTTCACACTGGTTTGGGGGTTAACTATTTACCTATAGCTGGGATTCTAGCAGATGCTACCACTCGGGGTCAGGATGGACCTGGGAACACCAGCAATTAAGAGGTGGTTCAATGCTCCTCACAATCTCCCAATCAGAGGCCTTGCTGTCTGATGCAGTTTACCGTCGTGCCCAGGACCATATAGAGAACTAAGAATAAGGAAATGGTTTAATCCCTTTCCAAATATTATTGCTGTGATGTGAGTGTCAATAATTTCAGCTAATATTATCTGAGCGCTAAACGTGATGAGGTGGTACACGCTTGGGTGATCATGTCACGAAAGAGACATGACTGACATGGTAGAAAATATTCTCGCAGTACGTCGCCATTTCTTAATATGGTAGACTGGTTGCCAACCAAGGTTATAGAACCCAATCTGTCCTGCTTTTTAACCCATAGCCGGAAACAGAAGAGGTGAATTCATATCTCTCCCAAGGGTATTTGCGCATAAGTATATTCAACTGCTTTTCGGTTTCTTATCCATTGCGTTGTGGTGCAGTGGATATCGACTCCGAACGACAATACGGGGAGCCGATTTCGAATTCAGGTTGAATTCCTTGCATTCATTTACGCACAAATACTCTTGGGAAAGGTATTAATCCGTCTCTTCTATCCAGTTATGGCTTAAATAACAGTACTACTGCGAGATGATCTTCTGTCCAGTCAGTCATGTCTCGAAAGAGGAAAACAGGAAACAAGGGATGAGCCTCTTCACCTGTTCAATAGACGTGGGTGGAGTGTGAACCGGGCGATAGTTTAGTTTATCTACTCCAGTTGAGTGAATACGGCTCTCTTGATCTTCTCATGTACGTTGTGGTGCAGTGGATATCGATTTGGAAAGAGAGGTTTGGGTGCCGTGTTCGAATTCCAGCTGAATTCCATGCATTTACTTACGCACAAATACCAATGGGAAAAGTATTAATCCGTCTCTTTTCTTATTTTTCTTTTATAATCGTGTCACCCCACCATGGTATTTTACTGCCACTGTTGTGCAGGGGGTTGCATAGGAGGAATGGTGAAGAGTGAAAAGTTACAGGGGGTGTCAGGAATAGAGTAGGAGAGGGAAGAGAGTACTGATGAGAGTGGGGTGCATGTAGAAAAGCATGAGAGAGAGGATGTAAGTTAGTGAGACAGGAGATGACGATTGACTTTACATTTAAATTCTTGGAGATTGTAACTGTCAGGAAAGCAAGTATACGGAAGAGAATTCCACAGGTGGGAGGTGCGAGAAAAGAAGCTGATGGAGTAGAATTCGCGTTTACAATTTATTGGTTTCACAGTAAAAACGTGAGACCTAGTTGCTAATCTTGTGGCTCGAGAAAATTATGGGTTAAGTAATAGGACAGATTGCGTTCTATAGCCTTGGTTGTCAACCAGTCTACCGCAGAAAGCAATGGCAACCTAGTACGGGATAATCTTCTACCAAGTCAGGTATGTCTATTTCGAGACCTGGTCGCCAAAAGCTTGTATCACGTATGGCACTTAACTGACTGACTAATACGTTGTGCCACAAGGAATATTCCTGCACAGAACTTGGTTGAAAGTCGGAATGTTATATTAATAACGTAAATCGACAAAATCCAAAAGAGAATCTGCAATGTTCTTGATCCCGACCTGGCAGCTCGACTCCAGTCACTCTCTCACCGACGCGATGTGGCTTCCATTTGTTTCTTTTACAAACATTTTCAGGGCTTCTGCTCCAACGAGCGTAGCTCCCTCGTGAACCCTTTGTACAAGTTTACTTGAACTACTAGACTAGCAACTAGGTTCCCACTCTTTTACAGTGAAAACACATCACATGTAACCGCAACTTCTACTCTTAGTTTCTTTTCTCACACTTCTCGCCTGTGGAACTCCCTTCCATATACTTGCTTTCCTGATATCTACAATCTCCAAGAGTTAAATGCAACTTCCATCTCCAATCTCCTTGACTCCCATCTTTTCCGGCTTACGGCCATCTGACGTTGAATACACCGGTTCTCGTTCGATCACCGAAGTTAAGCAACATTGAGTCTGGTCAGTACTTAGATGGGTGAATACCAGGTATAAGCGTTTAGTGACGGATGTGCGTTGTGGTGCAGTGTATATCGGCTCGGAAAGAGAAATCGGTGAGCCGTGTTCGAATTCCAGTTGAATACCTTGCATTCACTTAAGCACTGGTACCCTTGGGAAAGATATTCATCTGTCCCTTCCCTCCAGTTATGGGTTAAATAACAGGGTAGGACTTGGCGACCGTGCCCTTAAAAACAAATCCTAATGAATCTTGATACTCGAAAAGAAAAAAGTATTACTAGACACAAAACTTATATATAAAAAACAACAACGATAAATTGTTGAAAGAAAAAGATATTACCAGCAATAAATAAATAAAAATTTAATTGGTAATAAATGACCCGCCGAGGTTGATATGCCATAAAATAAAACAACCAACCAACCCATCTTTTCCTCAACACGTTCTGTATCTTGTTTTAATCCCTTTCCGCTCTTACGCAGCTTTCTTCACCGCTTCTCTTACCCATTCTGCGACAATCATTTATATCACCCCTGTGCACCAGTGGCAGTAATGCCTAGTTTGGAGTAAAAGGATTAGAAAAATGAAAGAAAAATCATCAAAATGCAATATTGAGATTAAGTGCTACAACATGTACATTGGCAGTAGAATTGGTCGGATATCTGTAAAGTGTGCAATACGGTTTTTATATTTTAATAACTAGCTAAATTCGATTAATACATTTCAAAGCCAAATTCGCTACATTTGTGAATCGATTAACATTTTCGTTTTAATGAAATGCAAAGGCAATAATTTCTCTAGCTAATTAATTTTTTAAATTCGCTTCGCTCAAACGAAGTCTGTTGAGCAGTATTAAAAATATGGATTATTGGCCACGCAAATTCAAAGAGAAATAATACAATACAAGTATCACAAAAACTAGTAAAATCAGGGTCCTGCTAAGTTCTGTTAACATGTTGCATTTCTTGCTTGTGACAACCTCTTCCGGCGTCTTGCTTTCTAATCAACTTTGAGCTTCAAAAATTTAAATGCAATGTCTGCCATTTTCCTCTCTCTCTCCTTGATACCTGTTCTTTCACCGTCTTCTCTCTTGAATAGTGTTTTCTCATTTTATTCAAACTTTGTTATTCCTTACGCCTGAATGGCTTTAACGTATTACTTGGGGTGAAATAATTAAAACTAAGATTAATGGGATAGTTGATTATTTCATGCTGGAGCCTGTGAAGGGCACTGAAGCGCATTCAAGATTTTAAATGCTGGTTATAAAGGTAAGCAGATCGTTCACTGTTAGGGCGCCGCTCCTATTTGACGACAAATGGACTGTTTCCATTGCTATATATAGCAATGGTGGATTCTCTACATGGGAGTCGTACAGCACTCTGCCTTCGGGTAGAGGGCGCTCTCTGCTTCCGAGCAGAGAGCAATAACCCAGTCGTGGTTCCGCCGAAGGGTAGAAGCACGACTGGGGAAATAATAGACAGACATTTTTTGACCGGGCCATATAGCCCGGAAAGCCCAGATATAAACTGACCATGTGTCATATGTTGCCCTTACTGGGAGGGACGACTAAATAATGAGTCGTAGAGAGTCACTTGAGAGTTTCTAATGAGTTACTGAAGAGTCAGTGCGAGTCAGTGAAGAGTTAGTCACACTTCCGGTGGCGTACCGGAAGTAATCACGAATACACACGTCTTACGACGGATTGGACTCTTGTATCTTCCTATTGTAAATATTAGTAATCACTTCTGTACATTCTAACCGTCTTTCCGCGGAATACAACTTATATTCTGATTCTGTTGTTGAGTTATTCATTTATACTTGGCGACATAACATTCACAACTAACGATACTCTTTTCCTCGACCTGATTTATCTTGTAAACGGCGATTCTTCTTCTTCTTTCTCTATGTGGCGTGTTCCCTCAGGATGTAGGCGATGATGGTCCTCCACATCTCTCTGTCCATTGTAGGTCTTAACAAACCCTTCCCCTGTTATATTGCTCAAACCCTGTTCCGTCATCCATTTGAACAAGTCCATCAAGTATGTCATGCGTTGCTTACCTTGTCTAAGCCCCTCTCTTGTGAGCATCAGCTTCTCCAAGCCGTCCTTCCTCACTACATGTCCCAGAAAAATCTGTCGTCTTTTCCTGATGTTAAGTATCAGTTTCTTTTTCATCTTTTCCAAAACCTTCATCGTTGCTCAAATGTTCTGTCCTTGACATCCTTCTGTAGAAAACATTTCGGTTTCTTCATGTCTTTCATTCATCTTTGATGATATTGTCGAGCAGTCACTGCCATATTGAAATACCGACATCACAAAACAGTCCGGCATTCTCTTCTTTGTTTCCAGCGAAATCTTGCTGTCTCTCAGTACTCTATTCAGCTTTTAGAATGCCTCCTTCACCATGCCAGTACGCTTTCGGATCTCAGCGTTGCACTTTCCGTTCTTCGTTAGAAGACTTCCCAGATACTTAAATTTTGGTATTGCTTGATTTTAGTCACAGTTACTTGAATTTGGCATTTTGGGTTACTCTTATGATTGAATAACATGCATTCAATTTTCTTGTAGTTTATATATAACCTTTTTTTTCTACTTTCTATAACTACTTCCTGTAGGAGGTTTTGTAGTTTACTTTCCGCGTAATAGAAAGCTTCTGGTATTCTGACATCAGCCTTTGCCAGGGTGTCGAAAAAATCAGTATTGAGTAGACGCCTACTGAAGCACATTTGTATTCACTTAACAACCACTGTGGTTACTACTGCATCTATGCTTTGTAGAGCATGAATGAAATTTTTGGGAATGAATGCATAATCTGAAGTTATCAACATATTTGTTTTGCTTTTTAACAAAACTATTACGCTAAAAACCTTGGTGATAATGATTTAACTTCGTGCCAATAACACCCGAACGGCTTCATATCATATTCGTGACATACTTGTGGACAATAAACAACACAATGACATCATTCACATGCAAAAAAAAGTATGAAAACTAACAAAAGCATTAATAAACAAAAACTAGTACACGTTATAATAGCAATTATAAACACGGAAACGATGGGCTTACCGTGTTGGAATATAACATAGACATGACTATATGCATACTATCTACACATATTCACTTACAAGTAAAACATTATTCACCTTGACAATTGTTATATTTATAGCTGAAAGAGCTCTAAATAACAAAACAATTGGGCAATTTTTCTTATATAATTTGAGTTTTGAAAAGAAAAAATCGAAAGATCAGAAGAAAACTTATATAAAAATTTTAAACACAGTATCTTATCTGTCATATTCAATGAAACTTGCATAAAAGAGAGATTGTTGCTTAATTAGCAATATATATATATATATATATATATATATATATATATATATATATATGATAGCAGTATAGCCCGGCGTTGCTCGGGTGTAATGAAATCTTTCAAACAAATCCATGGTCCTGGAGATCAGACTCTTTGGACGTTGGCACGAAAGACTAAAAAGCAATAGTTGTTTCCAGTTAAAGCGAAACCGTAGACTGAAAGAAAAATGAATGGATGTAAGTCAAATTTTCATTTCCTGGTATCGATATGAAATAGGTTTTTTTCGTCGTAAACTGAATTTTGAAGGCTAAATAAGTCCTCTCAGTAAATGGTATCAGGGCTGGAACTAAGAACTGCAATTATACCTACTTAGAGCCAAACCCGAAGCAAAAACTAAAATAAAAGTGCTGAAAAAACCCCCCCAGATATACAGGCAGATAAACAGACAAAGACGCAAACATCTAGCCTTATATATATATATATATATATATATATATATATATATATTATCGATTTTCTTCACTATTGTAAGAACTGCAACCTTGAAATTTCTGAATATGGTTTCTTATGTCTTTGTCTATGAGTGTATCAAATTTGATTAAAATCGGACCATTCCTACTATAAATCGATTTTTTTCATTGTCGATTTTCGATCATTATACGGGGTACCTCGACAAAAAATCTAGCTAAGAAGACTCGCAGCCGCTTATATTACAACTGTGTAAATTTTCCAGAAAATTGGTTCAGCCGTTTCGGAGTCTATAGCTAACGAACACACAAACATTCAGACACTCACACAGAGACATACACACACAAAATTCCATTTATAAATAAGTTTATATATATATACATATATATATATATATATATATATATATATATATATATATAATTGTATATATATGTATATATATATATGTGTAGTCTATAATAATATATATATGTGTATATATAATAATATATATGTATATATATGTATGTATATATATGTGTGTATATACATGTGTGTATATATATGTATATATATATATATATGCTTATATATAAATATATATGTGCATATATATGTATATATAATATATATACATGAGTGTGTATATATAATAATATATATTATATATATATGTGCATATATATGTGTATATAATATAATATATATATAAGTATATATGTATATGAAGTGTGTATATAATTTATATATGTGTATATATATGTGTATATATATATGTATATAATAATATATATAATATGTATGTGTGTATATGTCCAATATACATGTGTATATATATGTGTGTGTATATATATATGTGTGTGTGTATATAATATATATATATGTGTGTATATATACATATACAATAATATATATTAATATATACATGTATATATATATATATATATATATATATATATATATATATAATTGTGTATTTAGGCAAGCCCAACCCTTCTTTTAAAATTAGAATAACTGCAGTGAACTTGACCGCTTCTATTGATGAAACTACAAATATGAACTCTACCGCTATCAAAATTAAATGTGCATATAAGATGAACCTTGAAAGGTGACAACATATCTGTCTTATTTGCAATCAATGCAATCAAACAGATCAGCGTTTAAAATAAGACTGGGTACACGCTGTGGTACTCAGCAGTGCTTTCTAGTCAGCAACTTCACAGCTGGATTCATCATGTGTTGGGGTCATTAGAGAATGATCATGGCACTGTTTCGGCCACAAGCCTCCTGACAGATTTATTTTCTATTATACTTAGATTAGCAAGTTACACACTAACAACATATAGACCCAAAAATCTAGTCAATACCAGTAAAAGTATAATTGATTTTAATTTTTAATTTAATAATTTCACCCCAAGCAAGGCGGTACCACCACTGCTGGGAAGGGGCTACATTAGAGTTAAAGTTTTAGGCAGGAGGAGAGTGAAGAAAAAGACGAACCAGCTAGAGGGGGTGAAAGTGAATAGATCAAGTGTAGTATGTGAACACAGGCGTGAAGAGAGTTTCGAAGATTTTTTTTTTTTTTATAAGCGTTTCACCCCGAGTAAGGCATGTCACTGCCACTACTGTGCAGGGGGCTACGTAGAGTGGAGAAAGGCTGATTAGATATAGGAAATGACAGAGGGTGGGTGATAGACGGGTAAGGATACCGAGAATGAGGGTTGGGTAGATGAGAGTGTTGTGAGAATAGTTGGGAGTTAGTGTGATAGGAGGTGTCTATTGACCGTACATTTAAACACCTGGAGATTGTAACTGTCGGGAAAGCAGACTTGTGGAAGGGAGTTCCACAGGCGGGAAGCGCGAGAAAAGAAGCTGTTGGAGTAGAATTTACGGTTACATCTTATTTGTTTAACTGTAAAAGGGTGGGACTTAGTTGCTAATCTAGTATCTCGTGTAAATTCCGTGCTTAGGCGGCACCAGTGATCTAAGCTCATCGGAGCAGAAGCCATGAAAGTACTTGTAGAAGAGGCACAAGGGAAGCCACATCACGCTGGTGTGAGAGCGGCTGCAGCCGGTCTGCCAAGTCAGTATCAACCACGTTACAGATCCTCCTTTGTATTTTGTCAAGAAGCCCAAGGAGAGCAGCAGGGGCACCCGACCAGATATGGCAGCAATATTCAATACACAGGCGGATGATAGATTTGTATATGTGCAGAATAGATTCAGGTGGGAAAAATTTCCGGGCCCTGCACAGGGATCCCACTTTCATAGCAGATTTGGCAATGGATTCAATATAGTCATTCCATTTGAGGTCCGCCGAGAGTGTAAGGCCAAGGAAGGCGTAGTATTTTACTCTCTGGGAGGCTAGCCTCTCCCATGCTAATGGGAGGTAGATGCGATTGTCTATGGTGATTAGTTGATAACAGCTTTGTTTTGGAGGCATTGAAATTTACCAACCATTTCCTACCCCAGGTCACTACGGATTGGAGGTCCCTTTCAAGTACGGCAGCGAGGTTCACTTTGTCGTCCAGACCTGGTTTCTGATCGATGCGGGAGTAGATTGTTGTGTCGTCGGCATACATGCCAACTTGGGATCTGATGGTGTCGGGGAGATCATTAATGTAGATCAGAAAGAGCGTGGGACCTAGGATAGAACCTTGAGGGACGCCCGCGTTCGTCTGGTAGTTTTGGGAGGCATAGTGACAAAGGAAAAGAACCAGATACATGGGGTAATGTAGAACGGAATGGAGTCACGAGATGGGAATTTACATTGCAAACAAATTTCTGGAAGTTGTAGCCGTTAGGAAAGCAAATATATGGAAGATAGTTCCACATGCGGGAAGTGCGAGAAAAGAAGCTGTAGGAGTAGAATTGTCGCCTACATTTGGTTGATCTAACTGTAAACTGATGGGACTATGTTGCCATTCTGGTTGCACGAGTCAATTCTTGTGGAGCAGGCATGGAGAGAAATAAGTCTGTCGTTGGAAGATTAGATGACACAAGAGAAGTTGTGCATGCGTCCATCTGTCTGGGAGATTTAAATGTAGTATGAATTTAAGTTGAGAAATTTTCAGTCAATTTAGCAATATTGAAATAGTCTGGATACTTACAGCTATTACCAATTTTTTATAATGATATATTAGTCATTACTGTTAATAAGTTTTCTGCGTCTACATTTCGATGAGTCCTCTTTCGAAAACGTAAACTATCAAATAGAAAGGATGATTCAGTGTATTGTTACTGAACAGTGCCGTGCTTAGCAACATCGCGGCCTCCCCGAAAAATGCACCTTGCGCCCCCCCCGAACATAGTGAACCCACAATAAATGGTAATTTAAGCAAAATAACATACTCTCGGACGCAGATATTCCGTGATCACGAAATAAACGGAAGAATCCCGGAATTGGCTTTCTTTACATTACGAACGTTTTCAAAACTTTTTGCTACTTTTTGATAATTTCCTAGCTAATTTTATAGTCATTTCAGTGAGTTTCGAATCTCAATCGAAGGTATTTTCAAAAAATTTAAACCCAAATTTCTAAAAAAATTGCTTTAGAAAATTTGATTGACTGTCAAAATATTTTTGTATGTATGTTATATATTATTCAAAATAATTCTTGTATGTATGTTGAAACAGATATCTATATTCAACTTTTTTCTCAAATTCAGCTTTTTTAATTACAAGTGATTTGCGGCTTTTTGGGGCCGAACAGCTTCTATCAAAGATACTCTTTAACGCTATCTCTCTTTCTCACCTAACCCCTTTTTTTTACTTTCCAAATCTACGTGTCAGCAGTCTAACTGATTTGCATAATGTATCTTTGACATCCATTCTTACGCGTGCTCTTTGATTATATGTTGCATATATATATGCTTATGTATGAATGTGTGTGTGTATTCACCGAACTGATGTAATGATGTATTTTTCTTAAATTTTCGCTTTTAAAGGAACGATCTTTATTTTTATTGTTTTGTTTTGTTTTGTTTTTTTGCGTGTAAAATCTTCTGTACAATACAGACGGTAGCTGATGATGGTTCGCCTGAAATAGGCTCCTTACTTCCGATTTACCATGAAATAACGTGTCTGCCTTATTTTTTTCTTATATATATATATATATATATATATATATATATAAAGAGAGACATATATATATATATATATATATATATATATATATATATAAAGAGAGACGCGTTGATATGATAGATGTCTATTTCAACATACAATATGATAACAATTTTCCAGTTAATTCTAATAAATATTTTGTTAATTGTTCTTTTTATTCCAACAGATCTACGAAGCCAAAGAGGCCTTACGGCTTCCCGGGGCCTTGCGGCTCCCATAGGGAAATTGCTCCCCGACGCATTTGCGAGGTCTGTGGGGGCTCTAAGCACGGCCCTGTTACTGAATAATTTTTAGTTTTACCGCGAGTATAAGAGGAAAACATGCCGAAATCGAAAAGTTCAGCTCAAAGGCGGAGGCAGAATGGCGAATTTTCCCGCCAGCAGAAGTTGTCGGTACCTCAGACAGAGGCATGAAACAGCGTCAGCGGGAACAGAAAAGAATGAGAAGCATAGAGAGGTCGAGTCAAAAGGAGTAGAAGGAGAAACGTCTGGCTTCGGTAGTGTTCAGGTGATGCAGAGAAAGATCGATTTAAATGAGTAAAACAGAGTCGGCTGGTTTCCCTGAAAAGTCAAATAAAAAGACAAAGAGAGGAAGAGACGGCGCAGGAGAAGGAGCAGCCTCGGGAATTGGACAAGATTAAGAAAGAGAAACATAGGTTAAATCATGCAGGGGACGCGGCTAGCCGAGTCGATGACATCCATATGTATGTCAAAAGAATAAACTGTATATTAACCAATCCAAGCATCACACAAACCGGTAAATTTAGTACTAAGTATTTCTAACACGTGATACTCTCTTCCGGCGTCGTGCTTTCTAATAAACTTTGACCTTCAAAAATTCCAATGCAATGCTGTCATCATCCTCTCTCTTCTTGATTCCTGTTTTTTTTTTTAACGTCTTTTTTCGTGAATAGTGTTTTCTCATTTTTTCAAGATTTGTACTTCCTTACACCTGAATGACTTTAACGCATTGCTTGGGGTGAAATAATTTAAAAAAAAGATTAATGGGATAGTTGATTATCTCTTGCTGGGACTGTATTTTTCCGTTCACGATACAGAATGCATTTCGGTAAAAATCATAACTTTTATGCTCATTTTTGTTTCTCTCTCACAGTTCTCTTTACCGTCACATGCTGTGGAGAAATATGCAGTTATTTATATAAACTCTGAAATACATAAGACAAACATCGTTTCTTTAGTCAAACTAAACACATATCAAGACTAAATACGTAAAACTATAATAGTATGTTCATAAAAAATAAACAAACATACTGCTAATTTAAACACTAAAGTATTAAGAAACAGAACAATTTCGCTAGAAACAAAGAAGAGATTACTTGATTGCTATATGATGTTGGTTCTTCAGTATATGACAGTGAATGCTGGACAATATCCTCAAAGATGAAGGAAAAACTTGAAGCAACTGAAATGTGGTTCTACAGAAGGATGCTGCGAATATCATGGATCGAGAATGTGAGCAATAACGAGATTTTGGAAAGGATGGAAACGAAAAGGAAATTATTCTAAGCATCAGGAAGAGACAACTGAAGTTCCTGGGACATGCAATAAGGAAAGAGGGCTTAGAGAACCTGATACTAACAAGACCAGATAGAGGGGAAATGAGACAGGGGAAGCAGCGGATAATATATTTGAAGAACCTAATCAGGTCGATGATGGAACGCGAGTTGCATGGTGTAGCAGGAGCAGGCGTGAAAAGAGCCACCAGGGATAGGGAGACGTGGAAAGCCATGATCGCCTACGTCCTGAAAGGACAGGGCACATAAAAGAAGAAGATGAAGAAGAAGAAGAAAGCAATGAAAAATATAAAGTGAACTCAACGTCTCTTAAGAACGAGAATATTAAAAATAAACACATTAAATGAATCATGAAAGTTAAAATAGTAGTAAAAAACAAAAGCAAAACAAAAAACGAAAAATAGCGCAGAAACTTTATCCCGTACCGGATCGAACTCAAAATCTAATCAGTTTGTGTGAGTCATGAAACCAATGCAGAGGTCGGCAACCTTTTGGAGAGTGAGGGCCGAAAAGCTATGTAGAATCATGGAGGATGGCCAAACAGCTATGGCTCCAGTGCCATGGAGAAGAACCATGTTATTAAATATGCGAATGAATTTTCTATGTGTTTGAAGAAAGCAAGGATTCAAAATAATTTAATATCTAACAGGAATTTTGTTAAAATAAAATTACATCTTAAAAATAAATGTTTCATAAATCAGTACTGAAAAGAAATTCCTTTCAAATCGTTTGAAAACACTATATTATATTCGTTTAAAAGTGCCCGCTCACGAAAGCAATTTCAGAGAAAAAGTGAAAGTGAGGCTGTACGCTAATTGTGGCGATCCCCACAAATAAAAAATAAAAGTAAAACACATTCTCCCGGTAAAACGAAATATTTTTCTTTTAATTTCGACGCAATATATTCAGACTATCAACTGTCCCTTTTGTTTGGTTTATCTATATGTGTATCGTGTCCAGATTAAGGTAGCAGGCCGGACAAGATCTCCTCGAGGGCCGGATGTGGCCCTTGGGCCGGGGGTTACCGACCGCTGATCTAGTGTGTCTTGGGATATTTTGTACACGGCCGACAGACAAACAGAAAAATGCAAACGTAAACGCTCAATAATATCAACTATGAATAAGGCTACAATAAGGCTACTAGAAAATAAAATATTCGTATAAACCTTAGATACATACGTCTAAGCTAAAGCTCGAGGTTCGGGGGTTGGGCGAAGAGCTAACAATCCTGTCCCATAAAAAAAGTTTGTTACGGAAAAAGCAAAAACGCTGCCCTACACACCATTGGGTGTAAAGGAAAAGTTCATTCCTATAGTGAGAAGGTTGTTTTAGTCAAATTTTGATTAAAATGATTTTATTAATTTTTTATTATTTTAGAAAACTAAAGTTGTCTACTAGTTTTTTATTCAAAGTATATTGCCGGTAATATTTTTTCCTTCGAAATGTATTATGACAATAATTTTTTTCTTCAAAAATGTGTTATCGTAATAATTTTCGTTTCTTCAAAAATATATTTTTGGTAATTTTTTTTTCCTTCAAAAATGTATATATTTCTGTAAAAGTTTATTTTTATACATTTACAGGGTTTTGATTCCACTTTGGGGGTTCACTATTTGCCCATAGCTAGGAATCCATAACAGGTTGGTTGTTTTGTTTTTATGGCATATCAACACCTCGGCGGGTCATTCATTGCCAACTAAATTTTATTTATTTATTGCTGTTAATACATTTTTCTTTCAACAATTTTCGTTGTTTTTATATAAGTTTTGTGTCTAGTAATACCTTTTCTTTTCGAGTACCAAGATTCATTGGGATTTGTTTTTTAAGGGTAGAATCCCCCAAGTCCTATCCTTGTTGTTTAACCCATAACTGGAGGGAAAGGACGGATTAATGCCTTTCCCAAGGATACCAATGATTAAGTGAATGCAGAGTACTCAACTCAGTTCACCGATTTCTCTTTCCGAGCCGATATCCACTGCACCACAACCCACATCCGTCAATAAACGCTTACAGCACCTGGTATTCCCAAGCGGTCATCCATCTAAGTATTGACCAGGCTCAACGTAGGTTAATTCCGTAAGCCAATAAAGGCTAATTGCCGTAAGCCAATAAACGCTTACAGCACCTGGTATTCGCAAAAGTTCACCCATCTAAGTACTGACCAGGCTCAACGTTGCTTAACTTCGGTGATCGAGCGAGAACCGGTGTATTCAACGTGATATGGCCGTAAGCCTATGAATAAGGCTGACTGGAAAATAAAACATTCGTATAAACCTAGATACATACATAAAACTATACGTCTGCAAATTGCTACATAGTTTCTGTTGATCATCTGCATTGTAGATTTCGTTAGTAAACCAATGGTCCACTCATCTGTAAGAGACAAATTTACAAATTTTGAGTAGCGAAACTCTTTTCCCAAGAAGGCCAAAAGAGCTAGTATCGCTCCAGTAAATCGTCTTTGTAACTGAATGACAATCTTTTTCCTGCTTCCAGTTTTCCCTTTCATAGTGTCCACAACAACCATCTTTATGCACTTAATTTTATCCACAATATCTGTTATTCCTTTGACAACAGTATCCGCTTTTCCATTTATCAGATCTAATGCTTCTCACTCAACTTTTCTTCTTTCATTCTTCAAAACAAGCACTTGATCTTCTTGGACATCAATTTGTTTACCATGAACATTTTCTAAGTTTTCTTCCTTTCTTCTTTAAGTTTAACTGCTACTCTAATAGTGGATCTGTAAATATCAGATTGAGATGGTGTCTCAACGTCAATCCCTTTTTGACGTAATTGCGGATAAACATTTCAAGACTGATAAGTTTGAAGATGTTACTAATGTGATCACAGTTTTGGTTTTGCTATGCTTCTTCCTTTCTCTTGTGGATTGTTCTTCAGAACTTTCTGACAGTTCATATACAATATCTGATTGGCTCTTTGCTTTAGTCTCTGATTCGGAAGTTGAGGTTGAGGAAGTTCTCTCCAGGGTAACTTTTCTTCTTTTGGATGGAGCAATAGTTTTGAACTTGCAATCTTTCTAGTTGTATATCCAATATATCCTTTGCTTTCGATCTGATGATGATATAGCTGTCTGTTCTCACTTCACAGCTATTTAACATTTTTTTCTAATACGAAAGTTTAATTTTATAGATTATTGTAGAAGTCAAATAACTTACCTTTCAACATGGTTGTCTCCTTTTGTCTTCCCTGTAGGAAGGTGAACATTCAAGATTCTGAGACTCACCTTCCTGATGTTTCCAACTAGCATCCAGTTGGCAGACAAAAATAAACAGGGTTGTAACTTAATACATGTCCTTATGTGGTCCAAAGACAAATGGTGGATAGTGTGCTGAATATTTATGGAGCTCAATCTACACACTGAAATTATCAGACAATCACTGCTTACGGAATAGACTTGCCTGTAACAGAATGGAATCTCCTAGGTTATTATTTAAACCACCTACCAATTTGCCCTGGTGGTTTTTTCTGGTCAGTCAAACCCAACTTCTATTCTAGTTGAGTACAAGCTGGTTCTTCCACAAGATTTTTACAATTATATTTTCCTCGTCTCAGACTTTCATCGTAGGTTTCCAGCACTTGATGGAAGTTTGCTTGTATGTTTTGAGTTGATAAATGTATGAAATGTATTTATTTTGTCATAAATGTTTCATTTCTTTACGACTTTCTATATATTTTATTTTCTTCCTTTCGTGAATGCACCAAAGAAAAGAAAGCGACAAACAATTTAGATTATAAGTGTCTTGCTTTTAGATTCCTACTTTTTATTTTCAGGTGAGTTCTCTTCTATCAGAACAATTATTCTTTTCTTACGTGATTCGTGAAATCTTATGAGTTTGTTTGCACAAATCTTCTTGTTTATTTTAAAGGTATAGACACTTTATTATTAGTATAAATGGTAAAGAAGAATACTGAGAGGTCTTTCAGTAAATAAATCAGATCCGCTCAATCGGAAAGCTGATATACTCTGAAAAAACTGATCACAATCACAAAACACTTTTTCCATTCGCCTTATCTAAGAGACGATCCGTCCAGCTGTCAGGCTTATATAATCTAAGAAAAAACGCACGTCACAATTAAAACAAATCTAGAAAACCTCAGAAACTTCTAGAAGGCTCTTAAACATTATAAACAGTATTAGTAAGTTCTACAAAGTTCCAGAGAGTTGAATAAGTAGAACATTCCAGAAATCGCTGATACCTTCTAGAACTTTTATTACGACTATATTTATATACGAATAGAAATTTCGTGCTGCGTTTGAAATCTTCATATAAATGAACTGAATTAACATATGATTTTGGAATAAACGTCCGTTGAATTATTATGCTGGAAATAAATTATTTTAAAAAAGTCAAATAGTCATAACTTTACCAAAATCCGTATGCTAGATTCACACAATCATAGATAAATAAACAAGGAATCAAATCACCACCATAGTATCATTAATGATTTTCATAAATCAATCTAATTTAATTTCTGTTCTAACTCTAGTAACACGGAAGTTTTTGACAACTCCAAAATTAAATACATTATTGCCTTAGAAAAAAGTAAACTCAAATGACAATTCTACTCCTGCAGCTTCTTCTCTCGCACTTCCCGCCTGTGGAACTCCTCCCGTATTCTTGCTTTCCTGACGGCTACAACCTCCAGAAATTTAAATGCAAAGTCAATACTCATCTACTAACCACTGGACTCTAGCTCTCCCCCCCCCCACTCCTGTATAAACTTCCCTTTCTCTCCACCTATGTATCTGTCATCGCACCTGCTTTCTATTGTTCCTTTCTAACTAGTTTGTACTCCTCACTCTTTTCTAATTAATCTTTTTACATTTATGTAACCCCCCTGCACATCAGTGGCGTTTCCGCCTTGCTCGGGGTGAAATGATAAAAAAAATATTGGTTTAAAATACCGTTTAAAAAACCAAGGGGGCAGAAATAATCAGAAATTAAATAAACTTAACATTTTTTTTACACGAACCTTCATCCGTCATGTCGAAACAAACATTGGAAAATTCTTCCTAAATTCAATTCACAAACATTTTTAACAGAATAAAAATAACATTTTATTTAGATATGATTATGGTAAACACGGAATTTTTTTTTTAATCATATCACCCCAAGCAAGGCGATAACGCCACTGATGCGCAGGGGGCTACGTAAGGGTAAAAAGAATGGCAAAAAGAAAGCCGGAAACCACATTCCTAAGCAGGGAACAAGGGATGAGCCTCTTCACCTGTTCAATAGATGTGGGTGGAGTGTGAACCGGGCGATAAAAAATAAATAATATAAAATATGAAATTAAGTATATAAACAAAAAAAAGCATTTGCTTTTCTTTAAAACCCATATCTCTTTCCCGCTATCTCTCCTCTTTCTACCTTCTCTCTCTTTCTTTCTCTTTCTTTACGTCCCTTCTAATGCAATGAGAAGGTAACTCTCAAATATAAATAATAAAAAGAAAAGACTAAGCACGGTAGCGAAAGTTTATCCACAGGTTATACCCACTGAGCGTGACGGGCTGGAAATATATATACAAATAAAAACACAAAATACATACCAGCAATAGATCTGACTCTAAACAAAAATACACTTTACAAAAACACAACAAAGAAACCTAATCTACAAACTTATTTCTTACATAGAATATATATTCTATTCAAACAAATCTACTGAAAAAATCTTTTCGGCATTTAATAATCCAATTGTGGTTGATATGCCGTAAAAGAAAACCAAACCAAACCAAACATTTCTACATACACATTATTCTTTTACTAGTGGGCCTGTGTCATCAAAAATTTTTATATGGATATGTCGTCTAAATCATAACCAATGTATCTAAAAGGAATCAATTCACCACCATCAAGTCACCAATCCAAATTCGTTCAAGTACTACCTCTAGTAACAAGGAAGTTTTTGACGATTTCAAAATTAAATACATGAATGCTTTAGAACATAAAGGCAGCCCAAAATGCCAAATACAGGTCAGGGATACTAGAATCAAACAGGTACAAAAATTTAAATACCTGGGAAGCGTTATAACAGAAGACGGAAAGTGCGACACAGAGACCCGAAAGCGAATTGGCATGGCGAAGGAAGCATTCCAGAAGTTGAGTAAAGTATTAAGAAACAGGGCAATTTCGCTAGAAACAAAGAAGAGTGTACTATGAGATGTGATGTCTACCTGATATGAATTCTTTCCTGTGGTTAATTTTGTTTTTGAAAACAAGTAAAACAGAAACTTTAATGTTAATATAAAAATCTTTATTCTCCCACCTCCGTATCATACTGTAATATTTGATGTTCAAGTGGGTCAGACGAATAATTGAATAAACTATTCTTCTTTCAACGTCATAAAAAAGAACTGCTCCACTTATTGTCAACCTCGATCTGTATAAGTTTTCTACATTTAATCAATTAGCATTCACCTTACAAGTGAATGAAAAGCAGCAGCCCTTAATTCAGTTCCTGCTCAGGGCATTGTTTTCTCTGATTAAAACCGAATGCATGGTCATCAGTAAAAAGGGCAGCCCAATATTCCAAGTAGAGGTTGGGGATACTAGAATCAAACAGGTACAAAAATTTAAATACCTGGGAAGCGAACAGAAGACGGAAAGTGCGATACAGAGATCCGAAGGAAAATTGGCATAACGAAGAAAGCATTCCAGAAATTGAGTAAAGTATTAAACAGGACAGTTTCGCTAGAAACTGGGAAGAGACTACTGGATTGCTACGTGCTGTAAGTCCTTCAATATGGCAGTGAATGCTGGACAATATCATCAAAGTTGAAGAACAAACTTGAAGCAACTGAAATGTGGTTCTACAGAAGGATGCTGCGAATCTTCTACAGAAGGATGCTGCGAATCTTATGTATCGAGCATGTGAGCAATATAGAGAGTACTCGATTGCTATATGATGTTGGTTCTTCAGTATATGACAGTGAATGCTGGACAATATCCTCAAAGATGAAAGAAAAACTTGAAGCAACTGAAATGTGGTTCTACAGAAGGATGCTGCGAATATCATGGATCGAGCATGTGAGCAATAACGAGGTTTTGGAAAGGATGGAAACGAAAAGGAAATTAATACTGAGCATCAGGAAGAGACATCTAAAGTACCTGGGACATGGATTGAGGAAAGAGGGCTTAGAGAACATATTACTAACAGGTCAGATAGAGGGAAAATGAGACAGGGGAAAGCAGCGGATAACATATATGAAGGAGCTAATCAGGTGGATGATGGAACGAGTGTTGCATGGTGTAACAGGAGAAGGCTTGCTAAGAGCCACCAGGGTTAGGGAGACGTGGAAAGCCATGATCGTCGGAAGGAACAGGGCACATAGAAGAAGAAGAAGAAGAAGAAGAAGAAGAAGAAGAAGAAGAAGAAGAAGAAGAAGAAAACAGTAAACTCAACACAGGCTTGGAATTTTTTGTTAAAGACACATTAGACAGGAATAAGCAGAAATTAAGTAAATATAACATTAAATGGTTTAATCCACATTTCAGTCATAATGTTCAAACAAGCATTGGAAAATTCTTCCTAAATTTAATTCACAAACATTTCTACCATTAACCCCCACGAAAAAAAAGTTATTAATACCTGCTTTAAGAACATATACCTTTGTGCATAATAATTGAAACAGATAGTTTTCATTTCTGTTGTCAAACGCTTAGTGTTAGACCAACTGGATGGGTAAGTTGTAATCGATTTTTATTTTCCCTTAGATCAGGTCCTTTGCAGTGGTGTGAAGCCATATGAATCTATTTTTGATTGTATGATGAAATTTGTTTGACCTTGAAAATATTGCGTCATCTGTGATTGCATCAGATTTTTTATTACGCCCAGACACTATTGTCTCGGCTGTAAATTAGTTGTCCTACGACCATTGTCTGCGATGGACGTTACACCAAGGAAGCCTACGAAAATTGTACCGCTGAACGAACAAAATGGCAAGCCTTACAATGCGATCGTGGATATTGTTGGTGTCAGCCTTTCAACTGCCATTCGTGTCGAAGACAAAAAAACAAACTAGATCCATCAGTCGAAAACGAAAAGATCAACACAACGCCAAGAAAGGACGTGTACGTGACCAGAGAAAGTGTGAAAGATCCTAGCAAAACATTATTCATTCTGCTTAAATTTGCACTTGGGTGCTGATAAATATATTTCATAGCATAATAATAAAATATCTGATAAATACTTGGCCTATCTGAAATACTAAGAGTTACCCTATTACTACTAATAATGACCCTTTTAAAAATAATTGCAACTGCAAAAAATATATGACCTGTCCAATAAACGGTCAGTGTCCGAAAGTATTATCTAAAAAGCGTGAATATATTCGAATGACTATTATAAATCTTACTTTGGAGTCATACCAAATAAGTGAAAATATCGTTTCAATAACCATGTTTTCTTTAAAAGAACACAACAAAAGTACGCTTTATTTATATACTATTGACAATTAAAAAACAACAGCATGGAGCCAATTATAACTTAGAATACCGTCTCTAAAACGAAAATTTACAATGTAACTTGCATCTTTTAAGAAAAGCTGTCATCTTAAATCATATAAATAACCATAATCTACTCAACAAAACGTGAATTAATGATCACATGCTGCCAAAGAAAAGGACCTACTCAAATACTTAGACCCAGATTAATTTAGATTCCTCTATGCGTTTGTTTGCTTTTTTTCTCACTTCATTTTCGTCACATTTTGAGCACTTGCTATAGGGCACTCGAAAACACTGTATGTGTCGGATGTGCAAAATAAAGGCATTCTGGTGAGTGCATATTTGAAAAAGTAATAATTCAGAAGCCAAGCGTTTCCGAAGATATAGTCATAGAGATTTTTTTAATGATTTATATATAAGAAACACATTCCTGAAGTTATGCTATCTATTTTTAAACACCGTGAATATATATATATATATATATATATATATATATATATAGGTATCTCTATTAAATCGCAAAAAACAGCATAGTATGAATAAGATGTCCAAAGTTTAATAAAACGCATTTTCCATCAAGATGCTTATAATATTATTCAGAGGAAAAATCAAAGTAATTTTTTTTTTTAATATTTTTTAATCCCTTCTAACGTGTTCGAAAGTTTGGGAGAAAACTTTGTTTTGATTTGAGTTAGCGCTGCAGAAAACGTTACGACTGCTTACAATGGATCACGTAATGATTGCATCACCCACTCCTTTTTCAGTGACAAACACATACATTTGGAAATTCTTGCAAAAATCAAATAATTGTCGCATTTTAATGAAACTTTCAGTACTCATTCACAAATAGATGAAATTATTTTTGAAAAAAATTATTTTTTTAAAAATCTTGGTGAAAATATTTTTTAACTCTGTTATCCCCCTCCACGTAAATCCATGAAATTTTAATAAATTTTAATTGGCTGCAAATTATTTGTTATTAGTTAAACGCAGAACTCATTGGCGGATATAAATCATCTATTTTTTTTATTTTAAATGTTACGACACTATCCGAAAATCTGCTCCGAAGAGTAAAATAAAAAATGCAATAAAATTGTGGTGTATTTTATCTTGATAAACCTTTAATTGCTGGAATAAATAATAATAATTAAGGACATTATAGTCTGAAGGAAAATCTTTTTCGATTACTAATAAAATCTAAAAACAAATTCACTTTTTATTATAATAATTCATAAAGTTTTATATTTTATCTTGGAATAAGATCCAATTATTCTCATTTAGCCTCCTGTCATTTTTTATAAAGGTTCTTTACATATCTCCTTCCAAATATTTTTTTCGGTTAACATATGTTAGAATACCTTTTTAATACTCAAACTCATATATTGCCAACTAGAATTTTCAAACTGTTATGGGGAAACAGACCTATCGCTCAGATAATGAACTCTCTCTCCTACATTAATAAGAGTTAACAGGAAGTCTAGAGAAGTTCTCAGGAGTTCTTTAGAGTTCTATTGGAGTTCGGTAGAACTACTAGGCAGTTAATATTAGTCGGCAGTTAGCCGAATACTAAGGAGTCAACTTTCGGTGGAAGATTACCAAGTTCCTAACATTTTGGATGCGTTAAGTCGATTAGCAACCGACATAGCTCGATTATGACCATCATTGCGAAAACTACTCCACAACACAAACGTCCACCATTTTCCGTTCAGTTACTCATCGCCCAGCCAAAAGTTGAAATCGCCCACCAGTGGTAAATATTACCCAGTTTAAAAAACCCTGTATTATTTTTTTTTATGTGTGATTGTTCTTCACAATTTCCTATAATATCTAGCATCAAGTAAAATTTGTACTTTAACCATCTCTTCCTTGCTCTGTTCTGCCAATTCATTTACAAAAGCTGATTATAAAAGCAACTTATTCTTTTCCTCTTGACTTTAGTGTACAATGTGAATGTCAAATTCTCAAATCCCACTTTTCTTATTATGTGGCCTGACCACACTGCTCCCTGAAAGCAAAACACAGCGCCTCCTCGGCCTAACTCTCTCGGGCGATCTCAAGTGGAATGACTACACTGAACCCATAGCTAAATCTGCTGCCAGGAAGTTCGGTTCACTGTGTAGGGCCAGGAAGTTTTTTTCATCTTGCACATATATAAATCTACCATCCGTCCGTGCATTGAATACTGCTGTCACATCTGGTCGGATGCCTCTGCTATTTCTCTCGGGGTTAATGACAAAATTCCGCGAAGAATCTGCAATAGGATCAATCCCGACCTGGTAGCTCATCCCCAGTCACTTTCTTAACGACAAATGATGGCTTCTCTCTGTCGCTTTTACAAATATTTCACGGCTTCTACTCCGATGAGATAAGCTATTTGGTGCCCCCTCTGCATGAATTTACTCGAGCTTATAGAATGCCCCACCCTTTTACAGCGAAACCAATCAAATGTAACGGCAACTTCTACTCTAACATCTTCTTTTCTCGCACTTCTCACCTGTGGGATTCCTTTCCGTATACTTGCTTCCCTGACAGCTACAATCTCCAAGATTTTAAATGCAATGTCAATTGCCGTCTCTTATCTCCTTGACATGCATAATTTCTCTGACAACTCTTATTTTCTTCTACTTTTTCAAGCTATTCTCACGTCAGCTCTCTTCACATCAGTGTTCTCCTTCTCCTCTTACCCATTCTCTGACACTCTCTGTAACTTGTTACTCTTTCTCGTCACTTTTATCTTATGTAACTTTCTGCTGACCAGTGACAGTATTGCCTTCCTTGGGGTTAAATGATTATGACAAATTAAATTTCACCGTCGCTTTCTGATTATAAGTAGACGTGTTCGGTTAGTTTTCATTTTCTTTAAGGGCTTATCGTTGCTCCGTTCCATAATATTTTCATTATCCTTCAGAAGAACCACATTTCAGTCTCCATCTCGACTCTGCAAACCACGCAATATAGAAGTATTGATTAATTTAACCATCTTTTCCTGGTTTGTATCGAATCTTTCCTGTTTCTTAAATATTTCTTTAGCTTTTAAAAGGCATCTTGTGCTATTACAATGCTTCATAGGATATCGGTGTCTCATATTTCGTTCCCTGTTAAAACAAAAATACGTTATATACACAAATCATTTTGTGTAGTAGCGCAATTTCCAGCCTTTCATTAAATCTAGTGTCTCAGTTGTAGATAGGTCATGGTATAAACTGCGATATAAATCTATAAAATGATTTAATATAACTGAAGGGAGAGTAATATATCTAAAATCTCGAAATAAGAAACGTTCTTAGTATCTGCTAATTGCAGGAGTTCATTATCTGTTCTTTTTTTCTTTAAACACTTCAAATTTTTCCAGTGCTAATTGCTGATTTGATCGAACTTTCTATTGATTGGCTGGATGTCTCGTAATTCAGCACCAAGACTGAATAACAAGCTGGACACAAAAACCCTTACAATTATGATATTTTATAAGTAGTTGTCATCTACTGACACCTAACTATTTAATTGAGGAGTAGTGAGCGTTCTGATACCAATTGAGCCGCTCTTTTCCCCAAGTAAAATCTGGGTAACTGGTTTTAGAATAAGTTGGATAATATTGGTATTCTAAGTTTTATGCTTGAAGCGCTCATTTAACCAAAACAGACAAAAAAAAAAATGTAAAAATATCAAGGAACAAGATAAAGCATTTTTCGTTCTATTTCCTTGTTTCGATTCAAGTCATTGTCTGCTTTGTGCGTAAAAAGAGAAACTATTTGATGCGAGCAAAATAATTGGTTCCCAATGGACATTCACTATGCGACAGGAAAAACTCTTCTCATATTAATCAAAATAAAAAAAAAACTCCTAAGGCTAGCTCGATTACAAATGACATGTGCACGACGCCATATTGTAATATATGAACTAAAAAAGCCGTATGAAAATTAAGTCTGCCGAGGAAACAAGTAATTCAGCATATGATTTGTTCAATAAATAGAATAAACCACATTTTGAAAGAAAATGTTTTAAAATAGTTCATTTAAAAATGATAAAGATTTGGCGTCGAAGCAAAATGTCTAAAATAAACATAATCCTTTCAATTGTAATAAGGACCGTTATATATATATATATATATATATATATATATATATAATCCCTCCTGTTACGCTCAGGGGCTTGTATTATTTTGCTTTTTTATGTCCTAATGAATAGTGCTCAGTAGTAGGTAAATCATATATATGCTGCCATCATTTTAGACGGCAAATCACTCTAATTATTTTGACGTAATATTTGACGCCACATTCTAAACATATACTGTTAAATATAACAGACAATGAATGTCTCTTATGTTTAATCACGAGCCATTCTAAACATCGTATTTTGGCTTTAATTTCAGGTGAAAATAAAGACAAAAGTTCTACAAAATTTGGATAATTTTTATTAAGTTGGTTCTAAGCTTTCGGCTCACATGAGCCATCTTCAGAGAGGTTACAAGGATGTTAAGATAAAAAGATCCACTATCGGCGACGATTTTATCTTGTGTTCACATAAAACGTTGCTAGGCAACAATAACAGTTACCAAAAATAGCAAACGCAGTTCGTAAATTTGTAATACGATTCTATGACGTCACACCGTGCTTGAAATGAAAACAGAACCATATATTTAATTGCAATGTATTGTGTTTCGACCAGATTTAAACGTGATTTTATTAAGTGTGGGTTGTTTTGATTTAATGTAGATGGCCTCCAATATCTGAAGGTTCTTTTTATTGTGTGTATGAGTGAGGATTATTATGTTACTGACTAAAATCTGTTAGATATTATCTACATTGCTATGTTTTTCTAAGAAATGCTATTTAATTGTACTCTGATCAAAAAGGTGACATGTAAGTCTACAGGAGAGCGTGGCTGTAGTAAAACCAATATATATAGTGGGTTTATTTTTAGTACCAGAGGTACAATCTCTGAACGGGTATGTAAATTAATACACTATATTGTTTTTCTGTAGAGCATTTAGTTGAGTGCTTGTAGGGTTATTAGAGACTATGAGGTTTTATTTTTATTTTTTATAATATATGATAAGTTTAATTTGATTATTATTATTCATTGGTTTAACATTTCTACGTATTATGTTTTTGGGAGTTTTTCATCTTGTTTGTAATTATTATGTATTTGGTTTCAGTAGTATAAGTTAATAGTGTTATGCTTATTTTGATGTACATCATTATTATTAATATTATCAATATTGTTGGAGCTATTGTTAAGTATGTTGAGATACATTTTAATTTGTTGATCAATAACGGAGTTAGGAAATCCATTATTGACAAGTGTTAGCTTAATGTGTAATTCTTTATAAAATATGGATTTGGAAGAAAATATCATTTGTGTGCGTTGAATTACGTTTTTTTAACAACCAACTTATATCGATTCGGGCATTCATTATTATAATTAAGAAGACACTAGTTTATGCTAGTTGGTTTCCTATACAGAGAAGTAGTAAATCTATGCGTGCTAGAATAAACGAATACATCAAGGAATGGGATTTTGTTATTAAGTTCTAATGTAAATTTGAGGACGAAGTGACTTTCAAATTTCTTTTAAGTTGTGTAATTTGATCGATATTCTTAGCTAAAATGAAGATGTGATCTATGTATCTTACATATATAAAGGGTTTATTATTGCCATTAATATTTTCTAAATTTGGCATATAATAATTATAATCGTTGCGTAGCAAAGTTTTATGTCAACACAAGATAAAATCGTCGCTAATGGTGGCAGACTAATATCAACTGCCTAGTAGTTCTACTGAACTCCAATAGAAGTCTAAAGAACTCCTATGAACTCCCCAATAACTTCCTGTTAACTCTTATTAATATAGGAGGGAGATATAGATAGATACAAAAGTGAAAGAACACGTAGATAAAAATTCACTGTTCAAGCATTTACTTTTATAAAGAGGGCTCAATACAGAGTAGAGCTTAATATTGTAATTTTGATATTACAATGGTTTATAAAAGCATTATATCACTACACAAAAATTCTCATGTTTCACAACAATACTGTTCTTCTTCAGATGAGGGGCTAAAATAAATAGTGAAAATGATTTATTTTCAAAATAAAAGATGAATTCATTGTTATTTTGAAAATGAGGGAGTGGTAGTTGGAGAAAATGATTAGGTGTTTCAATATTTCTCAGTCAAAAATGATGATTAGGTAACGATGGAGTTTTAAGGTCTAGGTCGTGAAAGGAAGTAGGATGGCCTGGTGTCTGACATGTCACTTTTTAATTTTATCTGGATAAGTTAAATAATGGGACCATATATTTATTAAATAGGTAGAAAATAATTTTTAACAGCAGGTTTTTTAATTAAAAATTAGATTTTTTTGTACCTCATGAGAAAAAGTGGTGAAAGTTTTAGGTTAGAATTAGGATTAAATAATTATGATGTACTTAGTTATATCGTAGTAAGAAAAACCATTTAAGAACAATTTTTTGTAGTGATATCATTTTTTTTTAATCATATCACCCCGAGCAAGGCGATAACGCCACTGATGCACAGGGGGCTACGTAAGAGTGAAAAGATTAGAAGAGAGAAAGCCAGAAACCACATCCTAAACAGGGAACAAGGGATGAGCCTCTTCACCTGTTCAATAGACGTTGGTAGAGTATGAACCGGGCGATAGTTTAGTCTATCTACTCCAATTGAAAAAAAAAAGAAAAGTGAAAAGATTGGAAAAGAGAAAGCCGGAAACCACATCCTTTTGTAAACCACTGTAACAACAAAATTAAAATATATATATATATTTAGTGTATCGAGGCAGCAGATAATTTTCTAAACATATAATGTTAAATATAACAGACAATGAATGTCTATTATGTTTAATTTTTAATCTGTTATAAACATCGTATTTATCGTATTTCAGGTGAAAATAAAAACTGTCCAACATTTGAATATCTTTTTTTATTATGCTGCTGCTAAGCTTTCTGATTACATGAGCCATCTTCAGAAATGTGAACAACAGAACCATGTGTCTAATTGCAATGTAATGTGTTTTGACCAGATTAAATTTTTATACACATTTCCTGTGAAGAAGAATATTTTATTTGCTATTTTTGTTTCCTTGTCACAACAATGGCTTTTAGAAAGTTGAGTTTATCTTTGAAGTATGTTCAGTAAATTATTTGTTATTATCTACTAATAATTTTCTAATAGGAATCGTGTTGATCGGAAAGCGTGCCTTTCCTACAATGACTTTCATGGATATTGTTCACGTGAGCTGATCTCACTAGTACTCCGACCTCTTGTTACATACAGAATGCAAACGACAGCGCCAAAATGGTCAGCGATTGCCCGGAGTGCCGTGGGTGTGATATTTTGACAAAGATTAATTTCTTCTGTCTGCGATTTAAATATATATTTTTACAGCGCGAATTCAAAAGGGCCGCAAGTATTCTGGAGGCTCGATACGCCTCCTACACCAGGGTTGGGAGATACGCCTCCTACACCAGGTAATACGACCCGTGGAGTGACTTCGAGCCAAGAAGGCATTGATATTTTTGGTTTCTACGATTCGCCAACGCTTTGCAGTTTATTTAAAGCCAAAAAATATTTTTAGATTGTCAGAGTTTCTTTGGAAGATAATTATCATTTACTGATATAGGTCTGACTAATATGCGTTGTGGTGCAGTGGAATTTCGACTCGAAACAACAAATCAGGTTGCTGAGTTCGAATTCCAGTTGAATTCCTTGTATTTCCTTGGGAAAGGTATTAATCCGTCTCTTCCCTCCAGTTATGGGTTAAATAATACGACAAATTGGATTCTATAGGCTTGGCTTGCAACCACTCCACCGCAGAAAGCAATGGCAACCTACTGCGGGATAATCTTCTGCCCAGTCAGTCATGTCTCTTTTGAGACATGATCGCCCAAGCGTGTTTTACGTTTGGCACTTAACTGACTGATTGAAAGGTTAAGACGTCGATTCATACATTTCCTAAGAATATTTACCCGTAAGGGAATATACCGAAGCCAACTCAGTTTTTGGATTGAAAATAATGAACCATTTTCTATTTCCAACACCCTCACAATCATGCTTAGTATTCACAAGCGATTATTTACCTAATTACTGAACAGGCTCAATGGTGTTTAATTTCAGTGATTACTTGGGAAAGGGTGTTTCAAACAGATATAGCTGTAAGTTTTATCTTTTTGGTAGTATAAAAATAATGAGAATTCTTTAAATCATTTTATTCTAAGCAAGGCGGGACCCCCACTAATGTACAGAGGATTACAGTGAGTCAAATGACTGGGTGCATGAATGGGACTGAAAAAGACAAAAGATGGCAATTGACGTTGCATCTAAACTTGTTGGAGATTGTAGTTATCAGAGAAGCGAGTAAACGGAAGAAAATTTCTCAGGCGGGACGTGCGGAAAAAAGAAGCTGTTTGTAGCGGCGGTTGTATTTAACTATTTCGACGACAGTATCAAAATGCACCAGGGAAAAATGATCATTAGAATAGTACCATGAAATTATTTGCAGAAAAGACAGAGCGAAGCCTCTTCAATGCGGTGTGAGAGTGACTGACGTCAAGATGCCAAGTCAGGACAGATTACATTGCAGATTCTTTTTGGATTTTGTTGAGAACTTCGAGATGAATAGCAGGATCACCCTACCAGATATGACAACAGTATTCAATGCACGTACGAATGGTAGATTTATAAATGTGTAAGATAGATTCTGGCAAGAAAAAGTTTCTGGACCGACCAAAATTTCTAGCATTAGATGCAGCTATATATCGAATATATATGTTTTACTTTAGGCCTGTTAAAAAAATGAGGTCAAGGAGGAGCAGTGTTGTGCTCTTAAGAAGTCTTGTATCAATTATGCAAGAACAAATGAAGAATAACAGTCTGAAGAAGTTTTTTTGAGGTATGAAACAAGTGAAACGTTTGTTATACCATGTCCTCATAAAATTAGATACCAATTAAGTTAGAATATATAACTTGCTATTTTGTTATTAAATAAAAAGGGTTCATTAGAATATCTAAACTTATTTATAAATGGAACTTTGTCTGTGTGTATGTGTGTCTGTGTGTGTGTGTCCGTTACCTATAGACTCCGAAACGGCTGAACCGATTTTCTTGAATATTTACACAGTTGTACTGTAAGCGTCTGCGAGTGTTCTTAGCTCGGTTTTGTGTCGAGGTACCCCCGATAAATATCGAAAATCGATAATCGAAAAAATCGGGTTATAGAAGGAGTGGTCCGATTTTAATCAAATTTGATACACTCATAGACAAAGACATAAGAAACGATATTCAGAATTTGCAAGATTGCAGCTCTTACAATAGTGCAAAAAATCGATAATATATATAAAAGGGGAGATGTTTGTGTGTGTGTGTGTGCGTGTGTGTGTCTGTTTATCTGCCTGTATATCTGTATTTTTTTCAGCCCTTTTATTTTAGTTTTTGCTTCAGGTTTGGCTCTAAGTAGGTATAATTGTAGTTCTTAATCTGACCTATGATACCATTTACTCAGAGGACTTATTTAGCCTTCAAAATCCAGTTTCCGACGAAAAAACATATTTGATATCGAGACCAGGAAATCAAAATTTGACTTACATCCATTCATTTTTCTTTCAGTCTACAGTTTCGCTTTAACTGGAAACAACTATTGCTTTTTAGTCTTTCGTGCCAACGTCCAAAGAGTCTGAGCTCAAGGACCATGGATTAGTTTTAAGGCTTTCATTACACCCTAGCAACGCCGGTCTATACTGCTAGTCCTGGAATAAATAAAATATATAAATTGCCTGTTTCTTTTGACAAAATATTTGACAAGATTATTCTTAATAGGAAAATATTGCCACTGAATTGCAATAGTTTAAACACGTATAAAATATCTGCACTATGACAAAAGATTTACAGTAATAAGAAACAACTATATACGTTTATGGAAGGACATATAAAAAAAATCATTGAATTTACTCGCTCAGTTTACTTTTGATCAGACTTACAATTAGGACACATTGTACTCTGATGTGCGGCGTGGTGTAGTGGATATCGGCTCGGAATGAGAAATCGGGAAGCCGAGTTCGAATTTCAGTCGTATTCCTTGCATTCACTTACGCGCAAATACCCTTGTGAAAGGTATTAATCCATCTCTTCCCTCTAGTTATGGGTTAAATAACAGGACAGATTGGGCTCTATAGCCTTGGTCGGCCAACCAGTCTACCACAGAAAGCAATGGCAACCTACTGTGGGATAATCTTCTGCCCACTCAGTCATGTCTCTTTCGAGACATGATCGTCCAAGTGGGTATTACGTATGGCACTTAACTGACTGACTGACTGTAATCCGAATCGTGAATCGGCTACGTTTCAAACACCTAATGAACATACACCAACGTTCTCGAATTTACAAACCTTGATTAATCATCTCTGTTTATATATAAAAAATAATACACAAAGTTGAGGACGGACCGGAAATATTAAAGTCCGAAGTGGAAGCTGCAATAGCCAACCTGAACAGAAAAAAAGCAGCTGAATCAGACTGCATTGTAATAGAGCTGCTAATAGCCTTGGAAGAATTTGGCATAGAGAAAAATTACAGAAATAATAAATGAAATTTATAATCGTGGTGTAATACCAGACGACCTATGCAAGACGATCTTCATAGCACTGCCTAAGAAGCCAGATGTAAAGGAGTACGAACTCCACAGAACCATCACCTTAATGAGTCATATTACAAAACTGATCATCCGAATCTTGATGTATAGAGAGAGAAGCAAAATCAGACCAGAGATAGAACAAGAAAAATGCGGGTTCGTCAAAGACACTGGAATCATAAATATTTATGATTAGGATGCTTTCCGAAAGGGCAATACAGATGAAGAAGGACTTGTACCTATGTTTTATCGATTATGAAAAGGCGTTCGACAAAGTACACCACAAAGAATTGATGGAGATGCTCAGCATCTTCGACATATTTGGAAAAGACCTAAAAGTAATGAAGAATCTCTAATGACAGCAAACTGCCTGCATACGGGCAGTTAACGAATTCGGCAGATATACCAAGATAGAAAGGGGCGTAAGACAAGGGTGTGCTTTTTCACCGGATCTATTCAACTTGTACAGCGAGACTATTTTGAGGATCCTAGATGTTATGCCAGGATTTGTCATCGGAGGCCACAATTTAAACAACATAAGATACTCAATTGATACAGTGCCGATTGCAGACACGTAAAGGTAACTACAAGTCCTCCTATAGAATGTAGCTGAAGAGAGTGATAAAAAAGAAGTATAAATAAACTACAAAAAAACCGAATGCATGGTCATCAGCCCAAAATAACCAAGTACAGGTGAGGGATACTAAAATCAAGCAAGTACAAAAATTTTAATACCTGGTAAGTGTTCTCACAGAAGACGTAACGTGCGACACAGAGACCCGAAGGCGAATTAGCATGGAGAAGGACACGTTCCAGAAGCCGAGTAAAGTATTAAGAGACAGGAAATTTTCACTAGAAACAAAGTAGAGAGTACTAGATTGCTATGTGATGTCAGTTCTCGAAAATAGCAGTAAGTGCTGGACAAAACCATCGAAGATGAAGGAAAAACTTGAAGCAGCTGAAATGTAGTTCTAAAGAAGGATGCTGCGAATATCATGGATTGAGCATGTGAGCAATGATGAAGTCTTGGAAAGGATGGAAACGAAAAGGAAATTAATACTGAGTATCAGGAAGAGACTGCTGAAGTTCCTGGGACATGCAATAAGAAAAGAGGGCTTGGGGAACCTGATACTAACAGGCCAGACAGGAAAACAGCGGATAACATATTTGAAGGCCCTGAGCAGGTAAATGACAGAACGGGGGTTTCGTGTTATTACAGGAGAAACCGTGCTAAGAGCCGCCAGAGATAGGGAGACGTTGAAGGCCATGATCGCTTACGTCCTGAAAGGGCAAGGCACATAGAAAAAGAAGAAAAGAGCAGAATACTTTAAGACTGAGCAATTACTTTCGATTATTTCTTTCTGTTCCCACTGCTGTAGCATCACAAGATTTTGAGTCATGTCTCTTTTAGGATTACTTAATCAACGCTTTTATCCATTAGACTATGTGTCCTTGGAAACCTCGTGAATACGTTAATAATGATAAGATCAGTACTCCGAATGATGTAAACAGAGTTTTTATGGTTATTGTAGCCTTTGTCTCGATGCATGATTGTTTTATTTAATTCCCTCCAATGACATATATGTAAGTCTAACAGTAGATGTGCGTTGTGGAGCAGTGGATATCGATTTGGAACGAGAAATCGGGGAGCTGGGTTCAAATTCCAATGGAAATCATTGCATTCGCAAATACCCTTGGGAAAGTTATTAATCCGTCTCTTTCCTACATCTATTGGTTAAATAACAGGACAGATTGTGTTCTATAGCCTTGGTTGGCAGAAAGCAATGGCAACCTACTGCGGGATAATCTTTTGCCCAGCCAGTTATATACATGATCGCCCAAGCGTGTATCACGTATGGCACTTCAGTCAGTTAAGTGCCATACGTGATACACGCTTGGGCGATCATGTGTCGAAAGAGACATGACTGACTCGGCAGAAGATTATCCCGCAGTAGTTTACCATTGCTTTCTGCAGTAGACTGGTTGCCGACCAAGGCTATAGAACCCAATCTGTCCTGCTATTTAACCCATAACTGGAAGGAAGAGACGGATTAATACCTTTCCCTAGGTGTGAAAGAATGAGTATGCGTACTAATTCACATGTCTCTGATCCATTGTAGATACCCATTGTTACATCGAATAAGTCGCGGTATTGTTTTTTTGTCCATGGTTCATTATTGTAGAATAGTAGATATTTGCGGCAGTGCATGATTATGTTAATGTCTTCGTATATAATTTTTGTATGTTGTTGTGCCAGTTTTATAGCCTCATTCAATATGTTTTCTGTGATGGATGGGTAGAAGTCCACGATGTCGAATTGGATGAAAGTGGCTTTGTCTTTGTTTTTTATTGTTGTAAACCACTCTATAACAGCTTTGGTGTTCTTCCATTGGTTACGGTCTAATTTTTTTTCCTTAAGTTTGTGTTTGATAGTTTCTAATATTTTTTGCTGATTTTTCCTATTTCGCTTTTTGCTGGGTTTATTAGTCGGAATGCAGGTCTTTCTACGAAGCTGGTTTTATGATCTTTTGCTGTTATGAAAGCTTTGGTTTTGGCTAATCAGTTTATTCTTTCATCTATCTTTAATTTGACGGCTATATGTTTAGTTTCTTGGTTTATTGTGTTAATTGTGTTCGTGGTTGTTTTTTGTAGGATTGTGTAATCTTTTCAGTTATAAGTTTATTGTAGTCGGTGGGTTCCATTGTGTATATGTTTGTAGTTTTGTCAGCTAATATGAATACTTTATTGGAGTTCATTATTTTTTTCTTGTCCTCTATAATTTTCTTCTGAAAGTTGTCTAAGTGTCTTTTGTAATTTAAATTTCTGACTCTATTTGTCATGTCATCTTCGAATTTTATCATTTCTTTGCAAATGTAAACTTGTCGTTACACTCGTTTCGAAAAACCCTCCGAGTACATATGCGGAAGGAAAAAATGTTAATAAAAAAGAACGAGCTAAGCACTTGAACTATCAGTCAAAGTATGTAGACCAAAGAAAAACCCGAGACGAGTAACCTAAAACAAAAACAGCTCAATACGCTATGTATATATATATATATATATATACCTCTATGTAATTTAGTTGAAACAAAACTAATGTGTTCCTAAAATCTGATTCCCTGATCACGTACACGCCGTCTCTTAGCGTTGTTTTTATCTTCACATTCTGGACCGACTTAATGCCATACGGACTGTTGAAAGCCTAACAACACCAATATCCGCGATCTTTCTATAAGGCTTTCCAGTGTGTTTGTTCAGCAATACAATTAACGTACGTTTCCTTGGAGTAACGTCCATCGCAGACAATAGTCAGAGGACGGCAAATCGACAGTCAAGACAATAATCTCTGGGCGTGATAAACACCTGATGTAATCACGGATGACGTAATTTATTCTGGCCAAACAAATCTCATCATACACCCACCAAAAAAGGACTCATATTAATGCAAATGACCTAATCGGGAGAAAAAAATTAGAAATTAATTACACCCTGTGACTTCAGTGTCTCTAAAACTGACCGTATAATGAATGAAAGGAGACTAAAATAGTTGTTTCAATTAGTTTGCACGATGGTGTATATGTAAAAAAGTTTGTATAAGGAATGTTTCTTACTTTTGAATTTTTAAAAGTCAATCCTATTTCTTCACCAACAACATCATATATATATATATATATATATATATATATATGTACGAACTAAATCTAAAAGTGAGCCAAAAGTCGACCGCGGTTTCACTCGCCAGATCGTCAGGACGTGCTTTTGCTCTACTTTCGTACTTTCATATTGAGCTTTTTCTTGTTAAGGTTTTCGTCTTTGGTTTTTATTTTCTTTCGAACACAGCTTATGCTTTGTTTCTTTCTTTTTTTTATTCCCCTTTACCCATTTGGTAGTACCTTTTGGGTTTGACGACTAACTTTACCGATTTGTTAGCAGTAGGTTTTTCTGATTTCGGTCGTGATTAGTGCTACTGTTTTGTTGGTACGTTTTACAATATATATATATATATATATATATATACTGTGCAAATGTATTAGGACAAGAACTATTCTATCTTTTATGAGGCATATTGACAGAAAAGAAACAATTTAAATAAAGTAAATTTATTTGATTTACTCAACAAGTACTTTAACAAGAAAAATTACTTGTTACAAAATAAATTTAATATTTAGCCTTTTTATTTGATCACAGCTTTCATTCTGTCAGGCAGCATTGACATCACAAGCTTCTTCAATCTATCAAATGGTATCTTCCGCCAAGCAGCTTTATTTGTTCCCAAAGTTTGTCTTCCGAAGTAACATTAGATTTATCAATTCGAGAGTGGGGGAAAGAAAAATGTCAGTCATATTCAAGGATAATAGAATAATGAGTAGTTTCAAAATAAATTGTTTAATAGAAAATAGGAAATATTAAATATAACTTCTTTTCAATACATTTCTTTTACACCTAGTTTTAAATAATCAATATTTATTAGCAATTTATTTGGCTTTTAACTCTGTATTTGCACACTTTTGCACACTACCGGTAGTGTGCAAAAGTGTTCGGGAGAGGTGATTTTAAACTTCATTTTGATGTCTCATATAAGATAAAACAGTTCTTGTCCTAATACTTTTGCACAGTACTATATATATATATATATATATATATATATATATATATATATATATATATATATATATATCATTTAAGGTATATCTGTAAAAGACAATAGGAATAAAGACAAACTGAAACCTTATCTTAGCCGATGCGTTTTGTCCTTTGGGGACATTATCTATGATTTTATTTGTGACAAGTATTTTTATACAAAGAACAAAATTTTCATTGTTTTCAGAAATGTTGCTCTAGGGGTGCTACTGATAAATCCATCAGGTTACCTGTATCAACTCACATCTATGAACTTACCTGACTTTTCCGCTTGCCTGATGATTACTTTTCCTTTTATCTTGATTCGTGTGTGTGTGTGTGTGTGTGTGTGTGTGTGTGTGTGTGTGTGTGTGTGTGTGTTTTGTAGCCTACATTGTAGGGCGCCTTGTGATATAATATAGAAGAACCAGCTTTGGTTGTAGAAGCCAATATTAAGAGGAACAAAATAGTACATACATTCGAATAAATATATTTATACATATTTTAGTTTTTCCTTCCATGCGTACACACAAAGGAAGTTAAAGAGTGTAATTTTGTTTTTACAAATTGGACGTATTTATATAAATTTAGTATACTGTACGATTATTGTCAGAAAATTATCTGTATCAAATATTTTTTCTATTACCGCCATATTTTCTCTGATATATGTTAAGTGAGCTTCTTTCTTTCTGTCTGTCTTTGATGCACAAAACATTAGGTCAAGATGATGAGAAAAATCTCGGACATTTTGACAAAACAGGCGGTTTCCCCCCTCAAACACACACACGTACACACACACAGAAAACATGTTTCCCTCGACACATATTTCTCTCTCTCACCACACACACACACACACACACACACACACACACACACACATACATACATACATATATATGATAACGGTCATGTCACGTTGAATACACCGGTTCCCGCTCGATCACCGAAGTTAAGCAACGTTGAGCCTGGTCAGTACTTAGGTGGGTGACCACTTGGGAATACTAGGTGCTGTTAGCGTTTACGGATGTGCGTTGTGGTGCGGTGGATGTCGGCTTGGAGGGGGAAATCGGTGAGCCGAGTTCCAATTCCATTCGAGTACACTGCATTCACTTGCGCACTAGTACCCTTGGGAAAGGTATTAATCCGTCCGTTCCCTCCAGTTATGGGTTAAATAATTGAGGTCCGCTGTTCATGCGATCTGTGGCAGATTTCTGCACCGATTGTTTGTTATCAGCGGTTCCAAAAAGTGTGGATGGTACTACACAATGTCTTCACCACTATAAGCAAATCTCTGTGTGGATGTCTTAATAAGGTTAGACCCTCATACATCGAAATCGATGGGAGAGTCCATAATATATATATATATATATATATATATATATATAAGATTTAAAATATATGTAAGAGCATCGGAATCAATTACTGAAGATCATTCCATTTATCTTCCCACAGCTATGCGATTAATCGCAGAATAGGTTATCTTGCCTTGGCTGCCAGCCAGTCTAGGAGAAGGACTACTATGAATTCAAAAATATGTAAAAAGCAACGAAAAGCCACTCAAAGTTAATTCTAAAGAATATATGGAAGGTTACAACTGATAAAGTAAAAGAAAAGTATGGAAATGTATGATCGCTCACTACCTGGAAGTATATGAACTTCAAGAAATAATTATGTGAGGAGTGAGTTTAATATCAAAGACAGAAATTTTAAAAATATAATCAGTGTAGACGTAGAAACGAGCAATGCATTTGAATTGCGTCAAGTGATCTTCAGACAATATACAGTGTGCGCAAGTTATTTCAGGGCATATTTTATTTATAGAGAAAAACTGATATATAATAAGAAATAGTATTTTTTATTGGAAAATGTTATGAGCATAAAATACATTATCGTTTTTATAACTGTATTTAATAAAGCCACCTTCAGCTTTATTAACTGCTTTTCTGTGCGAGATCGAATTCGTCTATATAACTGAATTAAATTATTCTGTTTTATATTGCACATTACTCTGACTTCGGCAGCTTTCAAAGAATATTATTATTGACTTCATTCTCAACAACACTCTACACCAAGGGTCGGCAACCTAAGGCCCCCGGGGTGGATCCAGCCCGCAAAGGCATTTTTACCTGCCAGCGAGCCTGATTACCAATGACTCTATTTTTAACATGAGAGACGATGCTTTCCAATTCATCAAAAGGCCTGTTGTTATCTTCCTCTGATCCACCCAACCGAATTTGAATATGACCGAAAAAAAAACACGATTAAAACCCAATCACATCTATTTCTGCGTAAAATTAAAAAAATAAACATAAAACAAAAACTGAGAGTCAATTTGACCGACCGACCGGCGACAGACATTATGTGGGGACACCTTCAAAGAGACAATGTTGTCTCAATCGGCTTTCTATTTCATTCCTCCAACAGCCCACCATCGCTTACCCCTGCCATCTACCCTATGTAAGTTGCTGGAACCTTTTAATGTTTGCAGCTATTTGTACTCGTATGTATGGGTATATGTGTTTCGTTTTATTTGATGTATCTATGTGGTTCGTTTGTGGTACAATTTTCAATAACAGTTTCAAGCCTACACGTCATAATTTCATCCATTCCACTTCCATTGATTTTTTTCACTTTGAAATATTTTGACGTTCCTTGAGGAAATGTAATTTTTGTTAGGTGTTTTGTAATTTCATATTTTCTTTTGTTTTTATGATTTCCCAATATTTATTGTCATTATGGTTTTAAATATTTAAGTTGACAGCGGTTTGTATATGTAATTTTTCTTAATTTTTCTATAATGGCCTTCGTCCGGCTCGCGACCCATCATTATAACACGATCCGGCCCGTGGGGTCGAATGAGTTGCCGACCCCTGCTCTAGACGTATTCCTATGAATAGAGATCTGGGGAATTAGGAGACTAAATGTTAGTAGTTATAGGATCATGAAAATATTCAGCCTTCAGTTCCTGCGTTAATTGAACCTTGTGTTATGGCGCAGAGACTTGATGAATCACATAAGCCCTTCTATTGCGTACACTGTTTATTCAGGGTTTAACAAATGTTTCCAGGACCTCAATGAAAGCAGCAGAGTCATTTCAGGAAGAAGTGAGAAGCCATCGCATTAGGGTGATTCGAACGAATTCATCTTTGCTATCTTGACTTGTAAAATCTTGCAAATCTAAACTTATTTATGAATGGAAATTTGTCTTTGTGTCTGTGTGTGTGTGTCCATTACTTATAGACTCCAAAACGGCTGAACCGATTTTCTTGAATATTTACACAGTTGTACTATAAACGTCTGCGAGTGTTCATAGCTAGGTTTTGTGTCGAGGTACCCCCGATAAATATCGAAAATGGATATTCGAAAAAATCGGGTGATAGAAGGAGTGGTCCGATTTTAATAAAATTTTATAGACTCGTAGACAGACATAAGAAACGATATTCAGAATTTGCAAGGTTGCAGTCCTTACAATAGTGCAGAAAATCGATAATATATATATATATATATATATATATAAGGCAAGACGTTTTTGTGTGTGTGTGTCTGTTTATCTGTCTGTATGTCCTTTATACAAATCCCCAATTTTTATCCGATTCTCACCAAACTTGACACAAATATTCTTTAGGCTGAGTCTGAGCTACAGAACCATGGATTAGTTTTAAAGCTTTCATTACACACGAGCAACACTGGGATATACTGTTAGTTAATAATAACAAAAGAAGCATTCCATTGTCATTTAGAGTTATCCATTAAAAGTAGTATGAAATATATAATTTCTTTAAAAAAAACTAGGGTGGCCTAATAATTATGGCCGGTAGTGTACAGTCTGAAATGAGTCAACAAGAAAATGTTGAACGCACGCATGCAGTAATCTCACAATATGGACGACTGATATACTGAGAATTAAAGAAAATGCCATGGAGTCTCTGGAAAGTATCCAATCATTGTAAATAAATCTGTTTACATTCTTTATATCTCTGGCAAGATTTGGTAGCATAACATCCAAATTGTTAAGCACCCCGAATATCCAGAGTTAATTTTATACGACTTTTGACAAATTTCAAATTACCGTTAGTTATGGGGAAAGTTCAGACGAAACAATTTTGAATGTGAAATTTGCGGACTGTTTTTAAGACGAAAGTTGTGATCAGTGCTTGTTATCTCATAGAGGTAACAACATGAAAATGTCGACTATTTTTTGTTAATATCAAATGACTACATGATGTCCATTTGAGGAATTTAACACTCACACGAGATATTGAATGCAGGTAAATAAGACGGGCTCAGTGAATAATCATTTAACAAGTCCGAAAGAATAGATAACAGAACAATTCTTTCCAAAAGACAAAGGGACGTAATTATTCTTCATCTATAATATGTTGTGTCCCTTCAGAACGGCACTGTTGATGGCTCTCCACAATGTCCTGTTCTTCGTAGCACTTACAGAGTTTTGTCTTTGTGACGTCTCTCTTATTCCCTATTCTGCCATCAAGCTCGTTATGTAATTTATTCGGTGACTAGCAGTAGAGCCCGGCGTTGCTCGGGTGTAATGAAAGCTTTAAAACTAATCCATGGTCCTGGAGCTCAGACGACTTAGACATTGGCACGAAAGACTAAAAAGCAATAGTTGTTTCAAGTTAAAGCGAAACTGTAGACTGAAAGAAAAATGAAAGGATGTAAGTCAAATTTTGATTTCCTGGTAACGATATCAAATATGTTTTTTTTTGTTGTAAACTGAACTTTGAAGGCTAAATAAGTCCTCTGAGTAAATGGTATCATGGCTGAGACTAAGAAATACAATTATACCTAATTAGAGCCAAACCCGAAGCAAAAACTAAAATAAAACGGTTGAAAAAGACAGACATACAGGCAGATAAACAGACACACACACAAACACCTTGCCATATATATATATATATATATATATATATATATATATATATATATATATTATCGATTTTCTGCACTATTGTAAGAACTGCAACCTTCAGACTTCTGAATATCGTTTCTTATGTCTTTGTCTATGAGTGTATCAAATTTGATTAAAAACAGACCACTCCTTCTATAACCCGATCTTTTCGACTATCAATTTTCGATATTTATTGGGGGTAAATACACAAAACATAGCTATTTTTTAATCATTTCACCCCAAGCAAGGCATTCCACTGCCACTATTGCGCATGGGGCTACATAGGGGAAGGTAAAGAGAAGGAGTGGTTAGACATAGGGAATGTCAGGAGGAAGGTGACAGATGAGTAAGGATACCGAGGATGAGGGTTGGGCAGATGGGAAGAGTGTTTGATAGAATGGGAGCAGGTTAGTGTGTTAGGAGGTGTCTATTGTAAAGCTATGAACACTCGCAGACGCTTATAGCACAACTGTGTAAATTTTCAAGAAAATCGGTTCAGCCCTTTCGGAGTCTATAGGTAACGGGCACACACACACATACACACACAGACAAAGTTCCATTTATAAATAAGTTTAGATTACCTGTGCCTCTCTTGCATTTGATATGTTAAGTTTTTCTTTCTGATTCTTTGTCTACTTTTATTTTATTCCCATTTTTCCCTAAACCTTCTCCGTTGCTTAAATGTTTACTCCTTTGTATCCTTCTGTAGAACCACATTTCTGTTGTCTTAAGGCACTTTTTAATCAATGATGAGATTTTCTGCCTTACAGTAAGTTCGATATTACATAACAATTTAGTAGTCTTTTCTTTATTTTCGAATAAAATTTCCATAACTTGTGGAAGGAATCTTTTACGAGGGTCATTCAATAAATAAGGTGAATTTTTCAGTATAAGGACTTCTACAAAGGTTATTCAATAAATGAGGTGAATCTTTTGGTAGAAGGATTTCTACGAGGGTCATTCAATAAATAAGGTGAATTTTTTATATAAGGACTTCTACGAGGACCATTCAATAAATAATGTTAATTTTTTGGTAGAAGGACTTCTACGAGGGTCATTCAATAAATAAGATTAATTTTTTTGTAGAAGGATTTCTACGAGGATCATTCAATAAATAAGATTAATTTTTCGGTATAAGGACTTTTACTTGTATCATCTCAGTGCAGCTTCTATTTTAGTGTCGGACTTACTTTCCTCAGTTAAAATAATTCCAACATATATATATATATATATTTTGCATGAGTGTTTCTAGCTTTCTGTGTATTCCTGCAAAACATTGCCATCTGCAAATCTAATGTTGTTAAAAGAACGTTCCCCAATAATGATTCCTGGTAGGAATTCTAATTCTAGCAATATCACCTCGCTGTAAAAGTTAAATAAATTCCGCGATAATCCCTTTTTTATCTTACAACCCTTAATCTTTATATATAATGAAGCTATGATTGATTTTGTATCATACTATAAAATCTAATAAAGTTGAAGAAACCCATTTTATATATATATATATATATATATATATATATATATATATATATATATATAGTTATAGATATATAATTATGGCGGTATTTTATTACACACACACACACACACACACATATATATATATATATATATATACATATATATATATATATATATATATATATATATATATGTATTTCTTTTACTGTAGTGAATAAAAAAATTACAACGGGGCATAAAACCAATATGGGCTTCCCGCTGAATTTATTCAACATTTACAGTGAAGCTATATATATATATATATATATATATATATTATTTGGAAATGAGTTATTTCCGCAAACCAGGGTTGAACCTTTCTGTCTCTTTAGGCGATTTACAATGAGCGATTTTCCGTCTTTCAAACGCTAGAACAGGGATTTTTTACGAACGCACGACAGGAATTTTCAAACAACGAAGAAGTCATTTAAAATTAAGGAACATAAAATCTTGCCTTTAGTCACTTTCCCATCGCTGAATTATAGTCCCATGTGAAAATTATATAAATAATTTCATTATAACAGATCTGATAAATTTTCCCTCATGACATCGAGACTTTTCGGATTTTTTATGCGCAATACTGAATTGGCAGAAACTTCTCATTATTTTAAAGTTAAAATTTTTTTAGTTAACTTTAAGTGCTTTGCTAACAGTTTTTTATCGCACTTCTCGATATTGAACACACCTGCTCCCAGTCAGATTTGATCCTGAAAATGTACTGTGAGAAGTTTTTCGTTCATTTCCCGCAATAATTAAAGGTGATGAATGGAACAATAATAATCTATTCATTTTGGCAATGAAGATATCAGAATCAGGGTCAATTTGGCAAAATTTCTCCTATTCTTATGCTTAAATACTGGCTTTAATGCTAGAAGACTAATCCTACCATTAACTTCAATTTATCAGTGCACTAAGAAACCCAGTGTTCCCAGTGTACCAACGAGTGTACTAACGCAAAAGATATAAATCAGTTAGTTTGAGAAAGTATTGATAGAAATGTCAAAATAGCTGGCTTAATCGTTAAGGTTAAGCCAGGTATTTTGACATTTCTATCAATTTCTGTAATATATTTATAGGTGAAAGTGACATTTTGACATTTCTATCAAGTTTTATAATATATTTTTAGGTGAAAGTGCTCATTATCAGAGACAAGGCGTACATAAAATAAAAGTGGATATTGGATTCAACACAAGTATAACACGACCACTGTCTTGGTTCAACAAACCTTCCTGAACATTAGTCGATTCTGCACACATTGTGTTGTTGAACTCTGATTAGCCAAAGCAGAATTGCTTGTTTTCACTTAACGAGTATGACCCAGACATATAATGAAAATCAGATTTAAGACTGCAGCAACAGAGTGTAGATTTATATATATTTATATATAACAAATAAATACAAGATTATAAGCAAGTCAAAGTAAGTTACGAAAACGAAATATCAGTTGCCTGGTATTTCAGTAGCGCGATATTAATCGCGTTATATTATTTCCACGGGACGATGGTTTATTCAACTTGCATTTGGTTGGATTTGAACTGACCGTCTCTTGCGATACCTCTCCCACCCGCCTCTTTTCTAGAAGTAGACCCAGAATTAATCCCTTTCTGCCTCCTCATTCCAACCACGGGGCCCGGATTAAATAATTTCGTCTTGCATTCTGGTTTTATTAAGCAAGAAATCAGACCGGGGTTGTAAAGTTATTTATGGGTTTTCTGTTTCCGCTCCTTATATACATGACTTACTATCTTGACGTGTAAGTATTATCCTTTATCATTTCAATTTTCAGGGGAAGGGCAGAAAACCCCACGTTTTGGTATTGTCTGCCTGTTCTTACAAACTGTCCTGGTAATCAGTACACAGGAAATTCTCAATGCCGTATTTTGACCTCGGGTCACATATCGTCAAAACCCGCTGAAAATATTTTGATTAAATAGATTTGATAAATTCACTTTCTTCTCCCAACAAAAATAATTTTGTCCTCATTGTACTTTGCATCTGTATTTTCCAGTTGTTAACATTTCGGTTACTTTATCCGACAAAAATAATTGTATTCTCAAATTTTAGAAAGATCTCTTCTCCTCTTGAAATTCACTTGAAATTAATACCAGACATCTGAAAATAGGGTTACAAAAGCACTGAGAGTCAGTTTCGTGCACAAACACAACCTTTATGAGTTGAAGATTACGTATCAGCATAAAACAGACTGTCGTTGCTTGGTTTTGTACACACACCAATATATATATATATATATATATATATATATATATATATATACACACTTTTGTTGAGAGTACAAAATCGTACTATGGCGTTGAATACAAGATATTTTGTTACTATAAGCCATGATACATTTTAATACAAGAAAAAAACATTAGTCGACCTGTTTTGACTCCTCTCGTCAGAACTGTGAACGGGGAAAAATATGAGAAGAAAATCTATCATGGATGACATGAATAAACAGAAAAGGAAAAATAATTGTGATTACATCTAAAGATGCTAGAGACTCGGCAGAAAGAATCTGTAATGCTGTAAAACTGGTTGCAGAAATATAGCCAGCCACTTTGCGACTTTGTGTTTAGAAAACACAATCATAGACAGCATGGGTCTCAATGGGACACCCGCCTTAAGAAGCTTAGGTAATTCATAAAGGCGGGTACGAATGGAGCCAGACGGTCTTGATTCTTCAGCAATTTCAGAAGAAAAAATACCACTTAAATCCATTTGAGAAGAAGTTTCTAAAATCGAATTTCAGGAGTCAGAGTACAATCATGAGTTTCAATGGAAGCAAGACTTTGAAACTTGGAAGGATCATTAAGTATACTTAATATTTTATTAATGTAATCCTGGCGGTCCAACGCCAGATCGCTTATCCGGTTTCGTAATAACCCACGAGTGTTTATTCTCAACGGATTTAATGATCCGAAGGGGTTCGTTTCTCGTTTCAGAGAAAAAAATAGAACTGGCATAAGAATGAGCCAAATGATTCAATTTGGCTCGAAAGTCGCTAACGTTTGTGTTGTTTTTTTATACCAACACTGTCTTTCCATCTACATATAAAGACGTTCTACCACCAACGCCATATTAATTCTGTTATTTAGTTTTTTAAATGTAGTTGTGGACTCGACTACATCGGTAGATCGACGCATCGTTTGGATGTTAGAATTAAACAGCATGTGCCTGCTAAAATACTGAATATTTTTTTTTCCTCTGGTGATATCATTCGAAATACACATGGGATAAATAGCTCGAATTGTGCTGCGGATTTTAGTGTGAACTCGTTTTCTCTTTTGGACAGAGCACACTCGTTGTTCCATCTGAAGGTCTTGGAGACAATGTTTATCAGGTCCAGGCGACCATCTCTTTGTAAACATAAGGACTGTTACTTGAACTTGCTCTGCTGTGTCTCTAGCATCTTTAGATCTAATAACATTCATTTTTTTCCTTTCCGTTCATCTATGTCATCTATGATGGATTTTCTTTTAATAAATTTTCCCCCGTTTACATTTCTGACAAAACCAGTCGACTAGTATTTTTGTTGATGTTTTAAAATTTCTCATTGATATAGCCAAAGATTTCTTGTCTTCTGCAACATATATATATATATATATATATATATATATATATATATATAGGTTGTAACAAAGTTTTAGAGCAGGTACATTTTTTACCTACTGTTCATGCATTTACTTTTTTAAAGAGTGCTCGATACTGTGAGAAATATATTCACATAGCTTAGCGCTTAAGCAGTGAAAGGAAATTATCAAACATAACAAGACATACCTGGTATAGAAAAAACAATTTATTTGTCTTGCAAAAATATGCTGAATTTTGCTGCTACAGTGTAGCTTGGTATAGTCTCTTTTCTCTGCTTAGCTTGGTATAGTATCCTCCGTCTAGGAGTGGGATGAAAAAGACACAAGGAACTGCGATCCGCGACGTACAGGAACTTTCTTCTGGGTCAGCTTCTTTCACAGTTTCTTATCTTGGTATAAGATGATAGTGCTTAGAGAATTTTTCTCTAGGAAGGCAAGGCTTTGCCCATAGGGTATCCTTTTTAAGGTAAGAAGGGTAACAAGAGATTTTCTCTGTTACAAAGTTGTGGCATTAGCCAAAAAGATTACAAAGAATTGGTAAGATGGTCTCGATATAGCGAGACAAGTGGGCGCCAATTTAGGCCCTGCTGCAACAAAAATCCGGAGCGGCACAAATACGTCCGATACTGTTCGTGCTAGCTGAAAAAAGGAGTGAACAAAACCATCGTGTAAAAAAAAACATAAAACCTCTGATAAAGCCCGCCTAAAGTTCAAAACGAGGTTCGGGTTAAATCAGCCAATCAGGAGACCCGTTACATCTGTAAATTTCCGACAATACAACGTAGAGCATTACTAAAAATAACTATAAATCCCAATATAAGAAATACCCAGACAAAATAAAAAATGGAACCTGTCTTAAACTAAGCTACCTCTCCTAACCCAAGCCCACATTAACGTAAACATCATATCACCCTAAATAAACCGTTTTCACCTTTTAATTTTCATTTCAACTTATCACCCGATGAAAAGCGCATGTAGCAGCTTCGAAACGCGAAAATCTTTGTGCAGTGATAAATGAATTTATAAACCATTGTAACAACCATTACGATATATATATATATATATAATGTTCAACTTGCCCTGATGTTCCATTAGGTGAAACCTAGGTAGGTCCGTTGGCTCTAGGTTAGCTACTTATTTATTTGCTCTGCTTTTGTACAGAGCGCTTTACGTGTTAGGTTCCTTGTCTCGGGTATATATATATATATATATATATATATATATATATATATATATATAGTATTTAATTGTGATAAAGTTGATAATGTTTACCGCCAAATATTTTTTTCAGCGGTTTTACTGATAAAATCCATTTTGGCAAGCAGGTTATTTAATCGTAAATTGCTCCTTATCGAGGTGGAAATATGAATATATATATGTGCGTGTGTGTCTGTGTGTTTGTGAGTGTGGATGGTGGGGGATATCTATCTATCTATCTATCTATCTATCTATCTATCTATCTATCTATCTATCTATCTATCTATCTAGGTCTTTTCAGGAAGAGACCTGCGTGGTAGAAGTCTGGCTAACAAGTAAGTGGTGCGAGTTCTGTTTTTTAACATAGTGTTAGCTCTGGATATGCATCTCATTTGTGTTGACTCTGCATTGAGCACATTTTTGAACTACCATCTGCTGATTTAATCTACCACTATTTGGCTAGTATATATATATATATATATATATATATATATATATATATATATTTATATATGAAAAGTGAATAAATATCTCAGAGGCTTTAAATCGACTTTAACCTAAACATTTGAGTAGTATTAAGCTATTTCCCCTCCTACAAAATGTCTGCTTTAATTTATTTGCACTTGTTTAAAAAATTTATTTAAGAAAAAACACAAAAAACAGTGTGAATGCCATAGATCCTCCCTGTTTTAAAAAGATACGGAAATTCAACTCTAACGCATTGGTTGTCTATCATACTTTCTGTGGTGAGATAAAAAAGTACTTCTTCATTGAATGATGAACTTTTCCATTGATTCAAACAAATGCTCTACTAATCTAAAAAGAGATTATCAGTCGGCGAAAAGCTGAATAAATGTTTCATTACTTTTTCTTCTTATTATTATTGGAATTATTTTAGCAAAATGTTTTGTCTTCATTTCTTTATCTGTAGAGTATTAACGAAGGGGTTTATGTATAAAAAGTTTCATTGTAAAGAAAAATCAAGAAACCTGTTAAAATTTTCTTTAAATTAATCTGCACACATATGAAGTCGTAGTTAATGACATTGTGAAAAAGTTTTGTCTGTTCTAAAAGATTATTCCGTCGAGTATTAATGCAACTTTATCAGAAAAAATTGTCCTGGGGTCAAATTATATCATAACTCGTTAAATATGAGACTGATGAATTAAATAGTTGTCTATATTTCTGAAATAAGTTATTGTAACTACAGTGGAACCGCTAGTTACAAAAGGCTATATACATACGAAATTTTCAGGTTACGAAACGCCTTCTCGGAGAGAGTATTGCCTCTTGTTACGAAAGAAATTCAGGATACGAAAGTCGAAAATTTCAAAATAAGCGCTGTACTCGCAGCTCGCAGGGTCCACCTCATTACCTCCTCGTCTCTCACGCACCCCACACACCGTTCTCTTCGCATAATCGCCCAACCCCAAAGGTAAATGTATTTTTTATTCTTTAATTTATTCTTTTTTCTTTATTCTTTACATTAAGTACAAATCTCACTTTTATGTTTATTGTGCATTAATCTAATTCTAACATGTATTAGTTGCAGGTTTTGATGCATTTTTATAATTTATAATATTATTATGTTCGAGTTTTGAACATTAATAGAGTAAAAAGCGTCTTTAAATTACGAAATTTTCACGTTACGAAACGACTTCCAGAACGAATTAATTTCGTAAGTATAGGTTCTACTGTACTTACAGATTACATCGTTCGGAATGCTACACTCATCGTTATTGTGAAGTTTCACAAAGTTTCAGCTGTTGTTCGTTCCGACCTTCTTCAGGTGATACTCGGATAATTTCAAACCGAAACCTTTATTTTGTCAACGCGTGTAAAATTGTTCTAATTCTAAGTTTCATAATTATTTTGCATATCTCGATTTCAGTTATTTCCTTTTATTAGCTCAACTCTGCATGTTTTTGTCTCCTCTACTGTAGCCAGGTGTTGAAATCACAAATTTTTGTTTTTATTCACATGTGGCATTAGTGAGTAATTATTTGAATTTATAATCTAGTAATATCTAAGTAAATATTTGTTTTGTTTTTTTACAAAAGCTCATATTACAGTTTCTGTTGTAGTCGTCTTTCTCTCTATATATTACTAGTTTCATATTATATTAATGTATCAAGTATCTTTACTGGCAACAAACCGCTTGTATACGGACAGGTAACGAATTCAGCAGATATACCAAGATAGAAAGGGGCGTAAGATAAGGATGTCTTTTCACCGGATCTGTTCAACTTGTACAGCGACAATATTTTGAGGACCCTAGAAGTTATGCCTGAGCTCGACAGCGGAGGCCACAATTTAAACAACCTAAGGTACGCAGATGATACACTGCTGATAGCAAACACAGAAAGGAAACTACAAGACCTCCTACAGAAGGTAGCTGAAGAGTGTGACAAGAAAGAACTACAAGAAAACCGATTGCATGGTCATCAGTAAAAAGTGCAGCGTAATGTGTCAAATACAAGTCAGGTATACTAAAACCAAGTATGTACAAAAATTTAAATACCTAGGAAGTGTTATAACAGAAGATGAACAGTGTGGCACAGAGATCCGAAGGCGAATTGGCATGGCAAAGGAAGCATTCCAGAAGTTGAGTAAAGTTTTAAGAAACCGGACAATTTCGCTAGAAACAAAGATGAGAGTACTGGATTGCTATGTCACTTTTTCAATATGGCAGATGAAGATGAAGGAGAGACTTGAGGCAACTGAAATGTGGTTCTACAGAAGGATGCTGCGGATATCATGGACCGATCATGTGAGCAATGATGAGGTTTTGGAAATGATTGAAACGAAAAGGAAATTAATATTGAGCATCAGGAAGAGACTGCTGAAGTTCCTGGGACATGCAATGAGGAAAGAGGGCTTGGAGAACCAGATAATAACAGGCCAGATAGAGGGGGAAAAAGACAGGGAAAAGCAGCGGATAACATATTTAAAGGGCCTGATCAGGTGGATGATGGAACGAGGATTGCGTGGCGTAACAGGAGAAGGCGAGCTAAGAGCAACCAGAGATTGGGAGACGTGGAAAGACATGCTCGCCTCTGTCCTGAAGGGACAAGGAACAGAGAAGAAGAAGAAGATATGCTTGACTGCCTTAAAATTTTTTATGGCATAGCATATGCACTGATTCTTTAAATTTTGATATTCTCCGTTGATTTTCTCTAACTATTATTTCAATGCCATCTCACATAACGGAGTGTTTTCACTTTTGCCTCCATATCCATTTTTCTATTTCTCCTTGTGTTACGGATTTACAATTTTCTTGCTGTTTTATCTTAAGAGAGCCGCCTGTTTTACTTCTTTTATTTCGTATCACTGCTGCACGAGACGGAGTACACACAGTGCTTAATCATGTTCTGCGTATTGTTGAAAATACTGCTTAGTCTTAAGATAAGCTATTCTTGAAGATGTCGGGCGATATTTCAAGCGATGGAAACTAACTGGGTTCCGGATTTGGGCTGCTGTAGCGTCTGATAATTCGAAATCCCTTTTTCGCGTTCATTGAAGAAAGCGTGAAATTTAGGGAGATATGGGTTGCTCTGGTTGTTGGTCACTTTTAGAAGTCGTTATTTTCTCATTCAAAACTTCTGCACGCTCGGCCGGTTTGAAACAGAACTGATGCATAATACATTTTTATTTAAGTTTTTACAAGTCAATTTTTTCGAGGAAGAATAGACTGGACCCAAAACTAAAAATCTTGCTGATAAAAAAGCTCCGACACGGACATATAAAATGTATTCAATATTCAATATTTATATTATTATTCTCTTCTCTTCAGTGACGTTTGGTGTGGAGTCAAGGTTTAGCGCACGCACGAGTTGACGACTCGACATCTGTCTGCAATAGCTAAAGTGAACTCTCAAAACCGACTCTAAACTGACTCTCTCTGATAACTGACGTCACTTAAACAAATTTCGCTGTTGATACCTGTAGCTTCCGGTGCTTACTATCATCTTGGGCGTTGGCCCTTTATTGACCCTGGCTTATCAATACAATATTTGCCAGCCCAACACCTGTGTTTCTTGCCAAACAACATTGTCTAGTGAAAAGTACACTTCTTGGCAAAATTCGATTTATTTTCACTAGCAATCATAAATGACCACCAGCATTTTTCCTCACCGACCAAGGCATTATGCAACACCATCAAGATATGAAATTAATCCTATAGACTGTGCTATAAATATAGTTAATAAATGTAACAATAAATCTGTAAACTTTATCAACCAAAACCTAAAAAAATATTTTATGACAAAATGAATGGTATGTATATGTGCCGCTCCTGGTCTTTTTTATCATAAAAAAAATAAAATACATTCGTGTTAATTTTCTGAAAGAAATAAACAAACTTAGAATGGGCGGTTCATTATTGATTGCTTTGGTCACCTCTGAAATAAGTATTACAGCCACATTAAGTTGAAACACTTATTCGCGTAATATCAACGGAGTTAAACAACGTCGAGCTTACTCAGTAACTTGATGGGTGACTGCTTCGAGATACCAAGTGTTATAAGCCGGTGGTGTAATAGATTTTGATTCAGAATTCAGAATTGTTAATCGGAGAGCCGAGTTCCGATTTCCGTTGGGTTCGTTACATTACTTACGAATACCCTTAGAAAAGGTGTGACTACACATTTTTTCCTCCATTTACGTGTAAATTAGTTGTATTGTCTCGCTAAACTATTATCATCTTCAAACAATACGAAATCTTGGGGACCCTTGGGGACCCTGCCCTTAAAAAACAAATCCCAATGAATCTAGATACTCGAAAAGAAAAACCTATTACTAAACACAAAAAAACTTTTATAAAAACAACAATAAATTGTTGAAAAGAAAAAGGTATTACCAGCAATAAATAAATAAAATTTAGTTGGCAATAAATGACCCGCCGAGTTTGATATGAAACAAAAACAACCAACCAAACAACCTTCTATTAATTTAATTCTCCTATTAACTTTATTTTGTTACCATACAATTCCGATCGATATATTCTTTAGCATTCTTAAAGTTTTTCTTATTCCGCATGTTGTTGAAGTTTATAATGGATTTAAATCAGATATATTGAAATGTATAAATATTCACATCTAAACATATTTATAAATGGAACTTTGTGTGTGGGAGTGTGTGTGTGTGTGTGTGTGTGTGTGTCCGTTACCTATAGACTCCGAAACGGCTGAACCGATTTTCTTGAAAATTTAGACAGTTGTACTATAAACGTCTGCTAGTGTTCTTAGCTAGGTTTTGTGTCGAGGTACCCCAGATAAATATCGAAAATCGATAATCGAAAAAATCGGGTTATAGAAGAAGTGGTCCGATTTTAATCAAATTTGATACACTCATAGACAAAGACATAAGAAACGATATTCAGAAGTTTGAAGGTTGTAGTTCTTACAATACAGAAGAAAATCAATAATATATATATATTTTTTAATTCAGATACTTTAATCCAAGCGGAAAAAGCAGGAAGGTAAATTCCAAAAACCCATCCTAATTAATATTAAAAAAATTATTTTAATATTAAAAAATGATACAGGAAGAGAGCTCCATGTAATAAAATATTACAGCTCCAGTTTCTGAAAGAATTTTTCTGTTGCTGAGGTGATGTGTTATCCCCCGTGGGGATTTTCATATCGAAATGATCATCCAACATCATTGAATTAATCCTTTTTTAATTTATATATATATATATATATATATATATATATAAAAGGCGAGATGTTTGTCTGCCTGTATGTCTGTATTTTTTCAGCCCTTTTATCTTAGTTTTTGTTTCAGGTTTGGTTCTAAGTAGGTATAATTGTAGTTCTTAGTCTCAGCCATGATACCATTTACTCAGAGGACTTATGTGGCCTTCAAAATTCAATTTCCGACAAAAATTACTCATTTGATATCGATACCAGGAAATCAAAATTTGACTTACATCCATTCATTTTTCTTTCAGTTTACGGTTTCGCTTTAAACGATAACAACTATTGCTTTTTAATCTTTTGTGCCAAAGTCCAAAGAGTCTGAGCTCCAGGACCATGGATTAGTTTTAAAGCTTTCCTTACACTCGAGCAACGCCGAGCTATACTGCTAGTATAAAAAGATATATATTCTGGCTTTTAATAACTAACAAAGTGTTGATAACCTAAAGAAAATATATCGACCGACCAAAGTCTTAAATAATTTGTCAATAAATAAGTTTCTTTAAAAATGACGATATCCATTTTTTAATTATTGTTATATTGATATTAGATGCAAACAATGCCTCTGTCCCTCTCTGTGAAATTTAAGTGGAAACCGATTTTATTAATAGGAAGATATGAACTGAGCATGCACTGACTTTTTTTATGCAATAACCGGATCATTTCTGTTTCGAAATATATTGTTGGGCAGTGTCACTCCTAAGACATTATTTAACTCTTTCAAGCTGTTTAAGTAATTATTTGTTCGTTAAAAATATGTGTAATTTACATTTTTGTAAGATATCACAGACCAAGTTACGAATTAAAACAAATCTGAAACTTCAAATGTCTGGGAAGAGTTTTTTAAAAAGGCTTGAAAATGCAACACTAAACTGCAAAGTGGCATTGAAACGCCTTCTAAATTCTAAGTAATGTATTAAACAACAAGCAAATTTTGTTAGAAACAAAGAACAGAGTAATGAATTGTATCAGTCTTATTGTGTGGCAGTAAATGCTGGGAAACTTCCTCATCGATAAAGAAAAGGCTTGTGGCAACAAAGATGTGGTTTTATAGAATGATGCTGATAATGCTACAGATGGAAGAATTCTAGCTACTAAGAAGTTGTATGGAAAATAAGAGAAAAATACCAGTAGTGCTTAGATTTAGAAAAAGACGGTTGCAATTTATCGTACAAATGATAAGGGAAGCTGGCTTTGAGAATTTGCAAACGGGCATGTTTAATTAAATTTTAATTGATTGTAATATAGGTTTGGCAGATTTATTCCCTGGTCGTATTTTGGGGTTTATCTATTGTTCCCTTTTTAGGAATGACATTTCCGATTCTTTCTTAAGCAACGTCAAGCCTCGTCTGTACTTAGATAGGTGACCCCTTGGGAATATCAGGTGCTGCAATCCTAGATGTAGCTTAAATTTGGTAATCGTAATAGAACCCTTGTTTCAACGAGATATGGCCGTAAGCAGTCTGAAAGTAGGGAAAACATGAAAAGCTGATGACTCTAAAATCTCTAGTGAAACATGTGAAATAATGAATAGTTTTCCTAGTAGAACATAAGACAATGTTTAAGAAAGTAACGATATTTTCTTTTTCTTAATCATATCACCCCATGCAAGGTAGTGAAGACACCATGACACAAAGTTTGCCCAGTGAAGAAGAACCAAATAAAAATTGAGAAATATTAAAAATTGGGAAGAATAGAAGAATAATCGACATTGCGATTGACATTGCATTTAAAATTTTGAAGATCAAATTTCGAAAGCATCAACACAGAACAGTGTTTAAGAAAATATGTGAGAAAAGAAACTATTAACATAGAACTTACGGTTACATTTCGCCTATTCATCTTTCAATAAGTGAGATTTTGCCGCCAGACAATTGCTGCATTTAAATTCATAAAGTCTAGGTAACACAGGACCAAAGTGAAGAAAAATCGGAAACAAGTGACAGCAAGACCAAACTAAACCAAACATCCAGGGATCAAGTGGCAACAGGGGCGAACTTAAAGAAAAATTTGGAAACATGTAACAAGTAGGTGAAAACAAGTAAATAGTAGCCCCTGACAGTTTTAGAGCCAGAGTGAGGGCTAAGAGCTAACCAGGATGTAATGGCCAGATGTGATAATAACTTCGTTCAGACTAGTATAATTAAGATGCAAATTGATACGGGTAACCAACACCAATTAAGCTATAGAAATTCCCATACACAAGAGGTCACTGGTAGAAGCGAAGAGGTCACTGGTATGATGGAAGCTGAGAAAGGCCAGAATATACCTGGAGTTTCCCCATCGTGGTAGTAAACAGGAAATATGATAGGCATGGGTTCTAAGTGGACATCAGAAAGCTAAACACGGTTTCCAGACTGTTGGCAGTGCTTCTGGAAACCCTGGAAGACATAGAGGAAGCTGATATGTCCCGGAAAGGGATATATATATATATATTTATATATATATATATATTATACGTATGTACGTCCTGAGACGTGGACGTAGTCAATAAACGTAGAACAATAGTCGTAAACATCTAGTCGAATAGACGTATGGACGTCTCTAGTCGAAGACCGGTAGACTTCTGGTGGTAGACCTATAGACCTCTATGCGTTTTTGCCTTCGCCTGTGTCTAAGGCTAACACTAGCCAATCATATTACTGTGAGGGGGACCCAAGGTGTATGCATATTCATTACATATGCATTACATTAGTGGCATGCAAAGAAAAGGTAGCGTTTGTGTGCCACGTAGGATTGCCTCAATTCCAGGAATCTTACAGCAATTGCTGTCAATAGTGCTGGGGGAAGCGGTTAGAGACTTTTACAGTGGCTTATCTGGACGACATTCTGTTGTTCTCAGAAACGCCGAAACAACACATTAACTACTTGGAACAGCTATTGAGCCGATTAAGAGCACATGGGTTGAAGTTGATGCTGTCAAAGTGCCAATTTCTGAGGGAAGAAACGAGGTATTTGAGCTTTGTAAAAGCGGAGAAAGTCTCAAACCTGATTTGGACAAAGTCGAGGTGATCAGGGAAATGTCCGAGCCCAAATCGATAAGACAGGTGAGAGGATTTATAAAGGTCATAGTGCCAGGTATACTAAAGGAAGTATGAGAAGATCGCTAGAATTAACAATTGCATCGTAAACTTTGTGGATTGGTCAGAGTCCTTAATTTTACCGGATAAAGGAGCTAGAAAGGTAACCATTCTGGTAATGGATGAACATTTTCACAGGTATAGTGCTTCTGTGCATTTAGTTACAGACAATAGACTGGAAAGTGTGAATCATATAAGTTCTGGCTAGTCTAAATTTGGAAGCACATAACATATTCTTACAACCCCAAAGTAACGCTAAGGTAGTAAATTTCAATAAAACCTTAGGAGACGTATTGGCTCTTTTGGAGAGGGAAAATACTGAGAACCGCGACCTGTACCTGACACAGGCTCTGGCAGCCGTGAGGTTCTCAGGCAATGAAACCTCAAGATTCTCTCTATATTACTTGCTGTTTGGCAGACATGTGGTCTTGCTAATGGACAATTTGTTAAAGCCCTAAAGGAAATATATGAGGGAGGACTACCATCAGTTAACAATAGAACGTCAGCATAGTTTATTCGTCCAGGCGAAAAGGAGAAAACAGAGCGTGTAAAAGAATAGAAATGAGAAGTAAGGGCAAACAGAAGGTAAAACTTAGAGTCGTGGACCCTGTGTACTACAAGATTTCACCTGAGGGAAGAAAAGCTGAACCAGAGGTAGGAACCATATTATTTAATTGGAGTAGATAGATCTATCTATCGCCCGATTCACACTCCACCCACGTCTATTGAACAGGTTAAGAGGCTCATCCCTTGTTCCCTCTTTAGGATGTGGTTTCCGGCTTTCTGTTTTCCAATCTTCTCACTTTGTTTTTTTTTTTAATTGGAGTAGATAGATCTATCTATCGCCCGGTTCACACTCCACCCACGTCTATTGGACAGGTTAAGAGGCTCACCCCTTGTTCCCTCTTTAGGATGTGGTTTCCGGCTTTCTCATTTCCAATCTTTCCACTATTACGTAGCCCCCTGCACATCAGTGGCGTTACCGCCTTGCTCGGGGTGATACGATTAAAAAAAAAAAAGAAAAAAATTATAGGATAGTAGAACAGACGGAACCTGCGTCATTTGGGATCTGGGATCAGCTGACAGAACGAACAGAAAGGGCTCATGCTAATAACCTAAAATTAGCCGAAGTAACTGATTGGGGAGTAAGCGAGCACAAGGAAAACGACAAGATAAGAAAGCAATCTTTGGGGAGTCAGAAGATATGGAGACAGATGAGAACTCTAGGGAGGAAGAAGAATATAGAGGAATAAGATCACAGCTAGGAGTTTCTGATCATAGCCAACCGAGTGGGGCAATTTTAGTTCCATCAGAGGGCTCATTAGCAGCGTTCATTCGTCTTTTGTGTTGTTACGTAAACGGCAATGGGTTGACACCACTCCGCTCTCACAACTCTATAAGGCAATGAATAGGAAACAAAACTATATACCTCTCCCCTATCTCTTAAAAAGGTGAAAGAAAGAAGAAGGGTCAGAGGTGGAGTTAGAGTTGCCCCTTAAAAAGAATGTTAGAGTGTCAAAGGACCCTGAATCCCTATATAACAAAACAAAATTGGGGCTGTGAACGAGGGAATGGATGGGTTCATTGTCGGTGCACAACGATGCCGGGCTTGTCCTAAAAGCCTATTCGACCACAGACATTGGGATTGGCTGGAGAGGATTAGGGTGTGAAATGCACGTCACAAAGGATGAAGAAATTTACTTGTTGGTGTTACCGACTGACCGGCGTTATTACTGATAATTTACGACTTTAGGGCAGAAAACGCAACTCGCCTGTCTGAACAAGACAAATCAGCCAGCTGAGAGTTGATTAAAAGGAAAGAAAGGTTGCAGATGGAAAACTAAAGAGAAGGAAATAGTGTGATCATCTTATACTTTCTTCTATGCGTCCTGCTCTTTCAGAACGTAGGCGATCATGTCTTTCCATATCTCCCTATCCCTGGTGGCTCTTAGCACGCTTTCTCCTGTTAGAAAACTCAACCCTCGTTCCGTCATCCACCGGATCAGGTCCTTCAAATATGTTGCTTTCCACTGTTTGTTTTTCCCTCTCTCATGCCTGTTAGAATCAGGTTCGCCAGCCCTCCATCTTCACTCCATGTCACATGAACCTTAGCTGTCTTTTCCTAATGCTCAGTATTAATTTCCTTTTCGTTTCCATCTTTTCAAAAACCTCATCATTGATCACATGCTCTATCCATGATATTCGCAGCATTCCTCTGTAGAACCATATTTCAGTTGCTTCATGTTTTTCCTTTATCTTCTATGATATTGTCCAGCATTCATTGCCGTATTGAAGAACTGACATCACATAGCAATCCAGTACTCTCTTTTTGTTTCTAGCGAATTGTCCTGTTCGTTAATACTTTACTCAACTTCTGGAATGCTTTCTTCGTCCTGCCAATTTGCCTTCGGACCTCTGTGTCATACTTTTCGTCATCTGTTAGAAGACTTCCTAGGTATTTAGATTTTTGTACCTGTTTGATTCTAGTATCTCCAACCTCTATTTGGCATATTGGGCTGCCCGTTTTACTGATTACCATGCATTCGGTTTTTGTTGCAGTTTATTTGTATTCCTTTCTTCTCAGTCTCTTCCGCTACCTTCTGTAGGGGGGGTGTCTTGTAGTTTCCTTTCCGTGTCTGCTATAGCATTGTATCATCTACGCACCTACGGTTGTTTAAATTGTGGCCTCCGATGACGAATCCTGGCATAATATCTAGGGTCCTCAGAATAGTCTTACTGTACAAGTGGAATAGATCCGGTGAAAAGTCACATCCTTGTCTTATGCTCCTTTCTGTCTTTGTATAACTGCTGAATTCGTTACCCGTCCCTATGCCGGCGGTTTGCTGCCTGTAGAAATTCTTGATTACTTTTAGGTCCTTTCCTGTCGAATATGCTGAGCATTTCCATCAATTATTTGTGGTGTACTTTGTCGAACGCCTTTTCATAATCGATAAAACATAGGTACAAGTTCTTCTTCATTTGCATTGCCCTTTCGGAAAGCATCCTAATCATAAATATCACGTTCCTTATTCCAGTGTCCTTGACGAACCCGCACTGTTCCTGTCCTATCTCTGGCCTGATTCTGCTTCTCGCTCTATTCATCAGAATTCGGACGATCAGTTTTGTTATATGGCTTATTAAACTGATGGCTCTATGGAGTTCACACTCGTTTGCATCTGGCTTCTTAGGCAGTGCTATGAAGAAAGACTTGCTGAGATCATCTAGTATTCACCACTATTACCACATTTATAACTAATTATTAACTATAGTTAAAGGATAAAAATGAACAATAGGTAGTAAAAGAGAATAGTAAAACAAGAAATTCTTGTTACCCTTACAGGAATGGCTGGCATTGACACGATGATGATGATGATGATGATGATGATGATGATGATGATGATGATGATGATGATGGAGGCATAGCAAAAATACAATTTTTAAGAAAACGAGTGAGGTGATAACAAGTGGCCATATAAGTCACTACTGGGCAAACTGAAGGGTGAGGTTGGCGTTAGTCAGATTAAAGGCGGCGAAACATTATTCCATAGAAGGAAAGTACTTAGACAGATGCCATGTTTAGAACTGGAAACAGCTGTAATCGAAGCTAGTGGAAGGATACGAGAATTTACCTGCAAACAAGAGAGAAGAGAGCAGTGGTTCTTATTGCTGGGAAAGCGATACATGTTCTGCTTGGGACAGTAACCGAAAATGACGTTAAGGTTACAAGGAGAAAACTGGAGAAAGTAGAAAAGAATCAGAGAATCCTGGCTGAGGTGCCTAGAGAAATTGATACTGAATGTGACCCGTTCAGAATTGGCCAAGAGTAGGGCAAGTATCAATTGGTTAATATAACATGAAAGAGCTAAGACAGGAAATAGGTAATAACTATTGTGACAGCTGAATTATATGAAGTGAGAGGGTTTATACAACAGTATTTTCAGATAGTAACTATTGCTATCAAAGTACAACAAACTAGTCAGTCCCTGAGGATATTGCTAGAGCATATGAGAGCTTAGTTCAATATGTTGCCATTGGGAGATCTTTCTCTAATCATAATAATACCTACATATCTGAGAAAATACTGAGGAATTAACTGGATTAACCTATCATATAAGGCTACCAGTTGTCCCAAACAAGGAATTATGGAGATATTATAATGCTCTGGGTTGTGTAACCTTACTCTAGGGTAATAAAGTATTGGTGATGGCGTCCATTCTATAGTTAGACAAAGATAGTCTTTTTTATATATATTTTATATTCCATTCCCAACCAGAGCAGAGAATTGGTGTATGACGTGGTACCAGATTGAGACAGATTATATAGAAGTGTAGGAATGATGCCCTTGAAACATGTAGCTCGCTGAGTTCTATATACGTGACAAGTAAGTACAGGTTGTGTATACAAAAACATTAGAGAAGGGGTTAAGAGAAATTGCCAGATAGGGATAGTGACAAACACCGTGTTACCACAAGCTATCAGTATCTCTAACGAAGTTTGGTAGTAGTTGCACAGAAATCAATCGATCTGTCTAGGTGAGGGATGATCCACTGAGGCGCTGAGAGTGAAACCACCCTAATCTCTAATAAAGCTACCCCTATGTTGTTCGGCATTTAGCTTGTCCATCTCTTTAATACCGTATAACCAGGCCGAAGAGAAGTATAAAGAGAAAGGCTCAAAGGGAAAGCTGACAAAAACTTAAGTAATTGTAAACGGTCATGGGGTCCAGTAATGAACGAGTTCTCTATAGTCACCCAAAAACAGATGCTAGAGGTATTAAAACCAATAGACAGGATTAACACGGATGAATTAAAAGACAGATTATATATTTTAAGAAAAGAAGGTATGGGTTAAAGGAATAATAAAATAATCACGAAAAATTGATCGATAAGGATCAATACTTTGTTAATAATTGTTGCAGTAGTAGCGGCCGTATGGAACATTAAAAAGTATGGAGGGAAAAGGATTAACGATACATTGGTGAGTGTACAACAGCTGGAAAGACGGATACAGATCAGCAATCATTACTGAAACGAAACGAATCAACACGAAGAAAAAGAGACCGGAATAAGCTTGACAAGTCGGTTCTCTGTGCATGGCCCGGAAGTTTGTTTCCGTCTGAATCTATGCTGCACATATATAAATCTACCATCCGCCCGTGTATTGAATACTGCTGCCACATCTGGTCGAGTGTCCCTGCTATTCTCCTCGGGGTTCTTGACAAAATACAACAGAGAATCTGTAATGTGATCGATACCGACTTGGCAGACCGGCTGCAGTCACTCTCTGATTGGCGTGACGTGGCCTCCCTGTGCCTCTTCTATAAATACTTTCACGGCTTCTTCTCCGATGAACTTAGATCACTGAGGCCCCATAGGTACGAATTTGCACGAGATACTAGATTAGCAACTAGGCCCCACCTTCTTACAGTGAAACCGATAAGATGTAACCGCAATTTCTACTCCAACAGCTTCTTTTCTCGCATTTCACGCCTGTGGAATTCTCTTCCACATGATTGCTTCCCCGACAGCTACAATCTCCAGGAGTTTAAATGTAAGGTCAACAGACACCTCCTAACACACTAACTCGCATCCATTCTCTCAAACACTCTTCCCATCCATGCAACCCTCATCCTCGGTTTCCTTACCCGTCTATCACCCTCCATCTGACATTTCCTATATCTAACCTCTCTTTCTCTTCACTTTCCTCTATGTAACCTCCTGCACAATAGTAGCAGTGGAATGCCTTGCTTGGGGTGAAATGATAAAAAAAAAAAACAACAGGAATAGAAGAAGAGTCAACTTCTGTCGAAGAACAACCGAAACCTCCTATTCTAGAGGGAAGAATAATATCCAAAAGGAACAACCATATGACACTCATACCTTCCCACATACACAACGAAAAGAACTTTATGCACATATGAAAAAAGAATTAAGGAAAAGTCATTTATAAACATTGCATGAAAAAAAAAATATTGCAGGAACAAAAAAAAAAGGAAAATAATAATATTGAATGAAAAAATAATGAATAGGATGAAAGATATTTATAAAAATTGAATGCTACAAAAGAGAGAAAAAACATCGCATGAAAAAAAAAAAGGAATAATATTGTATGAAAAAAAGAGAGGGGAAAGTATTGCATGAAAATGATTAAAAGAAGGAAAAGAATTATATACATTTTATGAAAAAAAGAGCGGAAAAATTTTCCATGAAAACAATTTTTCTTTATTAGTACTGCACGAATGAATATGCATAGCAAATAGTGTAATGGTAGAATAAGGAGCTTGTGATGTCATTTATTAGTAAATGAGAGAATAGGTAAGGCAGAGATTTGACACTATTTGGTTGCTGGTAATTAATAATAAATTTTATTACTTAAATATGCGGAATGGGATACTGATACACGCTTTATGAAAAAGAGTTAGCAAGTATAAAAATATTCCCAGGAATTCAGACTCCGTTACAAGTCGGGTGTCTGACCGGGAACAAATCTAATTTTGGTGTTGAAAGTTTGGCTGATGAAATAGGCCATACCTTTCCTGAGAGTCGGTTGGGAGGTGAAAAGTTTCTTCTTCTTCTTCTTCTTCTTCTTCTTCTTCTTCTTCTTCTTCTTCTTCTTCTTCTATGTGCCTTGTCCTTTTAGGACGTAGGAAATGATGGCCTTCCACACCTCTCTATCCCTGGAGGTTCTTAGCACACTTTCTTCTGTAACACCACGCAACCCCCGTTCTGTCATCCACCTGCTCAGGCCCTTCAAATATGTTATCCGCTGCTCTATCTATCTGTTTCTTTTTTCCTCTATCTGGCCTGTTAATATCAGGTTCTCCAAGCCCTCTTTCTTCATTGCAAGTCCCAGTAACTAGTTGTCTCTTTCTGATGATCAATATTAATTTCTTTTTCGTTTCTATCCTTTCAAAAGCCTCATCATTGCTCACATGCTCGGTTAATTCTATCCGCAGCATCCTTCTGTAGAACCACATTTCAGTTGCTTCAAGCTTTTCCTTCATCTTTGCAGGTGTTCGGAGTCCGAAAACCATAAGAATGGAATTTAAGTGATAAATTTGTGTTAGCCAAAACTAATTGTGCGTGTTGAATGATTCGCCGGAGAAAATTCAAATTATTGTATCTTGCGTGAGAAATGATAGTTGTTTCACTTTAGAGTAGTAACAGAGACGGTGGGAAGACCTGCCAGAAGCCACCAGGGAGTCAAAGGCGCAGACAGCCTATTGAGAAAGAAGGACGGAGTGTTGGGAGGAGCCTTGCCTAAAACCATACTCCAAGAGAGAGAGAGAGAGAGAGAGAGAGAGAGAGAGAGAGAGGAAACCACCTACCACGTCTACACCAGTTCTTGGCCGACACTGATAAAAAGGGAAAATAGAGAAATTGAACAACGAGAGATCCGAGATTTGGTCGGTGAGGACGGATGGAGATTGACCACACGTAACTATTGCCTGAGCGTAAACTTGACACACCAGCCTTGCGTCAGGTTTAAACAGAAATTACCAAAAATCAATTGAACTCCGTTAACTGTACTCTAGCCAACGTTTACCAGTTTAACCAAATGTCGCGTCCGATTTGGATAACAATTTAGATTGACAACCTGCGTGTACACTAGTAACGATAATACTCGAGATACATCGCAGTATTTTTTAATTATTCATTATTTGTTTCATTATCACTGTACGCTTTCTTTCTATTCGGATCGAACCGAGGTGGGATTTAGACAACAAATCTCGGCCTGTCTGTGATCAATTAATCACAACGTGAGGCAGAATAGACCGATAGCTAAAGAAATCAATTCATCGATCAACTTATAGTGTTGAACGTTTTTGACGGCCAAAGAGAGAAAAAGAAGATATTTGCAGTTTTGATGTACTATAGGTTGATAGGCACTGGCATTACTCAGGGACATTAGGTTTATACGTTAAAAAATAGATGTCTTTAAGGACACATGACACAGTAAAAAAAAAGGGGTTGGCTGAATCCAGTGACTTGACCCAAAGATTTGTGATTTCAAAACCTGGCCACAGCAGGTGAACAAGAACAGAGAACTGAATTAAACTGGTACTTGTAATCTAAACGCAGTAGTTAATTATTAATGAAGTATTGAAAGGGTGTAATATTCAAACAAATGAACTAACAGACTTATATGCATACTAGCAGTATAGCCAGGCGTTGCACGGATGTAACGAAAGCTTTAAAACTAATCCATGGCCCTGGAGCTCAGACTCTTTGGATATTGACACGGAAAACTAAAAAGCAATAGTTGTTTCCAGTTAAAGCGAAACTGTAGACTGAAAGAAAAATGAATGGATGTAAGTCAAATTTTGATTTCCTGGTATCGATATCAAATAAGTTTTTTTCGTCGTAAACTGAATTTTGAAGGCTAAATAAGTCCTCTGAGTAAATAGTATCATGGCTCAAACTAAGAACTACAATTATACCTACTTAGAGCCAAACCCGAAGCAAAAACTAAAATAAAAGGGTTGAAAAAATAGACATACAGGCAGATAAACAGAAACACACACAAACAACTTGCCTTTAATATATATATATATATATATATATATTATCGATTTCCTGCACAATTGTAAGAACTGCAACCTTGAAACTTCTGAATATCGTTTCTTATGTCTTTGACTATGAGTGTATCAAATTTGATTTAAATCGGAACATTCCTTCTATAAACCGAATTTTTCGAATATCGATTTTCGATATTTATCGGGAATACCTCGACACAAAACCTAGCTAAGAACACTTGTAGAGGCTTATAGTACAACTATAAATTTTCAAGAAAATTAGTTCAGCCGTTTCGAAGTCTATAAGTAACGGACACACACATACACACACACAGAGACACACACACACAGAGACAAAGTTTCATTTATAAATAAGTTTAGATGTGAATATTTATACATTTCAACATATCTGATTTAAATCCATTATAAACTTGAACAATATGCGGAATAAGAAAAACTTTAGGAATGCTAAAGAAAGTATCGATCGAAAGTGTATGGTAACAAAATAAAGTTAATACGAGAATTAAATTAATAAAAGGTTGGTTGCTTGGTTGTTTTTGTTTCATATCAAACTCGGGGGGGGCATTTATTGCCAGCTACATTTTATTTATTTATTGCTGGTAATACCTTTTTTTTTCTTTTAACAATTTATTGTTATTTTTATATAAGTTTTGTGTCTAGTAATACTTTTTCTTTTCGACTATCAAAATTCACTGGGATTTGTTTTTTTTTAACGGCAGGGTCCCTAGGCCTACCCAGTTATTTAGCCTATAACTGGTGGGAAGGAACGGATTAATACCTTTCCCAAGGGTACCAGTGCTTAAGTGAATGCAGGGTATTCAACTGGTATTCAAACTCGGCTCATCGATTTCTCTTTCCGAGCCGATATCACCTGCACCACAACGCACATGCGTCACTAAACGCTTAAAGCACCTGGTATTCCCAACCGGTCACCCATCTCAGTACAGACAAGGCTCAACATTGCTTAACTTCAGTGATCGAGCGAGAACCGGTGTATTCAACGTGATATGGCCGTAAGCCTAAATGGGATGATATCGATTTTTTTTTAATTTTGAAGGAGAGAAAGAAGAATGCGAAAAGGAATTTCAATATTTCACAAAATATATTTTGAATATATTTCTTTCCTTCAAAATTAAAAAAAAAATCGATATCATCCCATGTAAGGCATTAAAGCCACTAAAACACAAGGGGTCACAGTCTGTGACAGAATTAGAAACAGAAACATTAATGACATTCGGTAAGAAGAAGGTGTAATCAGGAGGACAGTAGTTAGAGAGTGCGAGACAAGAAACTGTTAACATAAAAATTACGGTTAAATTTCGCAGGCTCATTGATGAGATTTCGACGCCAGTCTAGTTTTCTTCTTCTATGTGCCATGTCTCTTCAGAATGCAGGCGACCATAGTCCTCCACATCTTCCTGTCTCGTAGTTATTAACAACCCTTCGCCTGTTATACCACTCAAACCCCACTTCGCTATACATCTGCTTCATTTATACCACTTTTCCTTGTCTCTTTTTCCCTCTATCAGTCCCGTGAGCATCAGATTCTCCAAGCCACCTTTCTTCACTACATATACCATTTAGCTGTCTTTACCTGATGTTATCAGTTTTCTTTTTCGTGTCCACCTTCTCCAAAACTACGTCGTTGATAACGTGTTCTGTACATGGTGTCCTCAGCAACCTCCTGTAGAACCACATTTCGGTTGCTTCAATCTTTCCTTTATTTTTGAGGACATTGTCCAGCATTCACTGCCATACTGAAGAACTAAAAACACGGAATTCCAGTACTCTCTTCCTTGTTTCTAGCGAAATTGTCCTGTTTCTTAATACTCTTCTAGGCTCTTGGAATGCATCCTTTTGCTTTTGGATCTCAGGAATATAAGTGAATAGAAAATGCTGCGGTCACAAAATGAGGGATCAGTTTGCATATTGATTGTAATATAAAACATCCTCTAATTTATATCCAGTATGCTTCTGTAGAACCACATTTCGGTTGCTTCAAGTTTTCCCTTTATTTTTGTGGACATTTTTCAGCATTCACTGCCATATTGAAAGATCGACATCACCAGAACTTTCTTCTATGTTTCCAAAGAAATCTTTCTGTCTCCCAATAATCTATTCAGCTTTTGAAATACATCCTGGGCCATACCAGTACTTTGCTTAGGTTCAAAATGTTTGCGTAATATAGCTAAGAACTCTTCCGAACTATTCTTCTTCTTCTTCTATGTGCCCTATCCCATCAAGACGTAGGCGATCATGGCTTTCCACGTCTCCCTATCCTTGGTAGCTCTTAGCACACCTTGTCCTGTTACAACATGCAACCCTCGTTCCATCATCCACCTGATTAGGTCCTTCAAATATGTTATCCGTTGCTTTCCACTCTCTTTTTTCCTTCTATCTGGCCTGTTAGTATCAGGTTCTCTAAGCCCTCCTTCCTCATTGCATGTCCGAGGAACTTCAGCTGTCTCTTCATGATGCTCAGTATTAATTTCCTTTTTGTTTCCATTATTTCTAAGACCTCATCATTGTTCACATGCTCGATCCATGATATTCGCACAATGCTTCTGTAGAACCACATTTCAGTTGCTTCAAGTTTTCCTTCCTCTTTGATGGTATTGTTTACTGCCATATTAAAGAACTGACAACACGTAGCAATCCAGTACTCTCTTCCTTGTTTCTAGCGAAATTATCCTGTTTCTTAATGCTCTTCTCAGCTCCTGGAATGCATCCTTTTGCTTTTGGATCTCAGGAATATAAATGTATAGAAACTGCTGTGGTCACAGAGTGAGGGGTCAGTTTATATATTGATTGTAATATGAAACTGATCTCCCACTTTATATCCTGTATGCTTCAGTAGAACCACATTTCAGTTGCTTCAAGTTTTTCCTTCATCTTTGATGATATTGTCCAGCGTTTACTGCCATATTGAAGAACTGACAACCCATAGCAATCCAGCAGTCTCTTCCTTGTTTCTAGCGAAATTGTCCTGTTTCTTAATACGTTACTACCATGAAAATGATTCTAGAAAAGACATTTTCGGCTGTGGGAATGTAACCGAAGCTGAGCAATAATATTCCTGATTCTTCATTGGATTTTATCAAGGAGTTCAAGAGAAATAGCAGGATCACCGTATAATACCTGGAAGCAATATTCTAAGCATAGACCAAAAGTAGACTTCATATTTGAAATAGACTTGTAAAATATAGACTTCTTGCAACATATACAATTTGAGCAAGAAACATGTTGCTTTCGAAAAACACATAACGAAATTCTTTAATGTCATAGCCTTCCCGAAGTTTGTCTGAGGAATTCTCATAGCGTCTCAGTCACTTTTTGTTTTACCCACACAAAAAAACATAAAGAAATCTATTCTTTCTTCAAATTCTATAGTTTTTGTAATTTATTGTTTTATTTTTTGTGCTTCCGTTTTAATCATTTTAAATCTTTTTTTACTGAAAGTTAAATTTCTTCTCTTTTTTTTACCTTATCAAATTCCCGCCTCATTAACTCCTTAGCATTTCAAATAACTTAGCATTTTCATTTTTAATTCATCTCCGAAAAAGTTTCTTTATTTCCTTATCCAACACATAAAAGGATTTCTTTCCGAGATAATACGACAGCGAAGATAGACAATGTCAAACGAATCGTATCTTTACCTTTGAGCCATTACGAGGCTAAGCATGCGTACTGAAGCCATCACAGGCGCTAGCATACTTGACTGCGCACAGATATATTTTTATACAAGACTACAAGACCAAATCATAAATATAGGGGGAAGCAACAACAACAACAACACACACACACACACACACACACACACACACACACACACACACACACACACACACACATATATCGAGCGCCCATTGCTCAGAGATAGAATCGCCGACTGACGCCAATTCAGTCGGGGTTCAATCCTGGGTAAAAAGCACTCGGATGTCTAACAGTACTGATGAGCTGTGAAACAGTGAAACAGATCTGTCTGCGGATGACCATATATATATATATATATATATATATATATATATATTACAGTAATAAATCCAGGACAAGATTTGTTAAATAATTACAATGGATCTTGGCGATATTTGGTAAATATTAAATCTTATCTAACAGAGAGCACGAAGTAAATTTTATTTACAAAGCAGAGAATTATTTTTTTGATTCGAATGGGGTTGATAACGTGGGTACATAGAACCTGTATAAATAGCTTTTTCCCAAATGTAAAATATTCAATTTCCATTTGAAATATATATATATATATATATATATATATATATATATATATATATATAGCCCCGGTGTTTCAGAAGCAAAAAAAAAATTATACAAATAAAATGAGATAGATTACTGTAGATTACTGAATTTTATGGATAATTTTCCCAATATATATACAGGTTCGTATAAAAGGAGACATCATTTAATTTATAAACACGAGTTTTATTGGTTTGAAAACCACTTGATGTCATGTATTTTGTGTCTGTTTTGAATGACAAACGGATTAAAACACATATTTGCTATTGTAAATCTGCATTAGTTTCGAACAAAATATGTTACCGTATTTGTACTGGGACTGGTGTGATTGTTTTACCTGTTGTCTTCTCGTTTCACATCATTCCATTCTCTTTATAGGCGTATGTGCTATATATCATTTGAAAGCTCAACATTATTTGTTCTAGATTGGGTGTCAGCTACTTTATTTTGTTTTAATTTCTGTCCGTTCTTGAGGACGTAAGCGATCATGGCCTCCCACATCTCTCTATCAGTTGTCGATTTTAATATCTCTTCTTCTGTTATCCCAATCAATACCCGCTCTTTCATCCATCTGCTCAAGTCCATCAAATATGTTATGCGTTAATTTCCTGTCTCACTTACCCTTTATCCGTCTTGTGAGCATCAGGTTCTCCAAGCCCTCCTTTCTCAGTGCATTTCCCCAAAACTTCAGTTGTCTTTTCCTGATGTTAAGTATCAGTTTCCTTCTTGTGTCAATCCTCTCCAAAACCTTGTCCTTGCTCGCGTGTTTTGTCCATGGAATCCTCAGCATCCTTCTGTTTAGCCACGTTTCGGCTGCTTCAAGTATTTTCTTCATCTTTGATGAGACTGTCTAGTATTTGCTGCTATATTGAAGGACAAACATTGCATAACAATCCAAAACTCTCTTATTTGTTTCTGGCTAAATTTTCCTGTTAATCTTCTACTCAGCTTCTAGATTTTGCATCGTTGGTCATGCCAATTCACTTTCGGATTTCTGTATAGCACTTTCCGTCTTCTATTAAAACATTTTTTAATGTAATTCTTTCTTCTTGAAGAAGAAGCAAGCTGCATTCACCCTAGTCGGGTTGAGCCGGGTTCCTCCCTCACCCACTCCGATGGAGGAAGATTCATTGGGATTTGTTTAAAGGCAGGGTCCCAAGTCCTACTCTGTTATTTAACCCAGAACGAAAGGGAAGAGCATAAGTGAATACAGAGTGTTCGACTGGAATTAGGAATCGGCTCACCGATTTATCTTGCCGAGCCGATATCCACAGGCATCACAACGCACATCCGTCAATGAACGCTACCAGCATCTGGAATTCCCAAGTGGTCACCCATGTAAGTACTGACCAGGCTTAACGTTGCTTAACTTCGATAATCGAGCGAGAACGGGTGTATTCAACGTGATATGACCGTAGATTCTCTTTCTTCTGCCTACTTTGTTTAATTGCTTCCTGTATGAGGTTTTGTAGTTTCTTTCTTGTATCTGCTATCAGCTCCGTCTTATCTGCGTATCTAAACATATTTATAAATGGAACTTTGTCTGTGTGTGTGTGTATTTGTGTGTGTGTGAGAGAGAGCGTTAGCTACAGACTCCGAAACGGCTGAAGCGATTTTCTTGAAAATTTACACAGTTGTACTATAAGCGTCTGCGAGTCTTCTTAGCTAGGTTTTGTGTAGAGATACCCCCGATAAATATTGAAAATCGATAATCGAAAAAATCTGTTTGTAGAAGTAGTGGTCCGATTTTGATCAAATTTGATACACTTATAGACAAAGATGTAAGAAACGATATTCAGTAGTGTCAAGGTTGCAGTTCTTACAATAGTGCAGAAAATCGATAATATATATATATATATATATATATATATAAGCTTTCATTACACCCGAGCAACACCGGGTTATATTGCTAGTTTTATATGTTTCAGATTGCGGCCGCTAATCACGAATCCTGAAAAGAAGACTAGAGCTCTCAGAATTGTCTCCCTGTATAGTTTCGTGACATTATACTCCCTGAGTCACTAACGGGTACTATGGGTTGGGTAGA